>JAHRHZ010000273.1:18385517-18397419 GCA_024137785.1 Ginglymostoma cirratum | reverse complement strand
GTCTGATCACTCTGATTGCATTGAACGGTGGAGCAGATTTGATGGGCTGAATGGCCTACACCTGTTCCTATGTTCTTTGCCACGTTATCTGCCATCAGTGATCAGTCTTCAGTTTGGTTGATTGTTTGGACGTGGGGTCTGTCTTTTGCCCTTTGGATTTTAGAATGATTTATTTTGTCACTTTTCTGTGTAGTTTTCCTGCTTCTTTGACAGAATTGGAGAGAATAACTTTTAAAGAGAAAGGGGACAGAGCGATTTTGATGCATCCAACTTCTGGAGTTGACCTTTTTTTTTTCTGTTTGCATTTCCCTCAAAGGATCTGTGTTAACCTGCAGCCGGACCAATCAGAGCATTGTTACTATGCTGAGCCCTTCTGAAACTAGCACAAATGGTGCCAATTTGTCTGCAGTCAATTTCCTCAAATCGTCAAATGCAACATTTTAGTTTTGCTTGTTTCTCTAAGCTGCAAACAACTTTGTGCACATTCTCCCTTTTTAGCAGCAGTGTTTTTCTTTGTCATTTTCAAACCACAGTTCAAAAATGTAATGATTTTGCCATATCTGACCTGTTTGGGATTACTGTCACCTGAAATTGTAACATAATGCCAATCTTCTCTTCCCTTTATTCTCTTTATTTTCCTGCAATGTGGTTATCACTGGCAAGGTCAGCACCTTTAATTCCCAATGGCTCGTGGGGCAATTTCAGAGGGCAATTATGAATAAATCACATTGCAGGTTCGGAATCGCACGTAGGTCAGACCAGGTAAGGATGGCAGAGTTCCTTCCTGGAAGGACATTAATGACACAGATGAGATTTCCATGACATTCAACAAACAATTGTTGCATCGGACCAGCTTTTAATTCCAGATTGTTTTTATTTATTGAATTCAAATTTCACATCTCTTGTGGTGGTATTCAAACCTGTGTTGCCAGAAAATTAGACTGGGGTTCTGAGTTACTTGTCTAGTGATCAAACTATTATTCCATCCTGTATTGGTCACTCCGTCAGCCAACATTTTAGGAAGATAGAGCCCTAACTGGTTCAGCCTTCCCCTTAGAGCAACGCCCCACTATAGGCGGTTTGCATTGTGTTTTTATATATCACGATGACAATGTTTTTTTTCACCATCTCTAATCTCTGGAGACCAGTAGTCTGCACACTACGCCGAGTGTAGCCTAAGCACAGTTATCCAAAAAGCTTTCTGAGCATTGAAGAGTGACTTAAACCTTGGTCAAAGGAAATAGGGGTTTTTTTATAGTTTGGGAAAAGCTGGAGGTGACATTCTATTGTTCTGGAGACAATTTGGAGTCGATTTCTCAACAGCAGAAAATCTGCCCATGATTACTCCCATCACAGTCCCATCCAGGGTGGCACGGTGGCTCAGAAGTTAGCACTGCTGCCTCACAGCGCCAGGGACTCCAGTTCAATTCCGCCCACGGGTGACTGTGTGGAGTTTGCATGTTCTCCCCATGTCTGCGTGGGTTTCCTCCAGGTGACTGGGTTTCCTCCCACAGTCACAAAGATGTGCAGGCTAGGCGGATTGGCCATGCTAAATTGCCCATAGTACCCAGGAATGTGCAAGTTAGGTGTGTTAGCCATGGGAAATGCAGGGATAGGGGGTGGGGGGGGAAGAGGTGTGGGCTGAGTCTGGGTGGGATGCTCTTTCAGAGGATCGGTGTGGAATCGATGGGCCAACTGGCCTGCATCCACACTATAGGGATTCTATTGTTACATTGGAGATGCAAATTCTCACTGAATTTAGCATCAATTTCTCCTCTTGCTGTAAATACTAGTTTCTGTCTCAAATGGTATTTTTTTCTCTTCTAGTATGTGCAGCTGCATAAGATCTCAGTTGGCAATCATGCCTATGAGAGGAGAGGGACAGGTTTAACGCCACTGACTGTCTGTCAGTATTTTTATAAGCGGGGGAGTGTCAGTCCTGGCAATGAATCCTTCAACATTGACCCAAAGATTGAGACAGGTAGGTGTGTCAGAGTTTCATTCAGACATTGTCGTTGTGTTTGGTTTGCCTAATGGCTGGGAGTACATTTCAAGCTTATGTCCCCAGAATGAGAGTTTTGGGTTATAAGTCCAGTGACATTAGCATTGCCTTCCCTATCTTTGCAATGAAGAGTGTCAAGAAGAGATGTCTTTTTTAAAATAAAAACAATTATAATGTATAACACGTGCTTTCCCATGGAGACTGGCCCCAGAGGGTATTTTTGAACAAAGAAGTGGAAATTCCTATAGGATATAAAAAAGAATAGTGGATGCTGGAGATTCTGAAACAAACAAACTAACAGGAATTGTTTGAGGAACTCGGCAAGTCTGGCAGTAGAGAGGTGGCAGAGTTAACGTTTCAAGTTCAGTGACCTTCTGTAGAGGAACTCGAAACATTAACTAATTTCTCTCTACAGACACTGCCAGATCGGTGTTTCTCCAGCAGTGTCCTGTTTGTTTCAGAAATTCCTTTTTAAGCCTGTTCTCAGGTCTGCGTATGGGAATATTGTCCCCAAATGTGGGGCCTGCTATTGACTGAAGTTAGGCTTCGAGCCTCATTGATTCAGTGTAACCGAGTCTGTGCTTCTATAGAGCAGTCGCCCACGTTAAAACAGCGAATGTCATGTCATTGGAAGTGACTGAGAGCTTCATTTCAAGATGAGGAATGGGGACTTGAGGGTCATGAGACCAAACCTGGTCCGTGGGACCAACTGCAGAACTCGTGAATGTCGGGCCACAATTGCATGTTGTCAGCCATCCATCCCTCCCTAAGTTCCTTCCCCAGCATTGGACCCTGGCAAAGAAGAGGTTGATAGCTGTTTACTCTTCTGTTAGCAGCACCAATATCCGAATGGACAATTTTCACCTGTACATTGACACCAAACTAGATCCTTGTGCACATCCAAAGCCTGCATCTTTACTGTAGGGTCCATCCCACTTTCTGAAATGGAATTCCACATGAGAGTTCATTGAATTGGAAAATAGCCTATCCTGCTCTTAGTAAGAGCAATCTCTGCCTTCTTACCTGATCTAAGATTGTGGTGAAACTTTCAATTTGCCCTGGAATCTATCCATCTCCCATCATGAATTTATAGAATGACTGTGCGTTCCCGTTCTCTGTGGTCTGGAATTCTGAAAATTCACAACTTTTTGTTTTGTTTTGGGTGAAGGAATTCCTGCTTGTCTCAGCAACCTACCTTTTTATTCTGAGACCATAAGAATTATAGAATCCCAACAGTGTGGAAATAGGCCATTCAGCCCATTGAATCTGCACCAACCCTTCAAAGAGCATCCTAACCAGATCCACCCTATCTCTGTAGCCCTGAATCTCCCATGGCTAACCTGCCTAGCCTACACATCCCTGGATGCTATGGGCAATTTAGCACGATCAATCCACTCTAACCTGCACATCTTTGGACTGTAGGAGGAAACCAGATCACCTGGAGGAAACCCACGCAAACACAGGGAGAATGTGCAAACTCCACACACAGTCCCCCCTGAGGGGGGGTGGATTTGAACCCTGGTCCCTGGTTCTGTGAGGCAGCAGTGCTAACCACTGATCCACCGTGCTGGCCTAAGCGATAGGGCTACAGGCTCCAGATGGGGGAAATGGCTTCCTGGCTCCTTTTGAATGGAAGAATTGTTAAGCAAAGTTTTAAACTTTTATTTCTCTATTTGGTCAAATCCGGGTTCTGTTTCCAATCTGCAGTGCCACCCCCTCAGCTGCATGTTGTACACTAACAGACAATTCAGAATGGATTAGGCCATCTGGCCCCTCGAGCCTGCTCCATCATTCAATAAGATCATGGCTGATCTGTTTATATTCTGAATTCCATATTTTCATCTATCCCTGCTGACTTCAGTGGCAGGCAAGTTGTTGGAGGGAATCCTGAGGGACAAGATTTGTGTGTATTTGGAAAGGCAAGGACTGATGAGGGATAATCAACATGGCTTTGTGCGTGGGAAATCATGTCTCACTAAGTTGAGTGAGTTTTGTGAAGGAGTATTGAAGAAGATTGAGGACAGAGTGGTGGGTGTGATCTATATGGACTTCAGTAAGGCATTTGATAAGATTCCACGTCGTAGACTAGTTAGCAAGATTAGAGCACACAGAATAGAGGGAGAACCAGCTATTTGGATACAGAACTGGCTCGAAGGTAGGAGGCAGAGGTGGGTAGTGGGGGTATGGTTTTCAGACTGGAGGGCTGTGTCAAGCAGTGTGCCACAAGGATTGGTGCTGGGTCCACTGCTTTTCGTTGTTTTATGTAAATATGGTTAGCAAGTTTGCACATGACACCAAAACTGGAGGCGTAGTGGACAGCGAAGACGGTTGCCTCAGAATACAATGTGACATTGACCAGATGGGCCCCTGGGCTGAGGAGTGGCATATGGAGCTGAATTCAGGTAGATGTGAAGAGCTGCATTTTGGAAAGGGAAACCAGGGCAGGACTTATTCACTTATTGGCAAGGTCCTGGTGCATGTTGCTGAACAAAGAGACCTTGGAGTGCAGGTTCATAGTTCTTTGAAAGTGGAGTCGCAGGTAGACAGGATAGTGAAGAAGGCATTTGGTATGCTTGTCTTTATTAGTCAGTGCGTTGAGTATAGGAGTTTTGAGGTCATGTTGGGCTATACAGGACATTGGTGGGGCCGCTATTGGAATACTGTATTCAATTCTGGTCTCCTTGCTTTAGGAAGGCTGTTGAGAAACTTGAAAGAGTTCAGAAAAGATTTACAAGAATGTTGCCAGAGTTGAATGGTTTGAGCTATCCAGAGTCTGAATAGGCTGGGGCTGTTTTCCCTAGAGCATTGGAGGCTGAGGGGTGACCTCATAGAATTTTATAAAATTATGAGGGGCCTGGATAGGGAGAATAGCAAAGGTCTTTTCCTGCAGGGTAGGGGATTGCAAAACTAGAGGGCATAGATTTAAGGTGGGAGGAGGAAGATTTAAAAGCGACCTAAGGAGCAACTTTTTCAGAGGGTGGTAATGGAATGACCTGCCAGAGGAGGTGGTGGAGGCTGGTACAATTACAACATTTAAAAGGTATCTGGATGGGTATGTGAATAGGAAGGTGTTAGAGGGATATGGGCCAAATGCTGGCAAATGGGACTAGACTACTTTAGGATATCTGGTCAGCATGGACAAGTTGCACTGAAGGGTCTGTTTCCTTGCTGTACAGCTCTATCACTCTGACTTCTGATTCCCTTGCCTAATGAGAATCTGTTGGTGTCCACCTTCAAAAATATGTGATGCACTGTCCTGAGTCAGAGTTCCAAAGTCATACAACCCTCTGAGAGAAAACATTTCTCCTCATCTCTATCATGAAAGGATGGCCCATAAATTTTAAATGTGGTACTGGTTCTGGACTGACCCACCAGCAGAAGCAGCCTTCCCACATCAATATGGTTAAGACCATTCAGGATCTGATAAACTTCAATCAGGTCACCCCTCACTCACCTAAACCCCAGTTCAAACAAGCCCAGTCTGTCCAACCATTCCCCATAAGAGAACCCACTCATTGCAGGTATCCATCTAGAAAAGAAAACAAAAATAAAACCTGCTGATTCTGGAAACCTGAAACAAAAACATAAATTGCTGGAGAAACTCAGCAGGTCTGGCAGCATCTGTGGAGAGAGAAACTGAGTTAACGATTCAAGTCCAGAAGAGTCCTCTTGGACTCAAAACATTAACTCTTTCTCTCTCCACAGATGCTGCCAGTCCTGCTGAGTTTCTCCAGCAAATTGTCTTGATATCAATTTATTAAATCTCCTTTGAATCACTTCCCTTAAGTAAGGAGAATAAAAGTGTACACCGTGTTTGAGATGTGTATGACGTGGCATTGCT
Source organism: Ginglymostoma cirratum (assembly GCA_024137785.1). NCBI lineage: Eukaryota > Metazoa > Chordata > Chondrichthyes > Orectolobiformes > Ginglymostomatidae > Ginglymostoma > Ginglymostoma cirratum. The sequence goes on along the minus strand of JAHRHZ010000273.1, from coordinate 18,391,576 downwards.
GTTACAATATGACTCCCACCTGTCCACAGCCTTTTTCACCATTTGTAGGAAAACCGAGAATGTTTTCCCTCCATCAGCTACCTATCTTGTCCTGGTCAACTATTTAAAAACTGAAAGAACTGTGGATGCTGGAGAAACTCAGCAGGTCTGGCAGCATCTGTGGAGAGAAATCAGAGTTGATGTTTCGGGTCCAGTGAAGTTTTGAGGAAGGGTCACTGGACCCCGAAGTTAACTATGGTTTCTTTCCACAGATGCTGCCAGACTTGCTGAGTTTCTCCAGCAATTTCTGTTTTTGTTTCTGGCCAACTATTTCTTTGTCAATGAACATAAACCAAGTAAGATGTAATTTGTGGACTAGCAAGATGTCATTGCTTTGGGTTGTGGGAAGTAATGAAGTCAATCCTTTATCCATCATCTTCATGTTTTCATTAATGTCAAAGCCTGACTGAATGTGAAGGCTGCAGTAATCCTCTCTGTCACGCAGAATGCTTTGACATGGAACCAGTATTACCCCTGTCCAGTGGGCACGCAGCAGACAATAAGCTGAACTTGACGTTACATTTTCACAGGTGAACTTCTTTACATCTGACTTTTGGAATGAACTTGTCTCTGTATTTTTTTTTAACATGTTTCTTTCTCTGTGATAGGCTCGTGATGGTTCAGGTTCAGTTCACACTGAAGGCCATTAACCTGCAAACAATTCGTCGTCATGAGCTGCCAGACTGTTATGATTTTTCTGTCACAGTAAGTGGCTTGTCCATTTTTTATGTGTTATCAAATAAATCCAAGAACTACAGGTGCAGGAAATCTGAAACAAAAGAAATTGCAGGAGAAACTCATCACGTCTGGCAGCATCTGTGGGGAGAGAAACCGTTAACGTTTCAAGTCCAGTGATACTACTTCTTCGCCTCATTTATCTGTATTTTTGGGCAAAATGGAAATTGTTCTCTAAAAGCCAGGAATCTTTCAAATTTAAACAAAACTGAATGGAGTTTCCACCTTTTGTCTTTACTCATGGGGCTAGGACAATTCTTTTCTTGGGCTTGAAGTGAGAATTTTGGTGTTTGCTCAGGTCAAAGTCAAATTGCACATGTCTCTCTCAATCTGTAAATCTAGATTTGAACTCTGCAGCAAAAGAATGCATGTTAGTTTAATGTGAAGGCTCATTTCCACAGAAATGGTTACACTAGTGAGTGTCTTTGGTAGGATGCTTTTCCCAGATCAGCTCTGAATCGTATAATGCTTTTAATGTTAACATAATATAGAGAAGCAGAATTAGGCAGTTCGGCCCATCAGAACTGCTCAATTGTGACTGGACTGTTTGTCAACCCCATTGTCTTGCCTTCTCCCCATAAGTCTTGATCCCCTTACTAATCAAGAAACTACCCATCTCTGTCTTAAATACACTCAATGACTTGACCTCCACAGCCTTCTGTGGAAGTAAGTTCCACAGATCCACCAACCTCTGGTTGAAGAAATTTCTCTGCTCTTCCACGCTAAAGGGACATCCCTTCACTCTGAGGCAGTGCCCTGTGGCCTTAGTCTCTCTTAGTAGTGGAAATCTTCTCTACATCCACTCTGTCTAGGCCCTCAGTACTCTAAATTTCAATTGGATCCTCCATCATCCTTCTAAACTCTGCCCAGAGTCCTCAACTGTTCCACACATGATGACAAACCCTCTATCCCAGGGATCATTCTCGTAAATCTCCTCAGGAACCCCTCCAAGGCTTAGCACATCCTTCTTAGATACATGGCCCAAAATGTTCTCTGTATTCCTAATGCAGTCTGACCACTGCCTTGTACACCCCCAGCAGAACATCTCTGCTCTTGTAGTCTGATATAGGCACCACTGGCTGGCCAGCATTTATTGCCTGTCCCTAGTTGAGACACGGTGATGGTGAGCTGCCTTCTTGAATCGCTGCAGGCCATGTGCTGTGGGTTGACCCACAATGCCCATAGGGAGGGAGTTCCAGGATTTTGACCCAGCGACACTGAAGAAACGGTGATTATATTTTCAAGTCGTGATCCTTTAGGTTAAACGATGCTGGCAGGGATGTGGTATACGTGGATTTAAGTAAGGCGTTTGAGAAGGTTCCCCATCTTAGGCTCATGCAGAAGATAAGGAGGCATGGGATAGGGGGAAATGTGGCAGATTGGATTCAGAATTGGCTGACCCTTAAACAAAGGGTGGTAGTGGACGGAAAATGTTCAACATGGTGCTCAGTTACAAGTGGTGTACCACAAGGTCAGTTCTGGGTCCTCTTCTATTTGTGATTTTAATAAATGATTTGGATGAAGGAGTGGAAGGGTGGATTAGTAAGTTCGTGGATGCGAAGGTGGATTGAGTTGTGGACAGTGTGGAGGGGCTGTTCTATGTTACAAACGGACATTGATAGGATGCAGAGCTGGGCTGAGAAGTGGCAGATGGAGTTTAACCCTGAAAAATGTGAGGTGATTCATTTTGGAAGGACAAACTTGAAAGCAGAATACAGGGTTAATGGAAAGATTCTTGGCAGTGTGGAGGAGCAGAGGGATCTTGGGGTTCACGTCCACAGTTCCCTGAAAGCTGCCACGTAAGTGGATAGAGTTGTTAAGAAGGCGTATGGTGTGTTAGCTTTTGTTAATAGAGGGATTGAGTTCAAGAGCCGTGAAGTTATGCTCCAGCTTTGCAAAAGCCTGGTTCAGCCACATCTGGAGTATTGTGTCCAGTTCTGGTCACCTCATTACAGGAAAGATGTGGAAGTGTTGGAAAAGGCGCAGAGGAGATTTATCAGGATGTTGCCTGGAATGGAGGGAAGGCCTTACAAGGAAAGGTTGAGAGAGTTAGGGCTTTTCTCTTTAGAACGATGAAGGATGAGAGGTGTACAAAATGATCAGAGGTAAAGATAGAGTGGACTTTTTCCTAGGGTGGAGGTAGCTATTACGAGGGGGCATAGTTTTAAAGTGAGCGGAGGTAGATACAGGGGAGACGTCAGAGGTAGGTTCTTTACTCGGAGTGGTCAGGGCGTGGAATGCATTGCCGGAGAAGGTAGTGGAGTTGGCCTCGTTAGGGGCATTTAAGAAGCTATTAGATAGGCATATGGATGATAGTGTAAGGTCGGGGTGGAGGTTAGATCAACCTTAGGATTAGGGTAAAAGTTCGGCACAACATCGTGGCCCGGAGTGGTTGTACTGTTCAATGTTATATGTTCTGCACCTCCTTCAGTCATGTATCTCTAATGAGAGAGTAGCCCTACGAGTCCAGTAGATCCATATGGTAACTTTACCTTCCCTAATATCACAAAACTTGGGCTCAACAATTTCAGGCAGACAAAGCAGAAAGCTTTTGGGTATCAAAAAGTCTTCATTGTTTGAAGATCTTCAATTTTACTGATAGACACGTGGCTTGTGTCAGATTGGGTGTTGTGTGCAGAAGAAGCAAGCTGGATGGAGGTGAGGGCTGTTGTATGAAGGGACCCTGCAATTTAATGACTTATCATAGAATCCCTACAGTGTGAAAACAGACCCTTTGGCCCAACAAGTCCACCCCAGCCCCCTATAACCCACCTAATCTACACATCCTTGAACACTGGGGCAATTGAGCATGGCCAATCCACCTAGCCTGCACATCTTTGGACTGTGGGAGGAAACTGGAGCACCTGGAGGAAACCCACACGGACACTGGGAGAACGTGCAAACTCCACACAGACAGTCGCCCAGGGGTGGAATTGAACCCGGGTCCCTGGTGCTGTGAGGCAGCAGGGCTAACCACTGAGCCACTGTGCCGATTTGGAAAAGCAATACAAGGACCAAGCATCCATCTATCTTGAAAGGCATTGGTCTAATCATTCAGACATTGTTCTTTTTGTCTTGTAGATTACCTTTGACAATAAAGCACACAGTGGAAGAATGCAAATTAACTTGGAGAATGATGTTTCCATTCGGGAATGTAAACGCTGGCATGTAACTGGGGGCAGTATGTATATTTCACTTTCCTCACTGTTGAGAGAGAACTTGTCCTTTTAATGAATCCAGTGTGTTGAAACAAGTTGCTCCTGGCCTCTTAATAAAGAGAGTGGGTAGGAAAGTGGAGTTGAGGCTGAGATAAGATCCGCCATGATCACCGAGCAGTCTCAAGGCCTGAATGGCCTACTCCTGCTCCTGGTTCTTTGTGTAAGGCCATTGCTGATTATCCAGTTTCTCCCTGTGCCTCATGGGTATTTCTTTAAGGTTTACTCAATTCTGGGTGTGAATGTTGCTGATATTTACTGCCCACCCCTAATGGCCATTGAGAAGGTGGTAGTGAACCGCTGCAGTCCTTGTGGTCAAAGTACATCCAGAGTGTGCTGTTTGAGATGGTGCAATGAAGCATCTTGCTATACAACCACAGGATTCATTATCAATGACAATGCTGTATTTATATTGTGCCTTTAACATAATCTGATGTCCCAAAGTGTTTTACAGCCATATTATAAAACATGGTACTAGGCCACGTAATGAGATATTAAGGTCAAGTCACCAAAAGCTTGGTCAGAGATGTAAGTTTTGTGAGACACTTTTTTTTTTTTTTTTTTTTTTTGGTTTGGAAAGTTGAGGTTTCCTGCCTCAACTCCACTCCGAGGCAGTGCATTCCAGACCCCCACCACCCTTTGGGTGAAAAGGCTTTTCCCACAAATCCCCTCTAACCCTCCTGCCATTTACCCTAATATTGTGCCCCTTTGTTATTGACCATTAAGCTAAGGGGAACAGCTGCTTTCTATGCACCATGTCCATCCTCCTCTTAATCTTGTACACCACCATTGCATTTCCCCACCCTCAACCTCCTCTGCTCTAAAGAAAACATGAGCTTATCCCTGCCTCTCTTCATCGCTGAAATGTTCCATCCCTGGCAACATCCTGGTGAACCTCCTCTGCATCTTCTCCAGTGCAATCACATCCTTCCTATTAGTGTGGTGACTAGAACTGTGTGCACGACTCCAGCTGTGGCCTCACCAAAGTCCTGTACAGCTCCAACGTAACTTCCCTGCTCTTATAATATATGCCATGACTAATCTTAAATTATTCATTCATCAATATTCCCCTTCTTAGAGTCAAAGGTTTATAGCATGGAAACAGGCCCTTTGACCCAACTTGGCCATGTTGCCCAGTTTTCACAATTAAACTAGTCCCACTTGCTTGCATTTGGTCCATATCCTTCCATACCTATCCCACCCATGTCCCTGTCTTAATGGGTCTTTAATGGTGAAATTGTACTTGTCTCCACCATATCTGTGGCAGCTCATTCCAGACACTCAGCGCCATCTGTGTGGAAGAAGTTGTTTCTCTGGACCCTTATGTATCTCTCGCCTCTCACCTTAAACACATGACCTCTGGCTTTCGACTCCCCTACCATGGGGAAAAGCTGACTGCTATCTATCTTATCCATAAAAGTCTCAGCCTATCCAGCCTCTCCTTTATAACTCAAACTTTCCAGTTCAGGTAGCATCCTAGTAAATCTTTTCTGCGCTTTTTCTAGTTTAATTATATTCTTTCTATACGAGGGCGACTGTTTTATTTAAACAAGTGACCCTCACCTCGGTTTGGTATCACATGCAGAGTTTGACATGTGGTCCCTTCTTACATAATGTGTAAAGTGAGCAATTGATTATGATTCCACCCACAGCAATGTGGGTGACTCTTAGCTGCCCTCTGGGCAATTAGGGATGGGCAATAAACAACAGCCTGGCCAGTGATGACCACATCACCTGAATGAATTGAAAAAACATGTTCCAAGCTCTCTCAACATAACCATTTTGCCATCAGATATGCTTGTTGTAAAATACATACCTGATCACTAGATGGAGTGTCATACCTGCCTTCCATCAACAGTAGCTATGATGAGGGGCTGGTGTTGGACTCGGGTGGACAAGGTCAGAAAACGCACAATGCCAGGTTATAGTTTTCAAATAAACCTGTTGGACTATAACCTGGTGTTGTGATGTTTGAGATAAAAGGTACTGCAGATGCTGGAGAATCTGAGATAACAAGCATGGGGCTGGATGAGCACAGCAGGTCAAGCAGCATCATAGGAGCAGGAAAAC
>JAHRHZ010000273.1:18336564-18385117 GCA_024137785.1 Ginglymostoma cirratum | reverse complement strand
CAGAAAAATCTGAAGAAGGGTTTAGGCCCGAAACGTCAAGTTTTCCTGCTCCTATGATGCTGCTTGACCTGCTGTGCTCATCCAGCCCCACGCTTGTTATCTTGTGATTTTTGACCCTTTTCCATCAACAGCTGTAGGTTTAAAATGTCTTTTTGAACTAATGGCTGGAATTTTAGCTGTGATTTGCTTTGTTTTAAATTTGCATTTCTTTCTTAAAGTACAGAGGAACACTCACTACATGATGGTGTTTGATGCCTTCATTGTTGTGATATGTTTGAGCTCGTTAATTCTCTGCACCCGATCTGTTATCAATGGAATAAAGCTGCAGCACGTATGTATGAGGCTGAATAAGGATGGTTTGTTTTAATGCTTTTCTGTTGGGGGGTGAAAAAAGCACACTGCTCAGTAACTGATGCTGCTTTTTATCCTCCAGGAGTTTGTTGACTTCTTCTTGTTCCACCACAATAAAAATGTGGCGTGGTCTGATCGCATGGAGTTCGTTAATGGCTGGTACATCTTGATCATCATCAGTGACTTGCTTACAATTATTGGATCTATCCTACAAATGGAAATTGAGGCTAAGGTAAGGGACAAGAACAAGGATCCAGCCTGATGTTTGAACATGAGAGCCTAGGAAACAAGTTTGGGTCACATTGTCCCTTGTGCCTGCTCCTCTGATTAATATGATCATTGCTGCTCATCAGACCTGCCTCCATTTTGCAGCCCACACACACAAAAGGCAGCAGAACCCTGGAGCAACTTTCTGATAATGTCACAGAGCTGCGCGTCACTGAGGATAAATAACACAGAATGCAGAGTTGAGACTCTGTTTCATACATATTAGGCTAGGACTGATCTCTCTTCATGTAGTTATAAAATCAAAGCTTGGTATGTGAATAACTGATATTGTAGTATTTAGCTTTTAAGATTCATAAATAATGATGCATTCAATTTTAAACCTGAAAACCATTCTTGATTTCTGTCTTCTCCTCCAGCGTTCAGTCTTAGACTCAAAGTCAAGGTGGCATTAAACCACACAATAAGACCACCTGCTTCCTATAATTCTTTGAGACCAAAGATCTGTCTGTCCCTTGACAGAGAACAATGGAATGTAGACAATCCTACACGTTCCCATTGGATGAAGATCTTTCACCTTGTTCTGATCCTGAATGATCTGCTTATCCTGAAAGCTCTGACCCCATGTTCTAGCTTCCTCAGCTTGGAAGAACCATCTGCCAGGGTCTTTCCTGTCGAACCCCTTCAGAATCTTACATTTCAAATCTAGATAGACATTTCACATCAGCTCTGAAGAGTCATCTAGACTTGAAACGTATGCTTGCTCGCTCTCTCTGTCTGACCCACTGTGATTTCCAACATTTTTTTGTTTTTAGTACAGAATTTGGCATCTGCAGTAATTGGTCCCTTCAGAATCTTGAATGTTTTAGTGACGGCCTCTCTCTCATTCTTCTAAACTCCAAGGAATACAGACGCAATTTTCCCAGCCCCTCACTTCCGCAATTTACTCTCACCTTCATTTGGTAATTGGGGGCGGTACCGTAATGGGGGAGAGAAATAACTGGTTGTGGTTTAACCTGAGGGTCACCATGCCTTGGGTGAGGGGAGAGGTTGGGAAGCAGAGACCTTTGTGGTAATCTCAGCCTGTGTGGGAATACAAAATTGAACCCACTCTGTTGGTGTCGTTCTGCATTGTAAACTAGCTGTCCAGTCAATTGAGCTAACTAAACCCCTCCGACACCCCACACTCCCAGAAGTTATTGTTAAGGTATTTGCTAACTTGGATTTTCAAATCTGAGAGAAGAGGTATGTTGCAGCAGTAGATGTGCTGCTAACACCAGTCCCATCTGAGAGGATTAATCTCCTGTTGAGGAGCTGTCACATGTCAGTAAGACACAAGATTTTATACATTGGAAATGTAACTCGACAGAGAGCTGCTGTCTACCCAGTCAAAGTTTGAACAGGCTATTTGACTCATGCGTCTCCTATTTCTTGGAAAGTCCTTTGCAATTAAATCCCTACCTCTCTTTGGACATGCCCTCTGTCTCTGCCTGTTCCTACTGTCTTAATTTCTTTTTTTCAACCAATTCCTTTTGGAAAGTCACAACTGAATCCCCTCCCAGGTGTTAATTTCCAGGTCCTCACTTGCTGCGTTTGTGAACATATGAAATGGTAGCGGTTGTAGGCTGTATAGCCCTTTGAACCATTCTAATGGCAGAACTGGTTGTGATTGAAGTTTTTGAGAAGATTTGGAGCTCTGGTTGTGATGAGGTTGTAGACGTGTTCGCTGAGCTGGTGTATTTGATCACAGACATTTTGTTACCCTCCTGGGTAACATCGCCAGGGCGCCTCTGGTGAAGCGTTGGTGCTCTGTCCCATTTGCTATTTATGTGCCTCAGTTTGCCAAGGTGGTCGGCATTACTTTCAGTTGTGGTTTGCATATCGGGTCCAGTTCAATGTGTTTGTTTGATGGAGTTCTGGTTGGAATACCAGGTCTCCAGGAATTCCCTGGCATGTCTCTGTTTGCCTTGTGCTATTATGGATGTGGTGTCCGTGTGTATTGAGACCAGTGACAATTGGTCTGCATCTTGGTGGCTAGTTGGTGTTCGTGTATCCTTATTGTCAGTTTTCTTCCAGTTTGGCCTGTGTAACGTTTCTCACCGTCGTTGCATCGTATATGTTAGTTTTATTGGTTTCGGGCATAGGGTGATGAAATGTCTGCAGCCAAACTCTCAGGCTTGCAAAGCAAGTCTACAACTTCATGAAATAACAAGGTGTAGAGCTGGATGAACACAGCAGGCCAAGCAGCATCAGAGGAGCAGGAAAGCTGACGTTTCAGGTCTAGACCCTTCCAGCATCGGCAGTTCCTACTATCTCTCTACAACTTCATTGTTGTGAATGAATTAATTGCATTTTCCTTCTGTTTCTCCAAACCCTAGTTTTTTTTACCAATTATTTAAAATTTGCGACATTTAATTAAAGAATTGCTCTCTGCATCTGTTGCTAACCATTTATTTTTATGTATTCTACAAATCCTTTTTATAATTTTTGAACACCTCTATCAATTCTCTCCTTCAGCCTGCTCTCCCACTTCAGATTAGCACTCCCAATTGCTCTCTACACAGTGGTCTTGCATCTCCCACATCAGCTGTTCTGTGGAATTTTCAACATTTTGGAAATCTCCCATGAAAGGCGATTGATGCGAGATCAATTGTTACTATTTTAAATAGTGATAGATTTTTAATAATCCAAGGCATTGAGGGAATATGGGGCAAAGACTGGGAGACAGAGTTAGCCGTTGCAGTTCAGCCTTGAACGCGTTAAAATGTGGAACTAGTTTGAGGCTGAACAACCTTCCTGAATTCCTAACTCGATCAGGGTTTACCGTACACAAAGTTTAAACATGTTTTTATTTTCTTTCCATTACAGAGCTTTGCATCCTACGATGTTTGCAGCATCTTATTGGGAACAGCCACTTTGCTGGTTTGGGTCGGAGTCATTCGATATTTGGGCTTTTTTGAAAAGTATAATGTAAGAGCTGGTGAAATTCTCCTGGCTTTCTCTGTCACCTTTTGAACATCTGTCTTCCTCTCCTTTTTTTTTTTTTTTTTTTGTAATTTTGACGGCCCATTTTGGTTTTGTTGCAGGTTCTTATTTTAACGCTGCGAGCAGCCTTCCCCAATGTTATTCGGTTTTGTTGCTGTGGCTTAATGATTTACCTGGGTTACTGCTTCTGTGGGTGGATTGTACTTGGACCTTACCATCAAAAGGTGAGTAAAGATGTATCTTCATTGCAAATTCTAAAGGTCTAGGTTCTCGTGCTGTATTTGGACAAAGTGTTTAGATAGCATATTTGGGGAAAAAATAAAGACCCAGTATGCTTTCATAGCTATAGAAGGGGAGTGAGAGGTATTGGCAAAACTGGTAGTGTTATTGGACTGGGGATGGATTCAAATCCTGCTATGGCAGATGGTGAAATTTTAACTCAAAATCTGGAATTAAAAAGGTACTTTTGTGACCATTGTCACAAACATCCCTCTGGTTCACCTAATGTCACTTTTTTTTTGTGACTCCAGACCCGCTGCATTGACTCTTAACTACCCTCTGGGGAATTAGGGATGGACAATAAATTCTGGCCTAGCCAGTGACACCACATTCAATAAATGGATTTTTAAAACAAAACTTGCAGAAGGAGGCCATTTGGCCCATCATACCTATGCTACCTTTCCTTTGAAAGAGTGTTTGTGCATTTTCCCACATCCCTGTCTATTGTCTGTGGCCATCTACCTTGCTGAGGTTACCAACCTCTCCCCTTGTATGAGGCATGGTGACCCTCGGGTTAAACCACTGCCAGTTGTTCCCCTCGCTGTAAAAGAATAGCTTTATGGTCTGGTAAGACTATGGCAACATTTCTTTCTTCATTCCTTTACGGGATGAGGGTGTCACTGACCAGGCAGCATTTATTGTCCATCCCAAATTGCCCAGAGGACAGATAAGAGTCAACCACATTGCTGTGGGTCTGGAGTCACATGTAGGCCAGACCAGGTAAGGATAGCAGTTTCCTTCCCTAAAGAACACTAGTGAACCAGATGGGTTTTTCCAACAATCGACAATGGATTCACGGTCATCATTAGGCTCTTAATTCCAGATATTTATTGAATTCAAATTCCACCATCTGCCTTGGCGGGATTCGAACCCTGGATAATGTCCCCAGAACATTATCCAGGTCTCTGGATTAACAGTCCAGCAATAATACCACTGGGCCATTACTTCCCCTTAAGGGCCTGTCCCAACTCCCTTTTGTACACAGAGCTAGTTTCCACCACATCTTGGGTAGAACATTGTGAATTCTGGCAACTTGGTCTGAAGAGAATTTCTCCATCTCCCCTCTGGATCTTGTGCCAGTGATTTTGCAGCTTTAATACCTAATTATTGGCCACATTATCAAAGGGATCCATTTTCTCTCCTTTATTTTATCAAAACCTTTCACCATCATGGGAGCTTCTTTAATGTTACCTCTTAATTGTCTCTAAACCACTGAGAACAGTCATAATCTTTCCAAGCTTTCCTCATCATTGAAGTCCCTCATCCTATGTAGCATTTCGGTGATCCTCCTCTGAAACCAATTCAAGACCTGTACATCTCTCTAGAAGTGCATTCCTCAAAATTGTCCAGAATATCCCAACTGAGGCCTACCTGGTGCCTTGTAATGTTTGAAAGGATCTTTTTAATTTAGTTATCTATTCCTTTACTTATAAACCATATACTTTCTTTTTTAAAAAATAAACTGGAATATTAACTTGCTATGCCATTGCTTAAAGATTTGTTTGTAAACACCCAAGACCTCTCTCACCATTGACATATTTCCTGACCTGCAGCCAGCACCTTCTAGAAGAATCCCTACAGTGTGGAAACAGGCCCTTCGGCCCAACAACTCCACGCCGAACCTTGGAGCATCCCACCCACACCTGTTTCCTTGTAACCCACCCAATCTACACATCCCTGAACACTATGGGGAATTTAGCATGGCCAATCCACCTAACCTGCACATCTTTGGATCTTTCTGATAGTGTTGTTTGGACAACAATGATCCTACCATGACAAACTGAGAAGAATTTTTTGCCTTGGGTTTCTCCCTCGACAGTTTCGATCCTTGAATGTGGTTTCCGAGTGTCTCTTCTCGTTGATCAATGGAGATGACATGTTTGCGACCTTTGCTGCAATGGAGGACAAGAGCTATGTGGTCTGGGTGTTCAGTCGAATCTATCTGTCTACCTTCATTAGCCTCTTTATCTACATGGTTCTAAGTCTCTTCATAGCCCTGATTACTGACACTTACGAAACTATCAAGGTAAGGAATCTTCCTGCCATTATATGGTGTCAATTTCCAGAATCGGCTATTTGTTACAGCTGGGTGTCATCCAAAAATGAAAGGCCACTCGGCCCCTTGAGCCTGCCCTACTGTTCAATAAGATTGCGGCTAATCTAATTGCTCCACGTTCCCATGTCCTCTATCGTGCATTGCTTTGTATATGAAGAATCTATCCAACTGTCTTTAGAAATATTCATGGACTCCTCTTCCACCCTCATGGTGTTTTTTTTTCTGAGGAAGAATGTTCCAAAGACTTGAGACCCTCTGACGAAAACAAGTCTCCCCATCTCTGTCTCAATGGGGGCGGTTGGGGGCCACCTCTTGTATTTTCAAACATGACCCCTTGGTTCTCAAGTTTCCCACAAGAGGAAACCTCCTCTCCACATTGATCCTGTCCAGCCCCTTCAGTATCTTGTCTGTTTCGGTCAAGTTGTTTCAGACTCTTCAAAATTGCGGTGACCGCAAGCCCAGTCTGTCCAACCTCTCCTCGTGAGACGGTCTGCCTCGTGGGTCACTTACTGCACACTGGGTGAGAGATCGTAAATGAAGCAGGAGACTTTTTAAAAACGTATTTGGAGGCTCCACGATGCTGCATTTTGAATTCTGAAACTTGCCTCTGTAGTGACTGAACTCATAATGTTTTCAGATTCCTTCACTTTCAGATGCTGAATTCATTTAAAATCTAGAAATTAAAATGTCACTGGTATCTGTAAGAGATTTTCCAATCAATCAGATGGAGCAGGTGCCACTTGAACCTGAGCCTCCTGGCCTAGAAGTAGAGACATTACCATGCTCCACCAGCATCCTGTCAGATATCTGTAAAGCTGTCTGATCAGTAGGTGTTCTAACTGTCCAAATCATTTCTTTTCTGAAGATGTCTGACTCCAAGCCCACTCTGTTTTATTTTAATAACAGATTGATTCCTTGGATGGCAGGACTGATATATGAAGAGATTGGATCAGTTAGGATTATGTTCACAAGTTTAAAAGAATGAGGAGGAATCTCATAGGAACCTACAAAATTCCTAACAGGACTAGACAGGTTAAAGGTAGGAAGGATGTTCCCGATGACTGTGGGAGTACAGAACCAGAGGGTCACTATCTGAGTATACAAGGCAGGCCATTTAGGAGTGAGATGAAGGGAAATGTTTTCACGCAGAGAGCAGTGAGCCTGTGGAGTTCTCTGCCACTGAAATGGTTCAGGCCAAAACAGTGCATGTTTTTGAAAAGGAGTTAGATAGCCTTTTGCTCCCTTTAGCCTTAAGAGCTAGGTGGGGAGAAAGCAGGAACAGGGGACTGAGTTGGATGATCATTCATGATCGTATTGAAAATGCGAAGGGCTGAATGGCCTACTCCTGCTTCTATTTTTCTATGTATCCAATCAGAATGAGCAATAAATACTGGCTTAGCTTGTGATGCCCATGTCCCGAGAATGATGCATGCTTTGTACTGACTGTTCCCTCAATGCAGGTATTAACTGGCCTTGGACAACTGATATTCTATCCTTTCCATTGGTTTTTGTAGTGTGTGCGCGTGTGAGAGAGAAAAAGAGAAATGTTTTGAGACGTGACTTGAGCGCTTGATATCTGGAGGTTGGGTAATCGTTTGAGACAATTGTGGAGCTGAATGGGTCAAAACATTTCCCACTGACACAAGAGAGGTTACTCCCCCACCCCCCGTACTGGCTAAGGAATGAGCAGGGGGAAAACACTGGACGTTTAGGATCGAGAGGAGAAAATTCCTTCCTCAAAGGATTGCGAATCTTTGGAATCTTCTCCCCAGAGGATTGTGAATTCTCCATCAGTAAATATATTTAAGGCTGGGAGAGACAGATTTTTGGTCTCCTTGGAAATGGCAGAAATGGGGAGCAGGTGAGAAAGTGGAGTTGAAGATGAAGAATAGCCATGATTTTTATTGGATGGCGGAGCAGGCTTGATGGTCTCCTGACTTTATTTCTTCTGTCCATTATTCCTCTCTTTCACTCAATTTGTTGCTGTTTCTTTGTGCATTTCCTGCTGTAGTAATGAGCGAGAGTTTCTCTTATCAAACGATTGAGACTGGAGCCCAATGGTTGACCCAAAAGTGTGAAATGATATTGGCTGTGGAGTGCCTAAGAGATTTATAGATGAAATGTATCTAATAATAATATTTTATCTATTTGTATTTTTCAAACTATCTTGTGACTCGCTGTGGCCAGTGCACTGGTTGTCTGGCACAGGAGATGAGTAATGATGACTCTTTGTAAGAGTCTATACTTCTGTATCAACTTTTCTCCCTCCAACCTCACATCTTGGATATTTTATACAATGGGCTGAAGGAAACGTTTGAAACTAACTTTTTGGGTTCTGATAATTATTGGGGAACCATTCCAGGTTGATTTTTTTTTTGATTTTACATTTGATCAGAATGTCTATAATTGCAGTTAACCACAACATTTTGAACCATCTCATTTTGATTTCTAGACAAGATGTACTGACAGAGAGCTTATCTCCTGGGTTGATGAGATTGGTAAACAAAATTCAACAAAGTGATATTGATATTGTTCTCAATATCAAATTGTACTTGCTATTTTCTTCTTCCCTTTAGCTTTACCAGCAGGAGGGCTTTCCTCAGACTGACCTGCGTGTTTTTATAGCCGAGTGTAAAGACCTACCAGATTCTGGCAGGTATAGGGTGGAAGCTGAGACGCGCCTCTCTCTCGCTTGCTGTTGTCACAGGTGAGTTTGTAGCAAAGATCTGTTTGTTAGTTGATGTTGTCATCTTTGAGTGCCATGATCTCCTGCTCAATGTCCCATGCTGCTCTTGTACATAAGACCGTTAGATGGGAGCAGAAATTAGGCCATTTGGTCCATCATGTCTGCTCTGCTATTCAATCATGGCTGATAAGTTTCACAACCCCGTTCTCCTGCCTTCTCCCTGTAACCTTTTGATCCCCTTGATGATCAAGAACTTACCTATCTGTCTCAAATACACTCAATGACCTGGCCCCCACAGCCTTCTGTGGCAGTGATTCCATAGATTCACCACTCTCTGGCTGAAGAAGCTTCTCTTCATCTCCATTCTAAAGGCTGTTCCCTTTCCTCAAAGGCTGTGTCTTTGGGTCCTGGTCTCTCCTGCTAATTGAAACATCTTCCTCCTTCCACTTGCTCCCCCCTCCCCCCATCCTTCTAAACTCCACAAAGTGTAGACTAGAGTCTTCAAATGTTCCTCCATACGTTAAGCCTTTCATTCCTGGGATAATTCTAGTGAACCTCCTCTGGACTCCTTTCAGGGCCAGTACATCCTTCCTGAGAGATGGGGGCCAAAATTGCTCACAGTATTGTAAATGTGGTCTGACTAGAGCCTTATAAAGTTTCAGAAGTACATCCCTGCTTTTATATTCTAGGCATTTATTTCAAGAGGACAACATTATATATACCTTCCTGAGTTCTGACTCAACCTGCAAGTTTACCTTGAGAGAATCCTGGACTAGAACTCTCAGGTCCCTTTGCACTTCAGATTTCTTAATTTCCTCCCCATTTAGAAAGTAGTCCATGTGTCTGTTCTTCCTACAAAAGTACATGACCTCACATTTTCCCATGTTGTACTCCATCTGCCACTTCTTTGCCCATTCTCCTAACCTCTCCAAAACCTCCTGCAGCCTCCCTGTATCGTCAATACTACCTGTCCCTCCACCTATCTTTGTATCGTGTGCAAACTTAGCCAGTTCAGTTCTTTCTTCTAGATTGTTAATGTACAAAGTGAAAAGTTGTGGTCCTAACACAGACCCTTGTGGAACACCACTTGTCACTGGCTGCCATCCTGAGAAAGACCCTTTTTAACCCCACTCTCTGCTTTCTGCCAGAGAGCCAATCTTCTATCCATGTTAGCACCCTGCCTCTAACACCACGGGCCCTTATCTTACTCAGTAGCCTCTTGTGCGGCACCTTATCAAAGGCATTCTTGAAGTCCAGGTAAATAACATCTATTGGCTCTGCTTGGTCTAACCTGCTCATTACTTCTTCAAAGAGTTCTAACAGATTTGTCAGGCATGACCTCCCCTTGATGAACCCATGCTGCCTGCCTATTTTACATGCACTTCCAAGTATTCAGAAATCTCATCCTTCACAATGGACTTCAAAATCTGACCCATGACTGAGGTCAGGCTAATCAGCCTGCCCGTTCCCAACTTTTGCCTTACTGCCTCCTTAGACTGGCGTTCATTAGTGATTTTCCAGTCCTCTGGGACTCTCCCTGACTCCAGTGTTTCCTGGAAGATCACCACCAAAGCCTTCACTATCTCTTCACCTATCTCCTTAGAACTCTGGGGTGTAGTCCATCTGGTCCAGGTAACTTATCCACTTTCAGACCTTTTTTCTGTTTTTTTTTTTTCCAGCACCACCACCTTGGTGATGGCCACCATGCTCACCTCCGCCGCCCCCGCCCCCCCCACAACTTTCTTAAATTTTTAGGATGTTACTCATGTCTTCCACCATGAAGACTGATGCAAAGTACTTGTTCAGTTCCTCCGCCATTTTTGTTCCCCATTACTACTCCTACACCATCAGTTTCCAGTCACCCAATGTCCACTTTTGCCTTTCTTCTGTCCTTTATATATCTAAAGAAACTCATTGCAATCTTCTTTTATGTTACTGGCTAACTTACCCTTATATTTAATCTTCTCCCTCCTTATTTCATTTTTGATTGTCCTCTGTTGTAGATTTCCCAATCCCCTGGCTTCCCACTGCACCATTATATCCTTTCTCTTTTGCTCTTATTCTGTCTCTGACTTCCCCAGTCATCCATGGTTGCCTTGTCCTCCGTTTAGTATGCTGCTCTTTGCTGGGTCTCTGGAATTAGAAATTCCTGCCATTGCTGTTCCACTGTCTTTCCTTTTAGGCTCCTGTTTGTCAATTCTGCCCACCTCCTCCATTATGCCTCTGTAGTTGCCTTTATTCAAAGTTACATCTGATTCCAGCTTCTCCCTCTCAAATTGCAGAGTAAATTCTATCATATTATGGTCACTGCCTCCAACGGTTCCTTCACCTTAAGCTCCCTTATCAAGTCTGCCTCGTTGGACAACACTAAATCCAGAATTGCCTGTTCCCTAGTGGGGTCCACGATGAGTTGCTCCAAAAAGCCATCCCGTTGCCACTCCACAAATTCCTTTTCTTGTCATGCTGTACCTACCTGATTTTCCCAGTTCACCTGCATATTGAAACCCCCATGATCACTGTAACCTTGCCTTTCTTACATACCTTTTCTATCTCCTGGTATATCTTGTGCCCCGAATACTGACTCCTGTTTGTTGGCCTGTAGATAACTCCCGTTATGGTGTTTTTATTTTTGTTTCAAACCTTTCATGGTTCCTCAACTCTACCCACACAGATTCTACATCATCTGATCCTCTGTCATTTCTTACTATCGATTTCATTTCCTAATGAGGCACCTCCAGCCCCTCTGCCCATCTACCCGCCTTTTCAATAGGATGTATATCCTTGGATATGTAGCTCCTAGTCCTGATCTCCTTTGCAGCCACATCCCCATGATGCCCACCACATCATACCTACCAATTTCAACTGCACCAGAAGCTCATTTACCTTATTTCGTAAACTGCATGTATTCAGATACAGCACCTTCGGTCCTGTATTTACCATCCCTCTTCTCATTGTCATCCCCTAATCCAACGTGTTTGAAGTTAGATGCTAAACCTTTCCAAACACTCCTGTCCTATTAAAGTCTCCAGATTTTAATAATCTGTCCTGAGTTCTCCTTTCTTTTTCATGTTTTTCCATGCAGTTAAATCCACCACCACACGTTAAGCTGCGGCTTTGTTTCCTATTGGCCGTTATACTTGGAGTTTTATCTTTCCTTTTCTCCACCCACCTTCCACACAGAAACACAGAAAATAGGAAACTCTATTAATTTCCCCTCTTTCTCCAGCCTTTTCCAGCACTTTCATTTGTGTGTGTGTTTTTTGTTCCTATATTCTGCCATCCTCCTATGTGTCTACATCTTGTATATAGTCAGCTTAATGTTATGGCAGTGATGTTGGACATATCTAGTCACAGATTGAAATCTGCCATAATAGACCGTAGGTTTTTGAGATTTCTGTTTACTGTGGAAGTCACTTGCTGAACAAATCCAAACATGTCTGCCAAAGTACTTTTGACAAAAGAATGCAGGAGTTAAATACATAAGGAAAATGTAACACAAACTGTAGTTCTCCAGACAAGAACAATTGGAATTAACTCACTATAGATGTTTGAAAAAATTATCCCTTTTCACCCTGGCAATAACCTTGCAGACACTCAAACCTCAGTAAAGGGTGATCCTACCTTCACACTGGAGTTTCTTGCATATCTAGCATGGCTGTAATTAGGTTCCTGCCAACAAACCACCATTTTCTTCAGTTAATGTCTCTTGCCAAGACCCTTTAAAACAAACTACAAACTTAGCTCACTTACTGTGCTTAGCATGGGTTCCCTAAATTCATGTTTTCAATAGCCTTGTAGGACGACTTCCTCTACAGCCATTCCTGGGATGTTATTTCTATCGTCTGCAGTGAACACTGATGCAAAATACTCATTTAAATTCACGTGTCATCTCCTTTTTCTCAATTAACTGGTTTTATATTTCTCATGACCTTTCCCTCCTTCATTAGCCCGTTTTATCATTCCTTGCTTTTGTAAGATTGTGTTCAGTTTTTTTATAACCTGTCTTTACACAATTACTTTTTCTTTAAGTTTGGTGTTATCTTTCATGTTTTTAGTTGACCACAGACAGTGGATCTGCCCCCAGAATCTTTTTTTCTCATTAGAATGTATTATTTCTGTTGTATTATGAAATATTCTCTCTGATATCAGCCACTGCATCTCTGTTGACCTGCTCCTTAATCTAATTTACCAGGTCACTCTTTAGCTCATTTGTCTTTCATTCCCTCATAATTGTCCTTTATTTAAGTATAAAATATTAATCTTCGATTGACTGACTCCTTTCTCCCTCAAACGAGGTGAAACTCATGTATTCTTATCACCCCTCTACAACGTTCCCACGATGGGCCTCTTATCTTCATAAATTCTTGCATCTACCCAAACGTGCTCCCTGAATAAAGGCCATGTCGTTCTTGTCGCTACCTCACCTCTTGAATGGCTTTCTGTATCAAGCTGCCCTGGTCAGAGAGCTCACCCAGCCTGCAGCCTTCACTCTCATGCAGACAGGCTGAAAGTAATTCTGACGCGAGATAGTAGTGGCCATGGGTACCCGCATGAGCCCAAGCTATGCCTGCCTCTTTGTAGGTTACTTGGAACAATCGCTCTTCCGTAGCTACGCTGGCCCCAAACCCCACCTCTTCCTCTGTTACATTGATGACTGTATTGGCATCGCCTTGTGCTCCCACGAGGAGCTCAAACAGTTCATCCACTTCACCAGCATCTTCCAAAGTTCACCTGGACCATCTCCGGTACCTCTCTCTCCTTCCTGGACCTCTCTGTTTCCATCTCTCTGGCAACCACCTGGAAACCGATATTCATTTCAAGCCCATTGACTCCCACGGCTACCTAGAATACACCACCTTCCTGCAAAAATGCCATCCCCTATTCCCAATTCCTTCGCCTCCACTGCATCTGCTCCCAGGATAAGGCATTCCACTCCCGAACATCTCAGATGTCCTCATATTGTCCTCCTATTTTTCAAGGACTGCAACACCGCACCACACCCCCCCCCCCCCCCCCCCCCCACCACAGTGGTCAAGAACGCCCTTGACTGTGTCTCCCACATTTCCTGCCACTCATCCCTCACACCCCGCCTCCCCACAATAACAACCAAAACAGAATCCCCTTCGTCCTCGCATACCACCCCACCAACCTCCGGATCCAATGTATCATTCTCTGACACTATCTGCAATCCGACCCCTCCACCAAAGACATTTTTCCCTCCCCACCCTTATCTGCTTTCTGGAGGGACCACTCTCTCCGTGACTCCCTTGTCCGCTCCACACTCCCCTCCAGCCCCACCACACCTGGCACTTTTCCCTGCAACCGCTACACCTGCCCCTATATGTCCCCCCTCCCCCCATCCCAGGCCCCAAGAAGACCTTCCACATCAAGCAGATGTTCACCTGCACATCTGCTAATGTGGTATACTGTATCCGCTGTTCCTGTTGTGGCCTCCTTTACATCGGGAAAACCAAGCGGAGGCTTGGGGGCCGCTTTGTGGAACACCTACGCTCGGTTCGCAACAAACAACTGCACCTCCCAGTCGCGAACCATTTCAACTCCCCCCTCCCACTCCTCAGACGACATGCCCCTCCTGGGTCTCCTGCAGTGCCACAACGATGTCACCTGAAGGTTGCAGGAACAGCAACTCCTATTCCGCTTGGGAACCCTGCAGCCCAATGGTATCAATGTGCACTTGAAAAGCTTCAAAATCTCCCCTTCCCCCTACCACATCCCAAAACCAGCCCAGCTTGTCCCTGCCTCCCTAACCTGTCCTTCCTCCTACCTATCCCCTCCTCCCACCTCAAGCCCCACTCCCCTTACCCACTAGCCTCATCCCGTCCCCTTGACCTGTCCGTCCTCCCTGGACTGACCTATCTCCTCCCTACCTCCCCACCTACACTCACCTTTACTGGCTCCATCCCCACCTGTTTGACCTGTCTGTCTCCTCTCCACCTATCTTCTCGTCTATCCATCTTCTATCCGCCTCCCTCTCTCTGCCTATTTATTTCAGAACTCCCTTCCCCTCCCTCATTTCTGAAGAAGGGTCTAGGCCCAAAACGTCATCTTTCCTGCTCCTCTGATGCTGCTCGGCCTGCTGTGTTCATCCAGCTCCACGCCTTGTTGTCTCTGTAATTCTGACATGTTGAGCTATTGCAAAGCCTGAGGGACCTGCTATCTGGGCTCTCCTTACCTGTTTCACAGTTGTACCTTCCTGTTTCTGTCACCTTTTTTAAATAGGTTTTAAGTAACTATATGCTTATTCAATTATTTATTTTACTCTTAAAAATATTTTTTTAACCTTGCCAGCAGTTTCTGCACAGTTTTGAACCCTAGGAATAAAATGGGCAGTAACTGTCACATCTCACCGAGGTCGCATGATGTGTCTCTGTCTCCTGTTGTGTTAAAATGACCCTTTTCTGATACTGAGCAACATGAGAGACATTAAGTTTTACTTTGAGAATGCTCCTGTGAAGTGAGTTGGTGTCACTGGGGCTTTCTGGGATGCAAGGTGTTCTGTAAATGCAAGTTGTATGTTGGCACGTTTTGGTGGTGTGGGAGGCTCCTGAGAGAGAGTTAGCATTAGACATGGGTCTTGGTGCACTTAACCTACAGAATCATCTTGCAAAATTATTGGGGGGAAGTGTTGTAGGCTTTGGTAGTGTGATTGTTCTGCCTGCTCCTCTCATAAGATTTGCACAATGCTAACTAATTCATGACTGCATGTTAAAGATCAGTGGCGAATGTTTCACAGTATTGTATCCCATTAGCTCCAGTTCCAATACTCTGGAACACGGATTCAAGGTTTTGGGAATTTACATTGCACGGCGAGCAGTACTAATGCTGGTGCACGTTTTCTTAATTAAAATTGTAGATGTGGAGGTAGTGATGTATTTCAAAAGGAAACTGGATGAAAAATTCAGGCAAATAAACTTTCTCCGGGTAATGGTGTAGAATAGGAGGCAATGGGACTGACTCTGTAGCGGACCGTACGGCCACTTCCTGGGACATTGCAACTTTGGCAACGGAACATTTGGAGAGTATGATTTGGTGAATGGTTTTCCACTTCAGTTTTGTTTTCTTGACCACTTTATAGGTCTGATACAGGAACATAGATATGCAGAGGAGACCCTTCAGCATTCCAAGTCTGGCCTGAGAAAGTGGAGACTGCTGACTGAATAAATTATGATGCTGGTGAGAAAGGGAAGAAACAGTCCTTGCTCATGTTCGTTTCAATCGATTGTGAGCTGACGTACTTGTGTGGTGCAAGGGCACACAACCTGATTTGCAACTGGATATTCGGCTTTGAAGAAACAACGACCTTCTGAACTGCTGCACTTTGACATGAGGGATCTGACTGCAGATAAGATTGTCTAATGTTACTGGCTTAGCCACACATGAGTTGTGACTGTCATAATAACCTCCTTTTACTTGTATCAATCTGTGAGGCCAGTATGTCATCAAGACCTGGTCTTTGTTAAAGTCTCTAATTTTAGGATGAACTGTGTCACCTGGAGTCTTTTTAAAACAAAGAAGCTTGCTCGGTGTAATTGTCCTGCAGCTCTGATGATGATAACTCTGTGCAATTCTCGATAAGCATTGCAGTCGGGGACTCTCGAAGCATTGTTAGCCATTGGTTCAGTAGAAATAAAAACTTCTGGTTCAACAACTCTCCACCTAAACTATACACTCAAGTGGATCGAATTATCCTGTGTTGGCAGTGTGAAGAGGAAAGATCCAGCAAATATTAGAAATAAAATCCAAAGTACTGGAGGAAGTTGGGAGGTCTTACAAGTATGTGAGTGAAGTAGGATCTGTTTGGCACCAGTTGCAGACCCTTTGTTACCTATGTTGTCTTTATTTCTGTTTTCTGTTGACTTTTTGTTTCTTTTTTCATTTCCTGTGCCGAATTCTTGGGGTTTCTAATGGGATGCTGCCTGGCTCCCAATGGATGGGGGGGGGGATGGAGAAGTTTCCGAAAGTGTGATTGAGTATTGACTCCAGATCACGTTACAAACCAAAACGCAATGTCGATGATCAAATGGGCTAATTTGGAGGCAACATTCAACGATTTTATATACTAATCATTTGGATTCTGAGAATTGTAATATATTTGGTAAATCTTAATCAGAATGAGGAATAGTGCAAATTTTCAGTAAATAGGATTTTGTCTATGGATGTGAAATAAATTGGGGGAGCTTCTGATCTACATGGTGTTCTTTGCTTCTTCTGGAATGTCTGAAAGTTATTTCAAAGAGGGCTCATTCAAATAATTTGTGGGAGTGATGCCCATATTTTTCATGCGCAAGATGTGTGTTGCTGGCTGGGTCTGTATTTATTGCCATTCTGAACTGTTCTTGAGAAGGTGGTGGTAAGGTACCTTGATCTGCTGTTGTCCATGTAGTGTAAAGGGACACGGTGCTGTTAGGAAGCAAGCTCCAAGATTATGATGTGTCAGCCAATATTTATCCTCGAACCAACATCACCAAGTTATTTATCACTGGGATGTTGCACTGTTTCCTACATTAGAACAGTGACTATATTCACACAGAGCCCTTACCTTTTGCTTTATGTAGGAAACCCTTAAATCAAATAGCTACTTTCTACGTAAATGACACTCTTTTGGTTTTCTGTGTTGCAAAATTTGCCAGGTTACATTCCTGGAGCTCTTTCTCTAATAGCACCTGAGTGTGTCCCTATACCAAATGAACTACAGAACTGGTGGAGGCCATGGCCTAGTGGTATAGTCTTTAGCCTGTTAATCCAGAAACCCAGGCAATGTTCTGGGAACCAAGGTTCAAATCCTATAATGGCAGATGGTTAAAAATTGAATTCCATTATACTGGAATTAGCAGCCTAATGATGACCATGAAACCATTTCTGTTTGTCAGAAAAATCCATGTAGTTTTAATGCCCTTTTTAGGCAATGAAATCTACTATACTTACCTGGTCTGGCCTATGTGTCACTCCAGATCCACAGCAATGTGGTTGACTCAACTGCCTCCTTGCCGGTCAGGGATGGGCAGTAGATGCTGGCCTAGTCAGTGATGCCTACATCCTCTGAATGAATAAAGTTAAAGAAAGTAGCTCATCACCAGCTTCTTCAGGATCGTTGGAGACGGGCAGTAAATGCTGCCCTGCTACTGATGCTGACATCTTATAAAATATTTTTAAAAAACAATTCTCTTGCATTTCATGTCCACACTACAATTCACACTAAGAATGGCTTTAACTTTCTACCTTCAACAGAATTGTTAGTTTATTGTCAGAGTTTAAACCTTGCAGCAAGTCCCATTTACACATTGACTATTTTTTAATTCAGAGTGAATTATTTTTGCCCCACTGAGTGAACTATAACTTCAATGTGAGAGATAGTAAGAACTGCCAGTGTTGGAGTCGGAGATCACAGTGTGGAGCTGGAGGAACACAACAGGCCAGATAGCATCAGAGGAGCAGGAAAGTTGACGTTTCGGGTCGGGACCCTTCTTCAGAAATCTCTGAAGAAGGGGCCTGACCCGAAACGTGACTTCAATGTGCCAACTATTGATTATAGTGTTGGTAACTCTAGTTGGACGTGTCCCTGGAAGTATCATCACCTTACTTCGTATCTATAAATGTCCCATCCCAACAATTCTTCCATTGGTCCCTGTTATGCTCTGCGCATTTGCAGTCTATTGGAAATTGCATTGTGCATATTTTTCCCACCACCACAGACACGTACCAACAGAGGGAGTCTGCTGCGAAGAGGCAATGAAAGATTCATGTTTAAATGCTCATACAGTTCTAATTCTCAAAGCTCTAATTTTCTGGTTGAATATTCAGTTTCTGCCTGACAAACTTCGCACAATCCAGTACAGCCTCCAAAGCCAATTGAAAAGCTATCTTCATTATTCAGTTGGAGTTATTTGCTGTTATTCCCATTCTCAGTTCACTTTATAAACTTATGCTTCTTCAACTCAATATAAAAGATTTTTAATCTGGTCACTCTCAGCGTTTTAGAGAATGGTTTATTCCCAGAGAATCTAGGAGATATGTGGGTTATTAAATCAGAGATAAATCAAAAGCTTTATGTTGCAGGCCTTTCTCTGCACAGGCTTCTGTTGTGTGTTTAGCTGCTGGTTATCACGGCAATGATTCACAGTTTCTCCTTCTGTTGTTTTCACATTGTCGCTGAGCTGATCAGATCCCATCAGCTGTTGCAGAAGTAATTTCCTGTGTTTTAGAGTTCAATTTTATTGATTCCGTTTTGGAAGATTGGAATTGAACTGAAAGTTCTATTAATGATCTTTAATCATATCCAATGAGGTTTTGGGTAGTTAGGAACACCAACAAATTTGCTTTCTTCTTTTTAAAAACAAACCTTCTTGACCAATAACTACAGACCTTACGAAGTTCTAAGTGACAAATTGTATCAAGGTTTCAGGGTCTGAAATGGCTACTTTTCATTCTTCAGTCGTGTATTTTTGTTGCCGGGTTTTTTTTTGTTTGCCTGAATGCTTGTTTCTAAAATTTGTTAAAATTCAACAATTAAGAAATTGGACCTTTTCAAAGTTGTGACTGTAGCAATGTTTCACTATTCTGGTCTGAAGTGTGTAGGGAGTACAAGTTTTCTCAGCCAACTCCACACTTTTTACTGGTGTTTCTGTCTAGTCTCTGTCAGAGCGGCGCAAGTTTTGTGTGTGTTAATTTGGAGAGGGACATCTGGCGAAGCACCTTTGTGCTGTCAGCCACACACTTATTAAATACAGGCTGATGTATCAGGTGAAAGAGGAAGGAAGGAAGTTTTCGTTTGTAGAAAAGTACAAAGGACGCTGAGAGAATCATTAACCTCTCAGCCGTTAAACCCAAATTTGTTGCGTTGCTTTACTGTGTTTCCAAGGACGAGCCCAGAGTGGCAAGAATATAAGCGAGAGATATGCTTAGAAAGCAAAGTTGAAGCATGCAAGGACATTGAGAGGGTAATTTTAAAATCTGCTGCGTGTTTGAATTATTCCGAGGGTTACAGTTTGGAACTATCGGTCATTCAAGGTGAAGCATTTTCTAAAGAATGGCAGTCTAACTGGATCCATAAACAGGACAAATCGTTCAGGCTCATAATGATTAAAGTTACTAAAACATCATTTTTCCTGACGGTGGAAGCACTCTGAATTCCTCAGGAATCGTACAGGCACACCCTACACAACTTTTTAGTCATCAGACCCACTTCCCCATTCCAGATACAAGGACGATAAACCTTCCCTAGGCTGCTACTACCATTGATTTACGTCCCTTCTTAAATAAGGGGACCAGTACGGTACACAATCTCACCAGCACCATATATAGCCTGGTGTGGCCTCAGTATGGACTTGCGGCCTTGAGACGATTCCAGAGTGGTCTAGCAGCCTCATGGTGAAGCCTGGTGCAGTCTGCAGCCAAGGCTCAGGTGAGGACTAGAGATTAGGTGCCAGTGTGGACTGGGTTGGAAGGACCGTTATTCTGAACTTTTTATTTAATTTTCTAACTTATTTCCCTAAGAATTTGTACTTACAAAACTGCAGCTAGGTGCCTTTGTACCCAAGATGGGACAATGATTGATGACTTGTAAACTTTTCACTGTACTCATTTGAGTACATATAACAATGAGGCCAGTATTTATTCACCATGTCTCATTGTCCATTCTTGACGCATTATTTTCAGTGTGATGTTTTTATCCGTACTAATAAACATTTATTTTCAAGAAAAATTTCAGCGTTTGTTCCAAACTAAACTGACACCCTTTAGAGAACGTGGATACTTTTAAATTGATTTTTAAACAATTCTAACCGAGTTGTTGTCAGTGAGGTGGAAGGGGTTATGTTACAGAAGGATATAAATGGATTGGCTGGATGGGCAGATCAGTGGCAGGTAGTATTTGACCTTCCTAAATGTGAGGCAATGCACTTTGGAAGAAGGACCAAGACAAGGGAGCACTGTATGAATGGCAGGACACTTGGAGGCTCAGAGGGATCTTAAGGTGCTTGTCCACGGATCCCTCAAGGTGGGGGTACAGGTTAATAGGGTAGATAAAGACAAGTGCCTCATATGCCTTCTCAATAGTTATGGTATAGATTATAGGAGCGGGGAGGTCGTGTTGGAGCTGTACAGGACTTTGGTGAGGCTGCAGCTGGAGCACTGTGTGCAGTTCGGGTCCCCACACTATAGGAAGGATGTGATTGCACTGGAGTAGGTGCAGAGGAGATTCACCAGGATATTGCCTGGGATGGAGCATTTCAACAATGAAGTGAGCCACAAAAGCTCCACACTATGGAAAGAGGCCATTTGGCCCAACAAGGTTAATAAACACATTTCAGCCCATCATCCGCATCACGTTCATTTCAAAGCAAGGATTATCGTGGGTAAGGCAGATGAGCTTGGAGCCTGGAACAGCAATAATCTTGTAGTATTATTACTAGACTATTAGTCCAGAGACCTAGGTAATGTTCTGGGGTTCTTGGTTCAAACACTGTCATGGCAAATGGTGGAATTTGATTTCAGTAAAAACTGGAATTAACAGTCTAATAATGACCTTGAAGCCATTGTCAATTATCAGGAAAAACCCATCTGGTTCACTAATTTCCTTTAGGGAAGGAAACTGCCATCCTTATCTAGTCTGATCTACACATGACTCCAGACCCTCAGCAATGTGGTTGCCCTCAGACAGTTAGGTATAGGTAATAAATGCTGGCCTAGCCAGTGACACCCTCGTCACATGAATGACTTTTTTTTTTTTTTGAAAAAGTACAGGGAACTATGCTATTGTGGCCATTACAGTGTCTTGGCTCAGAGAGGGACAGGACCAGCTGCTCAACGTTCCAGGGTTTTATTGTTTTAGACGAGATAGAGAGGAATGTAAAAGAGGTGGAGGAGTTGCCTTACTAATCAGGGAGAACGTTACATCTGCACTCCAAAGGGGACATTCTGGAGGGTTCATCCACGGAGGCAACATGGACAGAGCATCAAAAATAAGACGGGTGCAGTCAGTCTGATTGGATTATACTATAGCCCACCCCCTCCCCAAACAGCCACCAAGAAATTGAAGAATAAATATGTAGAAAGATTATGGAAAGGTGCAATAAAAACAGAGTTATCATAGTGGGTGACTTTAACATCCCCCAATATTGACTGGGACTCCCTTAGAGCAAGAGGCTTAGATGGAGCAGAATTTATGAAGTGCATCCAAGAGGGTTTCTTGAAACAGTATGTAGATAGTCCAACTAGAGGAGGGACCATACTGGACCTTTTATTGGCTAATGAGCCTGGCCAGGTGACTGACTTGTCATTGGCATTTTTGATACGGTGATCACAATTTCTTATGTTTTAAGATAGCTATGAACAAGGACAAGTCAGGATCTTGCAGAAAGATACTAAATTAGGGGAGGGCAAATTAATTCAGTATTAGGCAGGAGCTAGGGAGTGTTATTGGGAGGAGCTGTTATCAGACAAGCCTACATTAGACATGTGGGAATTGCTTAAAGACCTGCCGTGGAGAGTTCAAGACTGGCATGTTCCAGTGAGGAGGAAGGACAAGGATGGCAAGGTAAGGGACGTTGGATAACGAGGGAGGTTGTGAATTTAGCCAAAAAGGAAAAAGAAGTATATAGAACATAGAACATTACAGTGCAGTACAGGCCCTTCGGCCCTCATTGTGCTGACCTGTGAAACCAATCTGAAGCCCGTCTAACCTATGCTATTCCATTATCATCCATATGTTTATCCAACGACCATTTAAATGCCCTTAAAGTTGGCGAGTGATATCCCCCACTGACAAATAAACTATTAATGTATTGTTTATTTGAATAAGATTACAGCTATTTAAAGTTCAATACTAAAAATATTCCAGTCCACAAGTCAGGCTTAATTCCAGAACCTAAAGCAAATTCCCTATATGAAAGATTATATACATACACCAAGAAATCAATTAACTACTTTAAACAATTTACCTTTACTACGATGACACTGCATATAGTAAAGACTGTACATTTAATTGACAATTAAATACAGATGTAGGTTTTTTTTTTTCAAAGTTACATGCCTGCAAACATTTGAATATTCACACAGAGATACTCCTGAAGAAACGTTCAGAGTAAGGCAAGTGTGGTAGTACAAATGTTCATAGAATGTATGTAATACCTGTCATTTTCAGTTAGCTTCCTGAACATCAGAATACTTCCAAATTTATAGTTCCTGATGGATCAAAGCAGATTTTTTGGATCTGGAGAAGAGTTCATAAATGGCATGTATGCTAATATTCCTAATATGCAATAGTCTCGAGAGTTGAGACAAATAGGAAACATTAAATCTGAGGTGGTGCAGAGTTGTCAATAATACATATCTGAATGATAGAAAACAGAATACATTCAACATTCGTGACATTGCAATCACTTTCACTAGACAAAATTTCAAGATTGTAGATTTCATAACTTGAAACTCAGTGACCATACATATTTTTCACATCCATTTTAAAATATTTGGATCACAAAGCAGTCATTTCTTTTTACAAAAATATAACTGAATTTCATTTACAATTAAAATGTAAACCAAAATGAAATTCATTTCAAATAAAAATGCACACAAGTCAACATAATCACAAGTTTTTAAAAACACTTTTCGTTTATGTACCTGCTAGTTTTCCAGGGCCTAATGCCCATCAAGTCTTCATCTTAAGTTGAAAATTACAAGATCCCTAGTTTTTCAAAATAGTCCCTGAAAGATTTTCCTGCAAAATATCTTGTTGCATCATAGTTTGTTTTCACAGCTTGCCTATATATTAATTTTAGCAGTGATTCATTCTTCTGTTGCTTCACTGCCAAATCTATCAATAGCTTCAGCGTATAAAAATGCACAGGAGGTTTCCGTCTAATCATGCAGGATTCATTTAGTGAAGTAACATTTCCAGTCCGTGACTTCATAGTTTCTTAACTAGGTGCTGAGATTCTCCCAGTCCAAACAAAAGCATACTCTCAAAAAAAAAAACAGAAGACCGTAATAAACTAAGCATTTCAAAATGAAATTGAACACTATGAACAGAGGTTGATGGCCTCTGCTGGATACAATATTGTGGAGTATTTAGTTTAATCCAGTTAGAAGTGTAAATCATAAAAAGTCAAGTGGCTTTTGTAGGGTTAAGGAAGCTAAAATCAGACAGGACCCATGAGGGATATAAAGAACGCAAGGAAGAACTCAAGTAGGGATTTAGGAGATAAGAAGGGGCCATGAAATGTCCTTGGCAAGTTGAGTTAAAGACAGTCCCAAGGCATTGTATAGATACATTACAAACAAGAGGATAACTAGGGAGAGAGTAGGACCACACAAGGATAATGGAGGGAACTTGTGCTTGGAGGCAGAGAGTGCGGGCAAGATCCGAAATAACCAAGAACCAAGAGCAAAGAAAATTACAGCACAGTAACAGGCCCTTCGGCCCTCCAAGCCTGCGTTGATCCAGATCCTCTATCTAAACCTGTCGCCTATTTTCCAAGGATCTGTATCCCTCTGCTCCCTGCCCATTCACGTATCTGTCTAAATACATCTTAAATGAGGCTATCGTGCCCACCTCTGCTGGCAACGTGTTCCAGGCACCCACCACACTCTGCATAATGAACTTTCCACGCATATCTCCCTTGAACTTTTCCCCTCTCACCTTGAAATTGTGACCCCTAGTAATTGAGTCCCTGACTCTGGGGAAAAACCTTCTTGCTATCCACCCTGCCTATACCTCCTATGATTTTGTGGACCTCAATCAGGTTCCCCCCTCAACCTCTGTCTTTCTAATAGAAATAATCCTAATCTACTCAACCTCTCTTCATAGCTAGCACCCTCCATACCAGGCAACATCCTGGTGAACCTCCTCTGCACCCTCTCCAAAGCATCCACATCCTTTTGGTAATGTGGCGACCAGAACTGTACGCAGTATTCCAAATGTGGTCGAACTAAAGTCCTATACAACTGTAACATGACCTGCCAACTCTTGTACTCAATGCCCCGTCCGATGAATGAAAGCATGCCGTATGCCTTCTTGACCACTCTATCGAGCTGCATTGCTACCTTCATGGGACAATGGACCTGAACACCCAGATCTCTGTGCATCAATTTTCCCCAGGGCTTTTCCATTTACTATACAGTTCGCTCTTGAATTAGATCTTCCAAAATGCATCACCTCGTATTTGCCTGGATTGAACCCCATCTGCCATTTCTGTGCCCAACTGTCCAACCTATCTATATTCTGCTGCATTCTCCAACAGTCCCCTTCACTACCTGCTACTCCACCAATCCCAGTGTCATCTGCAAACTTGCTAATCAGCCCATCTATACCTTCCTCCAGATCATTTGTGTATATCACAAATGACAGTGGTCCCCACACGGATCCCTGTGGAACACCACTGGTCACAATTCTTCATTTTGAGAAACTCCCTTCCACTACATCACTCTGTCTCCTGTTGCCCAGCCAGTTCTCTATCCATCCAGCTAGTACACCCTGGACCCCATGCGACTTCACTTTCTCCATCAGCCTACCATGGGGAACCTTATCAAATGCCTTACTGAAATCCATGTGTATGACATCTATAGCCCTTCCCTCATCTATCAACTTTGTCACTTCCTCAAAGAATTCTATCAGGTTGGTAAGACATGACCTTCCCTGCACAAATCCATGCTGCCTATCACTAATAAGCCCATTTTCTTCCAAATGTAAATAGATCCTATCCCTCAGTATCTTCTCTAGCAGCTTCCCTATCACTGACGTCAGGCTCACCGGTCTATAATTACCTGGATTATCCTTGCTACCCTTCCTAAACAAGGAAGCAATTCTCCAGTCCTCCGGGACCTCACCCGTGCTCAAGGATGCTACAAAGATATCTGTTAAGGCCCCAGCTATTTCCTCTCTCGCTTCCCTCAGTAACCTGAGATAGATCCCATCTGGGCCTGGGGACTTGTCCACCCTAATGCCTTTTAGAATACTCAGCACTTCCTCCTCCTTATGCCGACTTGACCTAGAGTAATCAAACATCTATCCCTCACCTCAACATCAATCATGTCCCTCTCCTCAGTGAATACCGATGCAAAGTACTCATTAAGAATCTCACTCATTTTCTCTGACTCCTCGCATAACTTCCCTCCTCTGTCCTGGAGTGGGCCAACCCTTTCTCTAGTTACCCTCTTGCTCCTTATATACAAATAAAAGGCTTTGGGATTTTCCTTAACCCTGTTTGCTAAAGATATTTCATAATCCCTTTTAGCCCTCTTAGTTCCTCATTTCCGATTGGTCCTAATTTCCCAATATTCTTCCAAAGCTTCATCTGTTTTCAGTTGCCTAGACCTTATGTATGCTTCCTTTTTCCTCTTTGCTAGTCTCACAACTTGACCTGTCATCCATGGTTCCCTAATCTTGCCCTTTCTATCCCCCATTTTCACAGGGACATGTCTGTCCTGCACTCGAATCAACCTCTCTTTAAAAGCCTCCCACATATCAAATGGGGATTTACCCTCAAACAGCTGCTCCCAATCCATATTCCCCAGCTCCTGCCGAATTTTACTGTAGTTGGCCTTTCCCCAATTTAGCACTCTTCCTTTAGGACCACTCTTGTCTTTGTCCATCAGTATTCTAAAACTTACGGAATTGTGATCACTATTTTCAAAGTAATCCCCTACTGAAACTTCGAGATAACAAGCGTGGGGCTGGATGAACACAGCAGGTCAAGCAGCATCATAGGAGCAGGAAAACTTGACGTTTCGGGCCTAAACCCTTCATCAGAAAAATCCCCTACTGAAACTTCAACCACCTGGTTGGGCTCATTCCCCAACACCAGGTCCAGTATGGCCCCTTCCCGAGTTGGACTTTTTACATAGTGCTTTATAAAACCCTCCTGGATGTTCCTTAAAAATCCTGCTCCATCTAAACCCCTAACACTAAGTGAATCCCAGTCAATGTTGGGAAAATTAAAATCTCCCATCACCACCACCCTATTGCTCCTACATCTTTCCATAATCTGTCTACATATTTGTACCTCTATCTCACACTCGCTGTTGGGAGGCCTGCAGTACAGCCCCAACATTGCTACCGCACCCTTCCTATTTCTGAGCTCTGCCCAGATTGCCTCACTGCTCGAGTCCTCCATAGTGCCCTCCTTCAGCACAGCTGTGATATCCTCTTTGACCAGTAATGCAACTCCTCCACCCCTTTTACCTCCCCTCTCTATCCTGCCTGAAACATTTATATCCTGGGATATTTAGTTTCCAATCTTGCCCTTCCCTCAACCAAGTCTCAGTAATAGCCATAACATCATAGTCCCAGGTACTAAACCAAGCCCTAAGTTCATCAAATGAGTACTTTGCGTTAGTATGCACCCAGGAGAAGGAATATGGAGGATAGTGAGATTTGCGTGGAGCATGCTAATGTGCTACAGCATTTTGAGATCAACAAAGAAGTGGTGTTGGGTCTCTTGAAGAGCATTAAGTTTGATAAATCCCCAGGGCCTGACGGTATCTACCCGAGATTACTGAGAGAGGCAAGGGAGGAGATTGCTGAGGCCCTGACCAAGATTTTTGTATCCTCATTAGCCACTGGAGAGGTCCTGGCAGGCTGCTGAGTAGCTCATGTTGTTCCTCTGTTCAAGAAGGGAAATAGGGATAATCCAGGAAACTATGGACCGGTGAGTCTCACATCGGTGGTTGGGAAGCTATTGGAGAGAATTCTTGGGGATAGGATTTATGTACATCCAGAAAAGCATGGCCTAATTAGGAACAGAGATAACACAGTGTGGAGCTGGAGGAACACGGCAGGCCAGGCAGCATCAGAGGAGCAGGAAAGCTGATGTTTCAGGTCAGGACCCTTCTTCAGAAATTTTCATTTAAGCTTTCATCTAAGAAGACCCTTCTTCTTCTGAATAAGGGTCCCAACCTGAAACCTCAACTTGCCTGCTCCTCTGATGCTGCCTGGCCTGCTGTGTTCCTCCAGCTCCACACTGTGTTATCTCCAACTCCAGCATCGGCAGCTCTCGCTATCTCCTAATTAGGGACAGTCAGCATGGCTTTGTGCAGGACAGGTCATGTCTTATTAACTTGATTGAATTTTTCAAGGAGGTGATGAAGATGGTTGGTGAGGGTAGAGCAGTGGATATTGTTTACATGGACCTTAGTAAGGCTATTGACAATGCCCCCCATGGTAGGCTCATCGAGGAGATTAAGATGCATGGGATCCACAGTGATGTGGCTGCATGGATTCAGATTTGGCTTTCCCATAGAAAGCAGAGTGCAACGGTGGAAGAATGCTTTTCTGGCTGGAGGTCTGTGATTAGTGATGTTCCGCAAGGATCTGAACTGGGACCTCTGCTGTTTGTCATATGTATAAATGACTTAGATGAAAATGCAGATGGGTGGATTAGTAAGTTTGCAGATGGCAAAAAGATTTGGGGAGTTATGGGTAGTGTAGAAGGTTATCAAGATGTAGATCAGTTGTAGATATGGGTGAAGAAATTGCAGAAGGGGTTTAATCCTGGCAAGTGTGAGGTGTTACACTTTGGGAGATCAAATGTTAAGAGAAAGTATGCAGTTAATGGCAGGTCCCTTCACAGCATTGATATACAGATGGATCTTGGGGTTCAAACCCATTGATCCCTGAAAGTGGACACACAAGTAGAGATGGGGTGGTAAAGAACGAGTATGGCATGTTTGCCTTTATTGGTTGGGAAGCTGAGTACTTAGTCAGGAAGAGATGTTGCAGCTTTCTGGTCACCACATTACAGGAAGGATGTGGAGGCTTTGGAGTGGGTGCAGAAGAGGTTTATCAGGAGGATACTGCCTGGATTAGAGGGTATGAATCATAAGGAGAAGCTAGAAAAACTCAGATTGTTTTCTCTGGAACAGCAGAGACCATGGGAAGACTTGATGATTTATAAACTTATGAGAGGCATAGATAGGGTTGATGGTCAGAATCTTTCTCCCTGAAATGAAATGCCTCATACTAGGGGGCATGCGATCAAGGTAAGAGGGGGAAAGTTCAAAGAAAATATAAGGGGCAAGATTTTTACACAGAGAGTGGTAGGAGTCTGGAATGCAATACCAGGGGTAGTAGTAGAGGCAGATACAATAGGAGCATTTAAGGGGCTTTTAAATTAGCACATGAATAAGCAAGGAATGGAGAGATATGAACCAAAGGCAGGCAGAAGGGATTAGTTTACTTGGCATCATGTTCAGGACATCATCATGGGCCGAAGGGCCTGTTCGTGTGTTGTTCTGTTGTATGTCCTACGTTCTAAATCTACACTGATCCTCTGAAAAGCATTCCACTCAGACCCAGCCCCATACCGTATGCCTGTAACCCTGCATATCCCATGGCCAATCCACCTAATCTGCACATCTTTGGACTGTAGAGGAAACCAGAGGAAATCCACACAGACACAGGGAGAATGTACAAACTCCTGGAGAGGCTGGATAAGCTCGGGTTGTTTTCTTTGGAGCAGAGAAGGTTGAGCGGATCCTGATAAAGTTGTATGAGATTGAGGGACACGGACATGGTGAATAGAAAGCAGATCTTCCCCTTATCAAAGGGTAATAACAGGCAGGCAAAATTGTAGGTGGAAGGCAGGAGGTCATGAAGGGATTTGAGGAAAAACCTCTTTCACCAGGTGGGATCTGGAATGCACTGCCTGGGAGGGGAGTTGAGGTAGGAAACATCAACCTTTTAAAATTACATGTATGAGCACTTGAGATGTCATAACATCCAAGGCTATGAGCCTCATGCAGCAAAGAGGGATTAGTCTAGGTAGTGGGCCAAGCAGCATCATAGGAGCAGGAAAGCTTGACGTTTCGGGCCTAGGCCCTTCATCAGAAACGTCAAGCTTTCCTGCTCCTATGATGCTGCTTGGCCTGCTGTGTTCATTCCGCTCCACACCTTGTTATCTCAGAATCTCCAGCATCTGCAGTTCCTATTATCTCTTAGTCTAGGTAGTCGTGTGTTTTTGATGGTACAGGTTTGATGGGCTGAAAGGCATCCTCTGCTTTTTTTGATTCTATAATTGGGATTCCCTTGTAGCTCTCACTACCGTTTAGCATTATCTGATCCACTTCCACAAGTTAATCAGCAAAAGTAAATAACTGATATCTGACCAACTTGTTTGAATATGATTTAGGGTTGGTTAATGATTAAACAAAACCATGTTGCAGAAGTGGAACACCAACAGAATATTGCTTTTGAAAACTTTATCAAAACTTTGCATGTGAGCTGACACACAAAAAGAATTAATGTTCAAGAAAACAGCAGAAATGTGGAGAGCTGAAAGCTATCTGTTGGATAAGATGTTAAACTGAGGCCCATTTGCCCTCTTATGTTGGTGTCCAAGAATGTGAGGTATTACTTTAAGAAGAACAAAGGCGTTCTCACTGACACTTTACACCAGTTTCAGAATTTCCAGTTTGCAGGCTCCAGTCGCCTCCTCTTTACCATGGGCATGCAATCCCTTTCCATGTCCATCCCCCACCAGGATGGTCTCAGGGATCTTTTGCTTCTTCCTGGAACAAAGGCCTGAACCATCTCCATCCACCACCAGCCTCCTCCCCCTGGGCGAGCTCGTCCTCACCCTCAACAACTTCTCTTTTAACTCCCCTCATTTTCTTCAGGTCAGAGGGGTGGCCATGGGTACCTGCACGGGCACCAGTTACACATGTCTCTTTATGGGGTATGTGGAACGTTCCTTGTTCCTGTTCTATTCTGGCTCCCACCCACAACTCTTTCTCTAATTCTGTAATATCATCGGTGCTGCTTCCCTCTCTCATCCAGAATTGGAAACGTTTATCGACTTTGCTTTCGATTTCCATCCTGCCCTCATTGTCACCTGGTCTAACTCTGATTCCTCCCTTCCTTTTCCCAACATCTCTATTTCCATTTCTGAGGATAGGCTGACCATCAATATCCACTACAGCCTCACTGACTCCCAAAGTTACCTCGACTACACATCCTCACACCCTGCTTCCTGTAAAGACTCTATGTCATTCTCCCAGTTCCTTTGTCTACACCACATTTGTTCCAACAATGTCAGCAAGGGAGCCTCCAAAATGTCCACCTTCTCCCTCAACTGAGGATTCCCCAGCTCCGTTGTCGACAGGGCCCTCAACCAGGTCCGATACATCTCCTGCACTTCTACAACAGCTATAGGGTCTCCCTTGTCCTTACCTACCATCCTATCAGTATGCAAATCCAAAGCATCCTGAGCCATCATTTCCACCATCTCCAGTGAGATGCCACCATTGGACACATATTCCCCTCCCTTCCCTTGTCTGTCTTCTATGGCAACCATTCCTTCCAGTACACCCTGATCCACTCTTCCTTCACTCCCAACATCCCTGCCTCCTCCCTTCCTTCCACCCCCCACAACAGCCTGACGGCACCTTCCCCTGCAACGGCCAAAGGTGTAACTTCCGTGCATTTACTTCCTCCCTCCTCAGTATCCAATGGCCCAAACATACCTTCCAGGTGAAGCAGTGCCTTACCACCAGACACAATGACTATTCTGACATCCTCCCAAGTATAAAGCTGACATTGTCAGTGAAGGTTTCCTCAGATAGAATGTCTATGCTGTCTCAGGCTTGCTGCAGTGTTCCAGTGAAGCTCAGTGCAAGCTGGAAAACAACATCTCATTTTCCACTTGGACACACTACTGCCTCCCAGAATCAACATCCAGTTCAGTAACTTTAGGTCTTGAGCTCTCCCTTGTCCTTGTTAATACATGGTCTACTATTATACACAACCCATTGTTAGTCACTGACAGTCCCCATTAATAGCTATTTCCCCTCTTACCCAGATTGTTATCCACTCCATTGTCTGTCCAACTTTTCTCCTCTTTCTTTGGGCGCTATCCCCACCTGTCGTTTACTCCTCACCCTCTTCCCCCCACCCAATCTTCTGCATATAAACCAACAATTTCCGAGCTACCATCAGTTCTGAGGAAGGGTCACTCAACCCAAAACGTTAACTCTGATTTTACTCCGCAAACGCTGCCAGACCTGCTGAGCTTTTCCAGCATTTTTTGTAAACAATGGGTTGTGTGTAATAGCAGACTATGTGTTAACAAGGACAAGGGAGAGCAGTGTTAGTTTGTTAATGATTTCGCAAGTTATATCATGCCAATTTTGCTTTTTGTTTGTAATTCAATCGAGGTAGACGAGTAGGTGTTTTGGTTAAAGCTGAGTAGTTTGACTAATCAAACCACATCTGGAATGCAGCACCTTACACTTGCCTTCAAATAAATGTTAGGGTCTAGGTTATCTCCTTAATATGTCGTGAGGGGAGTTTGGTCTGGTCTGTGACAACATAAACAGATAAGCCTGGTCATTATTGCATTGCCATTTGTGCGAGCTTACTCAAACTTATTTTGACTGCCTCTCCCTAATAGTGCCGTGGGTGCCCCTCCACAACGTGAATTACAATGGTTCAAGAAAGCAGCTCACCACTGTCTTCTCCAGGACAATTAGTGATAACCACATCCTGTGAAAGAATAAAATAACAGTTTCCTATGTTGCAGCAGCAACTCCTTTGAAACTATTTCATTGACTGTACAAGCTTTAGAACGTCCTGTAAAAATGAACAGCAAAACGTTTTCTGATGGGTCGAAATTGGACAATCCTCACTGTTAATCCTCATGCAAGGGAATACACTTAAATACCCTAACGCTCTTTACAGAAATGTTTCATGAAACAAAATTTGACAGTCTAGTGATTTTTAAAATTCCCTTGTGGAATTTGGGAAATACTGACTGGACCAGCACTCATTGTCTGTTCCTATCTGCCCTCAGGAAACTGTTTGGGAGCTGTCTGAATATGACTGAGTGGCTTGCTCAGCTATTTCAAGGTTCAGTCACATTGCTCTGGCTCTGGCATTATACACAGGCCAGACCAGCGAAGGTACATCCTGAAGGACATAAGTGAACCAGATGGACTTTTACAGGGAGAAATCCTATAGTTGTCGTGGTCACTGTTACTGAGAAAGGCATTTTATTAAAAGCAAAATTCTGCAGATGCTTGAGATTTGAAATAAAATCAGAAAGTGCCAGAAAAACTGAACAACAGTGGTTCAAGAAACAGAGTTAATGATTTGAGTCCAATTATAGCACTTCTTTGGAACTTGAAAATGATGGTTGACAAAGTGGGAGGAGGAGTGAGCAGACAGATAGATAGGCTTTTTATTCCTAACTTGTTTAATCAGATTTACGTTCCCCATCTGCTGTGTTGAAATTTGAACTGGTGTTTATCTACGTTAGTCCAATAATGCAGACATGTAGCTACCATTCCCCATAAGGAGACAGTAAGAAAACAGGTGAGCAAGCTCTGTTCTTTGGAGTGAACAGAGAAGAAAAGAGATGGAGAGGGTCAGTGTGGGAATTAGTTTACAGCATGGGCTGCAACAGTACAGTGATTCACAGGACGGCAGAGTTGGAAAAACACAATGATCTCAGTATTAATGTCTATTTTCCCCTTCTAATGCTCAACCTGAAATTATAACCTGCATTTTAATCATCTTCGGAATTATTATAAACTAGGCAAGTAAATTATTCATCCTCATTGGAAGATATTTTCTGGTAATTATTTTATGCTTATTGAAGTAACAAAGGACTGAGAGGTGACCTGACAGACATCTTTTGATTTTGGAGTAGATCTGTAGCTCGGGTTGTGGGTGTAGAGGTTGGTTCGCTCGCTGAGCTGGTTTGTTGTTCCGCAGATGTTTTGTTACCGTGCTTGGTGTGGATGTGAGGATGTTACCAAGCACGGTAACGACACATCTGCGAAACAACAAACCAGCTCGGCCAGCCAACCAACCTCAACATCTTTCGTATTATGAAAAGGTTAAATCAGATAGATGTGGAGAAATTGTTTCCATTTGTGGAGAACCAGGCACCAGGTAGTTGCCTCTAGTCAATCCACATGGGAATCCAGGGGAAATTACATTTTCCCAGAGAGTGGTGAGAATTTGGAACTCCCTGCACATGGAACAGTTGAGGCAAAATACATTGCTAAGCACTCACTATTGAGAAAGAAAACTAACTCGTATTTGGGGACAGCCTGCCAATTCACTGTTTCATTTCATTCTTTCACAAAGAATATTTCACCTTGTCCTCCTCCCTATAGCGTCCAGTGCTCCCCAGTCAGACAAATAAATAGTTAAATGCTGAATAAGACTCCTTCCAGGAAAACAGAGAAATGGGACAAATACCCTTTGTCTGTGATATCACTTACTCATTTTTAGACCTTGTCCTGACAAAGCATCAGCTCCAGGTTCAAAAGGATACCCCAATGAAATTTTCTGTGATGTCTTTGAATGCTTTTATCTCATAAAGTTGGGATAAATTTGAACACAAACTCTATAAAAAAAACAAACATAAGCTGGAGAAAATGGTGGTGAACAAGATTGTGGAAATCAATATAAGGGAGTTACGAATAAATCCAGTTGGATATTTAGGAGAAACTTCTTTATCCAGAGACTGGCGAGGATGTGGAATTCACTCCCACATTGAAGAATACAGTATTACCAGCACGTGGGAGGGCTGAGTCAGCTCCCTGCCCCCTGGGTGGTCACAACAAAGATTTTTCATTGTTTTCACTGCACACCTATAATCACACCTTAATTGAAAAGCAGAATTAGTCAAAATTAAGGAGCCAATTACAAGGTTTTCTTGAGTGAAAGAAAGAATTTTGTTACTGGCTAACCCTGTGAAAAACAATAAAATGAAGCATTAAACATGCACACACACACACAAGGGAATGAAGTTTAAAAAGGGTTGTGCATGTCTCGTACAAAAAGGAAGATCAAGAGCAGACAATTTAATAAATCCACAGTTTTTGAAGTGGGTTTTAACCTAAGACCACATTTGTGTTCTAAGCAGAGGAAACATTTGTAAGTATCCTTCAGTGAATGGATATTACACCCTGTGAATAATTAGGGAATGCACTGCCTGGAAATGGGGGAGGCAGGTTCAAGAGCCATTCAAGATGGCATTGGATGATTGTTTGGATAGAAATGGTATGCAGGGATATGGGAGAAAAGGAGATTAGAGCTAGGTAATAGAAACAGTGCAGGCACAATGGGCCAAATGGCCTCCTTTTGTGCTGTAACAGTTCTGTGATGATGTGATTATTCAGTTTGCTTTATCACTGGATGCTATTTTTGAGTGGCTGAGAAAAACGGGAAAAGAGCGAGAAAGAGTCTTCCAATTTGTTGTTACCAAGCCATTTTCCTCTTCCTCTCCCAAATGCTTTTCCCTGAAATATAGTCCTCTTGTGTATTTCTGTATTTGACTTCATCCTTTTTCCCCAACCTGGATAATCTGCAGGCAACTTTCACCTCGATATGTGCAACTTTCAGAAAGGTGTAAATCAAACAAGAGATACAGCTCTGAGTTTCAATAACTCTTTATCCTGATGTTAATTTATGGTCAGATGGATTCATTCATGGTTTTCAATGAGCTGGGTCTATCTGCTCAGGTGACCACTGTAGCCATCTTTAATCATGTTTTTCCTTTTGTAAAACCATCTTAATCCATGAAAGGTGCTGGGTAAAAACCAGATGACAGTCATTTTTACCGCTATCATAATAAAAGCATTGATACATTAAAGGGGAAGGTGGATAACCAGGAGGCAGAAAAGATTAAGAGGACAAGGTAGTTGGGTGAGATGAAGAAGTAGGGGAGGAGATTTATGTAAAACATTAATTATGGGAAGTGGTAATGTAGTGTCACTGGCCTTGTAATCCAGAACCCCAGGTTTTGGGGCATGTGTTCAAATCCCACCACAACAGAAGGGTGAAATTTGACTTTAAAAAAAACTGGAATAAAATGCTAGCGTAATGATGACTCTAAACCCATCAGGTTCAGTAATGTCCTTTAGGGAAGAAAATCTGCCATCGTTACCCAGTCTGGCCCACATGTGACTCCAGACTCACAGCAGTGTAGTTGACCCTCTGGGCAATTAGGGATGGGCAATAAAAGCTGGCTTAGCCGGTAATGCATATATACTGTGAATTAATTTTGAAAAACACAGGCAGAAGGGTTTAGGCCCGAAACATCAAGTTTTCCTGCTCCTATGATGCTGCTTGACCTGCTGTGTTCATTCAGCCCCATGCTTGTCATCTCAGGTATCAGAACGGCCTGTTTCTATGTTGTATACTCTTTGTATTGCAATGTTATAGGAACAGAAGAATTAGGAGCAGGAGTAGGCCATTCAATCCCTTGAACTGGTTCCATCATTCAATAAGATCATCGCTAATTTGAAAATAAAGGTTGCCTGGTGTTTAGATTACTAGTAGATGCTCAAGCTAGTGCCTGGAGTGGCATAGGTGCTAATCCTATTAGGGCAGATAACTGCTTTTAAATTCACTTGCTAAATTTAAAGTTTTGGCAAAGACCTGTAGTTCGGGTTGTGGGTGAGGTTGTTGGCTTGTTTTTGTTCAGACGTTTCGTCACCATGCTAAGTAATATCATCAGTGGAGCCTCCAATGAAACGATGTTATTCTACTCCGTTTGGAATTTTATACTGTCTGGTCTGTTATGGTGAGTTGTGTCATTCCCAGTTTTGATCTGTATGCGATTGAATATGGGGTCCAACTCCATACGTTTGTAGATTGCATTATGGACAGAGAACCATGCCTCTAAGAATTCCCGTGCATGTCTATGTTTGGCTTGGGCTACTATGGTTACCTTATCCCAGTTAATCTGATGGCCTTCATTGTCTGAGTGTACCAATAATGACACTACCCAACCAAAGATTCCCCAGCACCTTGGTTGACGGAGCCCTCAGTCATGTGCAACCCATCTCCTGCATTTCAACCCTCACTCCCTCCCACAACAGTAATAGGGTCCCCTGTCCTTACCTACCATCCCATCTGCATCCACATGTAAAGGGTCAGATGTAAAGGATTAGCCACCATCAGGCACGTATTCCTTTCCCCATCTTTGTCAGCCTCCTGCAGTGGGCCATTCCCTCTGGGACACCCTGGTCCACTCCTCCTTCATGCCCAATACCTCCCCACACCACCCCTGGCACCTTCCCATGCTTGGGGACCCTGCAGCCTTCTATATCAAGTTCAATAACTTTGGGGCGTGAGCACCTTGTCCCACGTCCTTAGCCTAACCCCCACACACCAAACCTTGTCATCACATGTGCTGCTACCATACAGAACCCATTATCAGCCACTAATGGTCCCCATTAGCAGCTATTCATTCTCCTAGGCTGAGCTTTACCTATTCTATTGTCTGCCCAACTGTATTTCTCTCTGGAATGGTAGGCCTAACATACGATGAACGGCTGACGATCCTGGGATTG
This sequence comes from Ginglymostoma cirratum, assembly GCA_024137785.1. Taxonomy (NCBI): domain Eukaryota; kingdom Metazoa; phylum Chordata; class Chondrichthyes; order Orectolobiformes; family Ginglymostomatidae; genus Ginglymostoma; species Ginglymostoma cirratum. The sequence continues at coordinate 18,348,218 of JAHRHZ010000273.1, read as the reverse complement.
TATTCATTAGAGTTTAGAAGGTTAAGGGGAGATCTAATAGAAACTTACAAGATAATGCATGGCTTAGAAAGGGTGGACGCTGGGAAGTTGTTTCCGTTAGGTGGGGATACTAGGATCCGTGGGCACAGCCTTAGAATTAGAGGGGGTCAATTTAGAACGGAAATGAGGAGACATTTTTTCAGCCAGAGAGTGGTGGGCCTGTGGAATTCATTGCCACGGAGCGCAGTGGAGGCCAGGACGTTGAATGTCTTCAAGGCAGAGATTGATAAATTCTTGATCTCGTAAGGAATCAAGGGCTACAGGGAGAGTGCGGGTAAGTGGAGTTGAAATGCCCATCAATCATGATTAAATGGCGGAGTGGACTCGATGGGCCGAATGGCATTACTTCCACTTCTATGTCTTATGGTCTTATGGGCCCTATTTCTACTTATCGCTTACTCCTTCCCCCTCCCCGACCCCTTCTTTAGTAATATATATAGCAACTTTTTCTAAGCTACTATCAGCTCTGAAGAAGGATCATTCAACCTGAAACATTAACTCTGCCTCTTCTCCAAAGATAATGCCAGACCTGCTGAACTTTTCCAGCAATTTCTATTTTTGTCTCTGATTTCCAGCATCTGCAGTTTTTTCAGTTTTTTGTTTAGTTAATAAAGCATACAGTATCCCATTTACCAGGGGTCCTGTGGCACAATGGTAGGGTGCCCACCTCTAAGCCAAAAGGCCTAGGTTCAGGTTCCACCTCACCCATATGTGTGCCACAACATGTCCGAAGAAACTGACTAAAATAAATACAGTGTCCCGTTTACAAACGGAGCTTTGAGTATAAGAGCAAGGAGATTATGTTTTACCTTATAAGACATAAATTAGGCTTTTGCAGAATACGGTACACAGTTCTGACCACTACACAGCAGAAAAAGCGTGAACACATTGGAGAAAAGATTTATAAGAATGGTTCCAGGGGTGAGAAACCAGCTGTGAAGATAAATTGGAGAGGAGAAGGCCAAGAGGAGAGTTGAAAGAAGTTTTCAAAATGTGTTAGGCCGGTCAGAATGGATAATGAGAAATTGTGAGGTTGTTGACTTGCTCACTGAGCTGGCTTGTTTTTGTTCAGACGTTTCATCACCATGCTACGTAACATCATCAGCACGGCCTCCGATGAAGCGATGTTATTCTACTCCGTTTGGAATTTATACTGTCCGGTCCGTTATGGTTAGTGCTGTCATTTTCGGTTCTGTTCAGTATGGTTTTGTATATGGGGTCCAATTCTATATGTTTGTTGATTGCAATAGGGGTTGAGAATCATACCTCTAGGAATTCCTGTGCGTGTCTATGTTTGGCTTGGGCTACTACGGTTACTTTGTCTCAGTTAAACTGATGGCCTTCATTGTCTGAATGTACAGATATTAAGGAGAGTTCATCGTGCCATTTTGCTGCTATCTGATGTTCGTGTATTCTGATGGCTAGTTTCCTTCCTGTCTGTCTGATGTAATGTTTGTGGCAGTCATTACATGGTATTTTGTAAACTAAACCACTTGCTGCAACACACCAGAATTACACAGGAAAGAGGAAGAACACCTATACAAAATCTTCGTTATGAACAGATATCCCCACAACTTCATCCGCAGGTGCCTACTAAATAGACAACAACAGGAGGACACAGTATGCCCTAACACACTGACCACACTGCCCTACATCAGGAACATATCAGAACTGACAACAAGACCCTAAGACCATTAGGAATCATGGTGGTCCACAAGCCCATAGCCACTCTATGACAAACACTTACAACGATTAAAGACCCCATTCCCACAACATGCAGAACCAATGTAGTTTACAAAATACCATGCAACGACTGCCACAAACATTACAGCGGACAGACAGGAAGGAAACTAGCCATCAGAATACACAAACATCAGCTAGCAGCAAAGCAACACGACGAACTTTCCCTAATATCAGTACACTCGGATAATGAAGGCCATCAGTTTAACTGGGACAGCATGGCCATAGTAGCCCAATCCAAACATAGACATACATGGGAATTCCTAGATGCCTAGTTCTCAACCCATAATGCAATCAACAAACACTTAGAATTGGACCCCATATACAAACCGATACAGACCAAAACCAGAAATGACACCACTCACCATAACTGACCGGACAGTATAAATTCCACAAGGAGTAGAATAACATCGCTTCATCGGAGGCTCCATGGATGATGTCACCGAGCATGGTGATGAAATGTCTGAACGAGAACAAGCCAGCTCAGCGAGCAAATCAACAACCTCACCCACAGCCCGAGCTACAAATCTTTGCTAAAACCTTAAATGACAATTTGTATCCATTCTCCGGTTTCCTCTCATAGTCCAAAGATGTGCAGGTTAGGTGGATTGGCTATGCTAAATCAGGGGTTATGGGGATAGGTTGGGTCTGAGCGGGATGCTCTTTGGAGGGTCAGTATACACTCAATGGGCCAAGTGGCCTCTTTCTACATCTTAGGGATTGTACAATTGATAAAAGGTTCGAGAACCAGAAAGCATCAAAGGAAGAAAGTATTGTGCAAGAAAAAAACTTTTTCACCCAGCGGGTATTTAGGATGTGGAATGCACTGCCTGGAAATGTGATGGAAGCAGATTCAAGTGAAGCATTCAAGATGGAATTGGATGGTTATTAAAATTGAAACAATGTGCAGGATTATGGCTATGAATAGTTGGGAGAATGGCTCTAAGACAGAATGCTGATATAAAGAGCCACAATGAGTTGCACCATAATGATTCTGTGAGGTTTTGTAATATTTCATAACTATGGCAGCCAGTAATAGGGGTGACACAGTGGCTCAATGGTTAGCGCTGATGCCTCACAGTGCCAGCGACCTGGGTTCGATTCCAGCCTCGGGCATCTGTCTGTGTGGAGTTTGCACATTCTCCCCATGTCTGTGTGGGTTTCCTCTGGGTGCTCTGGTTTCTTCCCACAGTCCAAAGATGTGCAGGTTAGGTGTGTTGGCCATGCTAAATTGCCCATAGTGTCCAGTGATGTGTAGCTTAGGTGGGTTATAAGGGGTTGGGTCTGGGTGGGATGCTCCAAGGGTCTGTGTGAAGTTGTTAGGCTGAAGGGCCTGTTTCCACACTGTAGGGGTTCTATGTGGTCACCATTAATGATATTGACACTGTAGTTATGATGTATCTAAGTAGTTGTTTTATCATTAATTCTGTCCTCTGGAATACTCATCCAGTGATATACCTGCTGCATTACCGTCCCTATGTTCTCACCCAGAGAGTGTTCCCTCAGGATTCACTGTGCTCAATCCATTCACAGGCACCTGGGGCCCATCTATGTCATTGTCATGCTCGGTGTAATATCATCTGCTTTCCTGTTCAAACAAGGAGTCCTTTCAAACACACAACAGACATGAGTAGGAGGAGACCGTTCAGCCCATCAAGTCTGAACAGTTGTCCCAGAAAGAAAAACAAAAGCTGCAAATGACGCACAGTGATCCAAGTTGTATACCTCACAATATATGCTTCAATACAACCAGTACTTTCATTTTAAATTATTAGTGCGTTTATTTTAGTTTCCCCCTTGGGTCCAACATGATAACAGCTGATTACAGGTTCAACTCCACTTTCCCCAAAAACTTCTCCAATACCTCATGGAGTGAGGCCAGAAAGCTTAAACTGGAACATCAACAACTCTCTGGGGGGTGCGGTCGGTAGCGGGGGGAGAGGATTCCATGAATTTCACAAACGTCTCCCCAATTTCTACTTCCTTCTCAAGCATTTACCAAGTGCCTTCAAACAGCTATTGGTTCATCTGTTTCACAAGTTCACAGCAGGACTTTATGAGGCAAGGCCCAAAACACACACACACACACACACAGTGACACTGGCGTACTGGAGGGGACGGGGGAAGGCAATAACCTAGTGGTATTATTCCTGGACTATTAATCCAGAAGCTCAGTGAATGCTCTTGAGACTTGGATTCAAAGCCTATGGCGGCGGCTGGTGGAATTTGAATCCAATAAAATAAAATCTGGAATTAAGAGTCTAATGTTAATTATTAAGCATTGTCAATTGTTGGGGAAAAAAAATCTGGGTTCACTGTATTGAAGTAAATCTGCCATCCTTACCTGGTCTGGCCTACGTGTGACTCTGGACCCTTAAATCCCCTCTCGGCAATTAGGGATGGGCAATAAATGCTGGCCCAGCCAGAGATACCCACATCCCGTGTATGAATACAAAAAAATGCATACACACTCACTCACACACACACAGTGACACTGAAAGGTGTTCTTCGGAGCTGAGCAGGTGCAATGCCAGGTATTGGAGGCAGTCTATTTACAGGGATAGATTCCACATTGTTTCTGCAAGGTTTAACACACAGAGCTCTGTAGCGAGCCCTAGTGAAGGGAGGGACAGATTGATAGCAGTGCGCACACATACACACAGTTCCAGCTTCGCCCGGTCTCGGCTTCCTCTGCTGTCCCGGGAGATTGTGAGCTTATTACCCCGTCTCCCAGCTTCATTGAGACACCGCGAGAGATTAGCGGTTAGCAAATGCCCACTCCGAGGGGAGAAAGGGGACATCTTCACTCAGAACCGCTCTGATGTAACTCCGTGCAGGACAGGGGAGAAGGTACAAAAAAGCAGACTGCTCTCCCCGGGGTCAATATTCACGTCCTGAACCGAGAACTGTTCTCGCTCTCTTCACAGATGGTGTCTGAGAGGCTGAAGTCCTTTCGCAGCATTTTCTGTTAGTTACAGAATTTGCTCCCGGAACCTGCAGTAAAGCCCCTGGAGCTACTTAAATGAAAACCAACAACCCAAATGGACAGGTAAGTGAGATAAGATTCTCCTGACTGCGGCTGAAAGATTAACCCTATTCTCACTGGGACAGCTGTAACTTGCTCTGTATCCAACAGCTCTCCATTTTAAGATTTAATTTTTGTTCAGTTTGTGGATTTTGGGATTTCTTTGATAACATTTATTGGGGATTCAGGTGGATTGTTTGCCAGCCAGAGGTAGAGGGTGAATCTCTGGGGATATGTGTTTTTAAATCCCAGCTGGGGTATTTAAATTCAGTGAATAAATAAGTGAATCACTTTATCAATCAACAAAAATGGGATACACGTCTCAGTCATCAGGTGCCCTTTAGGGAGGGAAACTGCCTTCCTCACCTAGTCTGGTCTATATGTGACTCCAGACCCACAGCACTGTGGCTAACTCTTAACTGCTCTCAGAAATGGCTTGAGCAAGATACTCCATTCAAGGACAGTTACAGATGGACAATAAACATTGGGCTTGTCTGTGATATTTGCTGTTGGCAAGGTTGCTTAGAAAGCTTGAGAGTGGTATAGAATGATAGCAGCCCCATAGGTTCAATCACTGCGTCAGTTCTGTTGTTTTTAGAGAGGCCTTGCCCCGTGCTTGATACAAAATGGAGAGGGAAGTCTTTTTAATGAATTGCAGTGGGATGGTAATGGGAAGACCATGACCGATGTTCAAACTCAGCACTATTTTCCTGCACCATCCCCATACTCATTGATGTCTACAGTATCTAGAAATCTGTTAATCTCTGTCTTAAACATCTTTAAAAGACTGAGCTTGGGAAGAGCAGTGACTAAAATTACTGGATTTTCTTTACAAAGCAAGATTGGGCATTCTGGAGCCGAAGTAAGTTGCCATTTCAGGTGGTGCTTGTACATTACGTTAGGAAAATATAGGAATTACATGAATTTTCATTTTAAGAGAGTCACAGAAAGTCATGCCGCATAGAAGCGGGCCCTTCGGCCCACCATGTCTGTGCTGACCAGCAAACACCAGACTACACTAATCCCATTTTCCTGCACTTGCTTTGTAGCCTACTTTGCCCTGGCAGTTCGAGTGTTCATCCAGATGCTTCTTAATTTTTGTTTCATTCTAAATTACATAAGAAATCAACTATTGAGCTTGTTCTGCCCTTTAATGAGATAATGGCTGGTGTTTGTATTTTAACAGACATTTTGTTTTGTAGAATGATACCTGGCTTCGGGTGTTAGGTTATGAAGAGGGGTTACACAAATGAGGCCTGTTTTCTCTAGAATTTAGAAGGGTGATCTGATCGAAGTCTTCAAGCTGCTAACAGGAAAAGACACAGTCGCTAGAGAGAGGCTATTTCCACTAGTTGGGCATTCTAGAACTAGAGGCATAGTCTGAGAATTAGGACCAGATCATTCAGGAGAAATGTTAGGAAGCACTTCACATAAAGGATGGGAGATGTCTGAAGCTCACTTCTACAAATGGCAGTGATTGCTGGATCAGTTGTTAATTTTAAATCTGAGATGGATACACTTTTGTTAAGAAAAGATATGAAGGGATATGGGCCAAAGGCAGGAAAATGGAGTCAGGCTACAGATCAGCCATGATCTTATTGAATGGCGGAACAGTGTTGAGGGGCTGAATGGTCTACTCCTGTTCCTACGTCCCTTTGCTTTGCTTTCCTTTCCATTTCTCATTCCGTTGGGGGACAATAGATATAAAACTCCAAGAGAAACCATTAGGCATTGGAGTTTGTGGCGTTTTGAAGGAAAGTATAAGTGAAAATCCACTTGTGAGAGGGATCTTTTTAAGGATCAGTCTTAGTTCTGATGCAGTGTGTGCTTTTCACACTGGTGTTTAGGAGATGTGGGCTGATGAGTCACGACATCCTGTGAATTATTGTGGTCACCATTTTGCAATGTTACAGAGAATAAAATCACGTGGACATTGAATACGCTAGTCGCAGACAATGCGGGAGGGAGTCATAAGTCATTCTTCCTTATTTTAAAACACTTTCACACTGAGATGGGAGGAGTGCAGAGTAAGTGAACAGTGTTAAAATCAGAAACAGGCTATTCAGGAGAGACGTTTGGAAAAAAGGTTGCTCTCAAAGGGTGCACAAATCCATCATCCACATCCACAAATAGCTAGTTTTAAACTCTGTGATTGATAGATTTCTCTGTGCTTTAATACACAAGGCTAAGGAACCCAGGTGGGGGAGGAGTTTGGCTCCATGCAGTCATTGAATATCAAGCAGATTTCTAATTAGTGATGGAATTTCCATTCACTCGTGGGCTGTGGGCACCGCTAGGAGGCTACACCAGCATTTACTGCCCATCCTTAATTGCCCAGGAGGCAGTAAAGAGTCAACCACATTGCTCTGGGCCAGACCAGGTAAGGATGGCCGCTTCATTCCCTAAAGGACATTAATGAACGAGATGGGTTTTTCTGACAATTAACAATGATCTTTATGGTCATCATCCCACTTCCAGTTCCAGGTTTTTATTGAATGCCAGTTCCACTATCTGTCTGCTATGACGGGATTCAAATCTGGTCCTTAGGACATTCCCTGCATTTCTGGATTAACAGGCCAGCCACACTACGACTAGGCCATCACCTCTCTGCTTGTCAGGAATGGGGTAAAGATAGGAAAGTGGAGCTGAGAATGATCAGATCAGCCATGATCTCATCGAATGGCAGAGCAGACTCGATGGGCTGAATGGCCTACTTCTGCTCCCACATCTTATGGTCTGATTAGAGCAGGCTGGAAGGGTTGAATGGCCTTCCTGTAAGCTAAAGATTTAATGTTCTTTGCAGGACACAGTCAGGCATGTCAGTAAATAACTTGCCTCTGAACCAAGCATCGGCCTTATTCACCCCATTCCCTGGTGTGGATGCAGCAGATGAAGAGAGCAAACTGAGAGAGGACCTCAACTATTTCTTCATGAGCCCGTGTGAAAAATACAGAGCCAGGCGGCAATTTCCTTGGAAGTTATGCTTGCAAATTTTGAAAATTGTCATGGTGACGACGCAGGTAATTAAAAAACCACGAGTGGCGTAAATAACAAAGCCTGCCTGGGGACGAGGTAGAAAGGAAGACCACTGCACTTCTGTAGCACCTCTCCTGACCTCGGGGTGTCCCGGAGAGTGCTGTACAATTAATTAAGTAATATAGGAAACGTGGCAGCTGGTTTGTGCACAGCAAGATCCCACACACAGCAGCATGCTGATAAGCAGTTTTTGTGATACTGGTTTAGAAATGGTATTATCTGGGGCACCCAAGATAATTGTCCCGAGTTTCTTCAGAATAGTGCCACGAGATATTTTATGTCCACTTGAGAGGTCTTTGCTTAACAAAAGAATTCCTTTCCAACACTATGGCATTATTTCACTCTAGATTGGACTGAGGTATCTGCATATGACCCTTAAACGCAAAAGAATGCTATTTAAGAGATTTTCTGAAGAAGGGTCTAGGCCCGAAACGTCAGCTTTCCTGCTTGGCCTGCTGTGTTCATCCAGCTCTACACCTTGTTATCTTGGATTTTCCAGCATCTGCAGTCCCTATTATCTCTATTTAAAGCTGAGCAGGCTGTCACATGAGTGCGAGATGTTGAACAAACCAGATCTTTGGTTGTGTTTTTGGTTACTGAAATGATGTTGACCATTTTTTTATGGAGGTCACCTGCCTATTAAACGATATCCACCCCCTCCCGCCTTCAAAATCCCCCTCCCCACCCCAATTTGGAACTCCTTCGGCTTTATCTCACATGCATGACTTTAGGAGGCAGTGCTGAGGGAGTGATGTTCACTGTCGGAAGGTGGGTCTTGCTGCCATTGGCTATCTGATCTTATACGAAGTCTTCTCCAGAGGATTCGAGTGGAACAAGCAGCAGGGAAGCAGTCCATGTTCAAATGCAACAAGACCTGGACAATATCCAAGCTTGGGCTGACAAGTGACAAGTGACATTTACGCCACACAATGACCACCTGCAATAAGAGATAATGTAACCACTGCCCCTTGACATTCAATAGTGTTACCGTCACTGAATTCTCCCACTCACAGTATCCTTGAGGTTACCATTGACCGGAAACATATAAACACAGTGGCTACAAGAGCAGGTCAGAGGCTAGGAATTATGTGGTGAGTAACTCGCCTCCTGACTCCCCAAAGCCTGCCCACCATCTACAAGGCACAAGTCAGGAGTGCGATGGAATACTCGCCAGCCCGACCTGGAAATATATCGCTGTTCCTTCAGTGTCACTGGGTCAACGTCCTGGAAATCAACCCGCCGCCCCCCCCACCACCAAAGTGTATTGTGGGGTCAACCTACAGTCCATGGACTGCAGCAGTTCAGGAAGGCAGCTCACCCCCACCTTCTCAAGGGGCAACTAGGGATGGGCAATAAATTCCAGCCCAGCCAGTGGCTTGGAGGGGATCTTGGAGGTGGTGGTGTTCCCATGTATCTGCTGCCCTTGTCCTTCTAGATAGAAGTGATCGTGGGTTTGGAAGGTGCTGACTGAGGATCTTTGGTGAATTTCTGCAGTGTAGATAGTACACACTGCTGCTACTGAGCGTTGGTGGTGGAGGGAGTGGATGCTTGTGGATGTGCCAATCAAGCGGCTGCTTTGTCCTGGATGGTGTCAAGCTTCTTGAGTGTTGTTGGGGCTAAACTCATCCAGGCAAGTGGGGAGTATTAAAACATAATGCGCTGGAGAGACTCAGTAGGTCTGGCAGTATCTGTGGATAGAGAAACAGAGTTAATGTTTCGTGTCTGATATGACTTTAGAATTGAATATGTTTGGAAAATGGGACTTTTTATTATTTTGACAGAGGCGAAGCAGGCGTGTAAGGGACATAGATGGCTTGGAGGCCCAGTGTGAAACACTAAGAGAATGCCAATTGCCATTTTAAGAAAGGAGTTCTTAAAACGCAGCATTGTTAGCAAGCCTTGCATTTCTTGCCCATCTCCAGTTACCCCTGGAGAAGGTGGTAACCACTTGCCATCTTGAGCAACTGGCTCAGTTCCATCAAACCACTTTATAATAGAATAGAATCCCTACAGTGTGGAACAGGCCCTTCGGCCCAACAAGTCCACACCGACCATCAGAGCTTCCCACCCAGCCCCATCCCCCTATAACCCACCTAGTCTACACATCCCTGAACACTCTGGGCAATTTAGCATGGCCAATCCGCCTAGACCTGCACATCTTTGGACTGTGGGAGGAAACCAGAGCACCTGGAGGAAACCCACGCAGACACAGGGAGAATGTGCAAACTCCACACAGACAGTCGCCCGAGGGTGGAATTGAACCTAGGACCCTGGTGCTGTGAAGCAGCAGCGCTAACCACTGAGCCACTGTGCCGCCCACTTTAATTTATTGTCGTGCCACTTCAGAGGGAAGTTATGGTCTTTTAATTTTTGTTACAAAGGAATTGGAGTATGAGTGAGGAAGTTTTACTCCAATTATACAGGACTCTGGTGGGAATGGGATTTGCCACCTCTGCCCGTTGTTGGTACCAGGCTAGGGGTAGTCCACTGCCATCAATCCTCCTTTATCACTTATCTTAGTTAACAAAATGGGTTATTGTATTAACAATTATCGTTCACATATTTGCTCGAATGTTTCACTATGGACTATCAGGAGCTGGAGAGAATATTTCTGCTCCTTTCATGTACTCAGGTAGAACTGAACTGTCTCCATCCAAAGCTGTGGAGGTGCCGGTGTAGGGCTGGGGTGGACAAAGTTAGAAGTCACACGACACCAGGTTTTAGCCCGACAGGTTTATTTGAAATCACGAGGTGAAGTGACAGTCCATCTGATGAAGGAGCTGTGCTCTGAAAGTTTGTTTTCAAATAAACCTGGTGTCATGTGACTTCAGAATTTGTCCATCCAAAGACTGTGGCATTGTCAGGTTGATTGGAATCACTTCAATATTAACTCTTTCATAGCCATTCCCATATCCAATAATTAGGGCTATGTGGCTGAAGTGTATATGGTTCTGGTCTCTTTACCTTAAGAAGGAAAACTTTCCCATAGACACGGATGAACATAGAACATAGAACAGTATAGCAAAGTACAGGCCCTTCGGCCCACAATGTTGTGCCGACCTATTATCTTACTAAGATCAATCTACCCTGCATATCCTACATTTTACTATCCTCCAAGTGCCTATCCAAGAGTCGTTTAAAAGTCCCTAACGTATCTGACTCCACTACCACTGCCGGCAGCACATTCCACATGCCCACCACCTCTGACATCTCCCCTATACCTTCCTCCAATCACCTTAAAATTATGCCCTCTCGGAATAGTCATTTCCGCCCTGGGAAAAAGTTTCTGGCTATCCACTCTATCCATGCCTCTCATCATCTTGTACACCTCTATCAAGTCACCTCTCATCCACATTCGCTCCAATGAAAAAAGACCTAGCTCCCTCAACCTTTCCTCATAAGATCTGCCCTCCAGTCCAGGCAGAATCCTGGTTAATCTCCTCTGCACCCTCTCTAAAGCTTCCACATCCTTCCTATAATGAGGCGACCAGAACTGAACACAATATTCCAAGTGTGGTCTAACCAGTGTCTTATAGAGCTGCAGCATGACCTTGTAGCTCTTAAACTCAATTCCCCTGCCAATGAAAGCCAACAAACCATACACATTATTTACAACCCTATCAACTTGGGTAGCAGCTCTGAGGGATTTATGGATGTAGACCCTAAGATCCTTATGTTCCTCCACACTGCCGAGAATCCTGCAATTAACCCTGTATTCTGCATTAAAATTCGACCTTCCAAAATGAATCACTTCACACTTTTAATGACAAAGTCAGAGGTCACACGACACCAGGTTATAGTCCAACAGGTTTAT
>JAHRHZ010000273.1:18320673-18336164 GCA_024137785.1 Ginglymostoma cirratum | reverse complement strand
ATTTGAATTCAATAAATATCTGGAATTGAGAGTCTAATGATGACCATGAAACCATTTCCAATTGTTAGGAAAAACCCATCTGGTTCAAAAAAGTCCTTTAGGGAAGGAACCTGCCATCCTTATTGGGTCAGGTCTACATGTGACTCCAGGCCCACAGCGATATAGTTGACCCTCAACTGCCCTCTGTGCTATAAATTCTGGTCCGGCCATCGATACCCACATCTAGTGAATAAATAAAAACAATCTTCCCTCAGGAGGGGTGTAGATTAAATATATTTGAGACAGAAGTCAACAGAGGTTTGAGGGCAAAAAGGAATCGAGGAATGTGGGAGTAATACCAGAGGTGGACCTGAGGTGGAAGGTCAGTTGCAAACTGGTTGAGTAGCAGATCACCTTGAAGGGCTGAATGGCCTATTCAATCTCCTGTTCATTGTGCCCTTATGTTCCATTAAAGAGTGGACTGTGATGCTGCGGGATTAGAGTCGGGGTAGTCCAGGCCAGGGGACGATTGCAAACTTCTGTCCTGAGAAGGTGGTTCAACAATTTACCAGCTTCAAGGTCTCCATCCACAGTTGAAAACTGGAAGGTGTGTTTGGGCCGTGAGAGAGGGAACTGGTGAACAGGCAAGTTTTATACCTTCTGTGATTGGAGGGAAAGGTGCTGTGGGGGAGGCGAGGAAGTGTCAGGACTGATGGAAGAGTGGACCGGGGTGTCACAGAGGGAACAGTCCCTGCAGAAGGCTGAGTGTGGAGGGGAGGAGAAGGAAGGGGAAGATGCTGGAGGTGATGGAAAGGGTGAAGGATGATCCATTGAATGCAGACATTAGTGGGGTGTGAAGTGAGCATGGCGGGGTGGGCTCAACGTCCTGGGAAGAGGGGAACGGGTGACGGCAGATGGGGAGTTAGGCCAAACATAGTTGAAGACCCTGTCAATCTCAATGGAAGTGAAGGTGATGAGGTGAGGAGAAAGGAGGTCATGTTCGAAGCAGCCTGGTGGAGGATAGCATCATTGGAAGAGATCCACTCTGCTCCCCCTCTAGCTTCACCATTAACCCCTTCATTTTCCAGCCCCTTTCAGTCCTGAATATGGGTCATACTGAACTCGAAGCATTAACTCTGCTTCTCTATCCGCGGATGCTGCCAGACCATTCCATGTGTTTGTTTCAGATTTCCAGCATCTGCAGTATGTTGTTATTGTTTGAAGATGTCTCATGTGTTCCATCGACAATTTCTCAGCAAATAAAAACCGAAAGAACTGCAGATGCTGTAAATCAGGAACAAAAGCAGAAGTTGTTGGAAAAGCTCAGCAGGTCTGGCAGCATCTGTGAAGAAAAAATCAGAGTTAATGTTTCGGGTCCAGTGACCGTTCTGAGGAAGGGTCACCGGACGCGAAATGTTAAATCTGATTTCTCTCCACAGATGCTGCCAGACCTGCTGAGCTTTTCCAGCGACTTCTGTTTTTGTTCAACAATTTCTCAGTCTTGTCCCCTCCACCCCGGTCGGTCTGTCTGTCTGTCTGTCTGTCTCTCCCTCTCTCCCTGTCCCTACCCCACTGAATCCCTCCACCATTCTCTTTTTCACTGCCACCTGATTCCTTCACCAACTCGGTAAACTGGACGTGACCTTTCTGCAACCTTAATTCTTTCAGCCTTTCTCAGTGAGGTCAGTCCCAGTCTCAGCGATTTATTAATTTTTTTTTTCATTATGTTCCTTCCTGTGATGTGGCAGATTTTTTTCCTTTATTCATTCACGGGATGTGGGTGGTGCTGACTAGGCAGCATTTATCATGACCATGAGACTTTGCAGCTTCTTTTAACATTTTGAGAATGATTTGATTAATTAAATTTAAATTTCTCAGGATGTCTCAGCCTTTTATTTTACCCCAGTCTGGCAATAAATGATGCCTCGCCAGCTGCCTTAGCCTGTGAATGAAGAAAAGAAAAATTTATTGCCCATCCCTAATTGCCCAGAGTCAACCACATTGGTGTTGGTCTGGAGTCACATGTAGGCCAGACTAGGGAAGGATGGCAGTTTCCTTCCCTAAAGGACGTTAGTGAACCAGATGGGTTTTTCCCGACAATCGACAATGGATTCATGGTCATTAGATTCTTAATTCCAGATATTTATTGAATTCAAATGCCACCATCTGCCGCGGCAGGATTCGAACCTAGGCCCCCAGAACATTATCTGGCTCTCTGGATTAACAGTCCAGCGATAATACCACCAGGCCATCGCCAATATCTTTCAGAGAGAATTTGTAGCCCAAAAAGTAGACTATTGTTACCTCACCCTGCTGTCAGAGCTTTCTATTTCTCTTTTTGCCTTGTGTATATCAAGTTCACACTTAAACACAGAGATAATAGGAACTGCAGATGCTGGAGAATCTGAGATAACAAGGTGTAGAGCTGGATGAACACAGCAGGCCAAGCAGCATCATAGGAGCAGGAAAACTGACGTTTCGGGCCTAGACCCTTCATCAGATGAAGGGTCCAGGCCCAAAACGTCAGCCTTCCTGCTCCTGTACACTTAAAAACATTTCTGTTATTTACCTCAACCATCTGCTGTGGTCATGAGTTCCACTTTCTCCCCACTCTGAGTTAAGATGGTACTTTTTTTCTGAATTCCTGTGGTGATAAATATAATAATGGTATTTTGTTCCTGTTTCATCCAGAAGTGCCAAACACTGTCTAAGCTTTCCCTTTTATAATTTTAGATTCTATTTTGGGGGCAGCACCTTTCTGCTATCTCTTTAGCAAAGAAATGAGCCTGTATCATCTATTTACCACTCCATTCTGCAATTCTGATGAGATAGGCGTCAACAAATCTTTTTGTAATCATGTTAACACTTAATTAATTGTTAATATAAATTAACACACCAACGAAGAACTGTCATGCAATAAGATCACAGCTGGTTTGATTATTTTTTATTCATTCCCACGGGATGTGGGTATCGCTGACTAGGCCAGCATTTATTGCCCACCCCTCTGACAGTAACCTCACATCCACATTCCTGCGCTCCCCCCCCCCGGTAACCTTTCACCCCTTGCTGATGAAGAACCTATCCCATGCTTCCTTGCACATAAAATGAAGATCATGTGCCCCATCCAATCCATGCTTCTCACCCAACCCCATTTCAACCCAGCACCATGGCCTTCTTTTCCCTATCTTTAATTACCTTCCCACTATTTGCATCTATATTGGTTGCCTCATTTTGATTGGTTTAGCTCAGTTGGCTGGATTTGTGGTGCAGAGCGATGCCTACAGTATGGGTTCAATTCCCACACGGGCTGAGGTTACTGTGAGGGACTCTCCTTCTCAATCTCTCCCCTCGCCTGAGGCGTGGTGACCCTGAGGTTAAACCGCCACTGGTCATCCCTCTTTAATGAGAGAGCAGTCCTCTGGGACCATGGGGACTCTATTTGCCTCATCAAGTCCTTGCTAGTTCTCTACACTGGCCAATCTCTGGATTTGATAATTCAGTCCCTGGAAAAGCCGGGGCAGTTCCAGCCAAGGGAAAGGCATGATCTGTCAATGCCTATCTTGGAATGATGTGAAACAAAAATAGAAATTGCTGGAGAAACTCAGCAGGTCTGGCAGCATCTGAAGAGAGAAGGCAGAGTTAACATTTTGAGTCCCAGAGGACCGCTCTCTCATTAGAGAGGGATGACCACTGGGGGTTTAACCTCAGGGTCACCACGCCTCAGGCGAGGGGAGAGATTGAGAAGGAGAGTCCCTCACAGTCTAGTGATCCTGTTTGAAACAATATGAAATGGGTCTCAATGCTGTGGAAAATCCAAGCCCAGTGCTTTATCAACAACAGGCTAACTGACTCTTACCTTCGTGGTTCATAACTCTGCGCTGAAGACAGAAGCTGTTCTTCAAAACACAATTAATGTTGGCAGCTGTAATAAAATCTGTTCCTGGGTGTTTTGTCACATGATTTTACTCCAGGCTCCCATCAGGGAGGCAATATAAATCAGTGGGCCCTGGGTGGAAGCAGCCACATTGGCCCAACCTTCCCTATATCTGCAATATCCTGCCCACAGACCCATGCGGGCACACAGACCAACACTTCTCTCTCTCTCTCACACACACACACACACACACACACACACAATTAGCCCTTGTGCTTAAAACGCTTTTAGCTCGGTATTGCTCTGGTGAATGTGCCTTGCAGATATGTCCTTCCTAAAGCTCACTAACTGAAACTGAACTGGTCAGCCAACGAATACATCCTTGTGACAAGCTGATTTTCAACGCCAGTCAGAAAGCAGAACAACTCATTACCCTCGACAAAAACAGAAATTGCTGGAGAAACTCAGCAGGTCCGGCAGCATCTGCAGAGAGAAAGCGGAGTTAATCTTTCGGGTTCAGTGACCCTTGCTCAGAACTTGACTGGGGTAACGTTAGCTCTGATTTCTCTCCACAGATGCTGCCAGACCTGCTGAGCTTTTCCAGCAGTTTCTGTTTTTGTTTCTGATTTCCAGCATCATCTATTCTTGTTGATGTCTGACTCCCAGTCAACCAGCTCCTGAGGATCTGTCTGAGGAAACTGGCTGATCCGTTGAGTTTCTCCAGCAATCTCTGTGTTTGCACCTGTGATATTTTGCTTTCATCAGCTTTGATTTCCTCCCTTATTTATTACTCTGTTAAAGAGGAACATTTGGAGAAATTAGCAAATTAAAAATACCTTTATGCAGTCCCTGTGATTTTTCCACATTGGTTCAATCCCTTTGCCCTCAGAACTTTGGTAATTTTGATCAGAGCTCCCATTATTCTTTCCTCATCATTCCTTGTGGTTTTCCCATCAGGTCTTGGTGTTTATTGAAATCTTCCGATAACTGAGGCACAGTTAGAAGTTAGCACCTCTTAGTCATAACTTTTCTCATACAATCCCTTGTTGAGTAATAACCTTCCCTAACAGTCGTTACCCATTTCTGCAACCCCAGTGCTAACCAGGGCTGGCTTTGTATTTACTGATTGATATGTTACTGTGCCGGTATTCCAGTGGCTAATGTCTCTGTACAGAGGTACGTCCTGAGAAATTTAAATTTCATTAATCAAATAATTCTCAAATGCTAAAAGAAGCTGTAAGTGTCATGGTCACGATAAAATTACTGAAACAGACTCTTAAAAAGAGAGCCATCTGATTCACTAATCCCAAATGACCCATAATTAGCCCTTTTTACCCCAGTCTGACCCATAATCTGCCATCTCCCACTACACAGTCCATGTGTGACTCCAGTTCCACTGGTCTCTGAAATGGCCCAGCAGGTTACCCCATTGTTGTCAAACAGTTGTCTCATCACCACTTTGTCAATTAAGGACGGGTAATAAATGCTGACTCTTTTTTTAAAAAAAGTTAAAAAATCTTGAGGATTGTATCTAAATCCTTGTATCCAGGCCTCTGCTGCTCCCTCAATCCCCACTGGAAGTTCAGTTTCAGTTAGTGAGCTTTAGGAAGGACATATCTGCAAGGCACATTCACCAGAGCAATACCGAGCTAAAAGCGTTTTAAGCACAAAAACTAATTGTGTGTGTGTGTGTGTGTGTGAGAGAGAGAGAGAGAGAGAGAGAGTGTAGTGTTGGTCTGTGTGCCCGCGTGGGTCTGTGGGCAGGATATTGCAGATATAGGGAAGGTTGGACCAATGTGGCTGCTTCCACCCAGGGCCCACTGATTTATATTGCCTCCCTGATGGGTGATATCTTGACTTTTTTTTTGTTTGTTTATAACTCCCTCCCTGACATTATTCCCTCCCATCTCAGGAGCATCCCTGAACCCAACAGCCCTTAATGAGATCTCTTGTACCTTCCAAATCCGCTATCGCCAACTTGCATTGCTTCACCATTGTGGCATGCCAGGGCTCAAAACTCTGGAATTCACTCTATAAATCTCAGCATATCCATCTTTCTTTTTTCTTTCTCCATCTCTCATAAAGTCCCTACAGTGTAGAAGCAGGCCATTCAGCCCAGCAAGTCCATAGCAACCCTCCAAAGACCATCCCACAAAGACCCACACCCCTACCTTATCCCTGTAACCCTGCACGTTCCATGGCCAATCTACCTAACCTGCACATCCCTGGCTAGAATGGGACAATTTAGCATGGCCAATCCACCTAACGTGCACATCTTTGGACTGTGGAAGGAAACCCACACAAACATGGGGAGAACGTACAAACTCCACACAGACAGTTGCCCGAGGCTGGAATCGAACCCGGGTCCCTGGCACGGTGAGGCAGCATTACTAACCACTGAGCCACCATGCCACCCATCTCTCTTTATCTCTCTTCCTCTGTCTCCATCTCTATCTCTCCATCTAGCTCTAGCTCTAGCTCTCTATCTCAATCACTATCTCTATCTCTTCCTCTCTGTAACCCCCTCCCTTTTCAGGAGGTTCCTTTAAATTTGACCAGACTTTGACCTGTATTTCTGTGGTTCGGGGTCAAGTTCCGTGAAATAAATGGTCCTGTGATGCAACTAGGGACATTTCACAACATTTAAAGGTGCCACATAAATGCTTGCTGTTGTTGATATCCTGATCTTTACCCCATAAAGGAATGTGAGCAGACAAAATCCATAAAACCTGAGTGATAATGAGGCTGGTTGTCACTACTGTGGGTTCTTGCCTTGCACAAGGACAGGGTGGTGTCAGAGAGCATCTGTGAGTTTTAGCTTGTGATGAATCTATGCGTTTCTCATCACTTTGAGTGACAAGTTTTATCCCGTCTTTTTCAGCTGATTCTCTTTGGTCTGAGTAACCAACTTGTTGCATCCTTCAAAGAAGAAAATGCCATCACCTTTAAGCACCTCTTCCTGAAAGGATACCAAGGGCCAGATGAGAATGACGGCAGTTTTATCATCTACACCCAGCAAGAAGTTTACAGTAGCATGTTTTACACTATTAACCAGGTATTCAGCTAAACCAGCCCTTTGACTTGTGTTAAACATGGGTCTGATTTTCTGTTTTTGGTTTATTGTGTTTTTTTTCATAAGCATGAAATGCAAAATCTATGAAATTATCTGGATGCGTCTAATTCCAGTTTGAACTGTCAGGGTTCCCTTTTAAAATACATAATAAGGCATCCAAATGATTTTAATGGGATTAGGGATTAAAAGATCGATTGATTGACAATCCACACACACACACACACACACACACACGTACGTGCACATGTATATGCAAACATACATGCACGTACCACCCCACACACAGACACATACTCCCTCACACACACAGACATACACATTCCTCACACACACATTCTCAGATCTGCATGCGCTCTCGCTCTCGCTCCTACACAGACTCTCTCATGCACACTGTCCCACCATAACTCTCACACACACACGCACTAGACAAACGTGCACATACATGAGAAAGCCTTCACACCCTCAAAGCCACAGAAGACTGTTTCTGTGTGGTTAATCGTGTGGTGTAGGAATTCACATTTACACGCAGTGACCCCACCCCCTGTATAGAAGACAGTGTGACCATGGGCTGGTTATCTGTTGTGGGCTAGGGCAGTGCAGGGCTCTGTGCAGGCTGATGGTGCGCACTCTAACAGGGCTGGAACCAATTAGCTTGCACAGTTGTAGCAAGATCAGGTGGTGTTCAAACCAACTATCAGGAGCAGGGGAGCCAGGAGAGAGCATTAAAGAGGAGAAATGTGGAGAGAGTGATAGAAAGCGTGTGTAATAATTAGTAAAGTATCAGGTGGCGTGGAAGTAAAAAGGACAGAGGTTTACTGTACACAACTGAGAGTGCGGGAAGGGCTATAAATATCAGCAGTGTGTGGCAGGTGCAGATAGTCGCATGGGAATATGATGTTTTAGCAATAACAAAAACTTGGCTTTGGAAAGGCAGGGCTGAGCACCAAGAAAAAGAAAGCAAGGTTGAGGGCAGCAATATCATCCTTAATTGCCCTTTCAGAATGTGGTGGTGAACTGCCTTCTTGAACCACTGTAGTCCATATGTTGTAAGTTGGCCCACAATGCCCTTAGGGAGGGAATTCCAGGATTTTGACCCAGTGACAGTGAAATAACAGCGATATATTTCCAAATCAGGATGGTGAGTGGATTAGAGGGGAACTTGCACAGGGCAGTGTTCCCTTTTATCTGCTGCCTTTGTCCTTCTAGATGGAAGTGGTCACGGGTTTGGAAGATGCTGTCCGAGGATCTTTAGTGAATTGTAGGGAGCAAAGTGTGTTCAATTACCTTGACTGAGATATCTCATCAGGAAACTCAGAGGGTTGATGAAGGGAACACTCATGAACTTCCAAAAGTTTTCAAAGGATTGTCACGTAATAGATTTGTCAGCAGAGCTGACACCTTTGCAATAACAAATGGAAGTGGCAGGAAGGAAATGAAGCTCTCTGAGTGATAGAGAGTGGTGGATGCTTGGACAAAAGACTGGGTTCCCAGGGATTGGAATTAGGATCACTGCTTTTCTAGATCCATATTAATGCTCATGACTTTGACATAAAAAGCACAATTTCAAAATTTGTGGATGCACAATATGGGAAATATTGTGAGCTGCGAGGAGGTTACAGCCATAGAGGTCAACAGTACAGAAAAAGGCCCTTAGACTATCATGTCCATGCCAGTCAAAAGCAACCACCTAACTATTCTAATCCAATTTCCAAGCCCTTGCCACATAGCCTTGTATGCCTTGGCATTTGCAAGTGCCCATCCAAATACTCCTTCAATGTTATGAGGGTTCCTGCCTCTACCACCTTTTAATAGACAATGACTTCCAGACTCCCAACACCCTCTGGGTGAAAAAGGTTTTGCCTCACAAAAAGGGACCTGAGGGGGCAACTTTTTCACACACAGGGTGGTGCGTGTATGGAATGAGCTGTTAGAGGAAGTGGTGAGGCTGCTCCGGTTACAACATTTACAAGGCCATGATGTGGAGATGCTGGTGTTGGATTGGGGTGGACAAAATCAGAAGGTACGTGACACCAGGTTGTAGTCGAACAGGTTTATTTGAAATCACAAGCTTTCGTAACACTGCTCCTTCATCAAATGATTCACCTAACATAGGAGCAGCACTCCGAAAGCTTGTGACTCCAAATAAACCTGTTTGACTATTAACATGCAGGCACGTGACTTCACATTTAAAAGGCACCTGGATGGGTACATAAGTAGAAAGAGTTTATGGGGTAAAGGCCAAATGCAGACAAATGGGACTAGATCAGTTTAGTATAATCTGATCGGCATGGACAAGTTGAACTGGAAGGTCTGTTTCTGTGCTGTATATCTCTATGGGTTTATCTTATTTCTCTAAATCTCGTGCCCCTTACCCTAAAACTATGCTCCCTTGTAATCAATTCTCCATCAAGGGGAAAAGGATAGTGATAGGTTGCAAGAACGCAGGAGTGTAGAATTGAGGTTGAAATCAGATCATCCATGAACCTATTGGATGGCGGAACAGGCTTCTTCTTCCTTGATCTTGTGTTAGAACACAGGCAGGCTGGTAGGAGTGCCGGAAGGGGGCAGTGCAGTGTGGGGGCAGTGCAATATGGGGTCAGTGCAGGAAGGGGGCAGTGCAGGAAGGGGGCAGTGCAGATGTAGTTCAATGCAGAAAAGTGTGACATGATTCATAATGGCATAAAGGAAAAGGAGAGGCAATTTTAAAGAAGGGGTACAATTCTAAAGGGGGTGCAGGACCAACCTGGCCTGGGAGTTAAAGTGCACAGATCATTTTTAGACACCAGGACATTATTTATAGTCAAATCCCTTTCTTAGAGAAAGGCTGTGGTTTTGCCATGAGGAAGACCCTCTGCCTTGGCAGAAATGATGACAGATATTTGAAATCCTAAACCCCACTTCCCTTCCACATCCCCCCATTTTGTTGGGGCAGGGGTAGGGGCGCGATGTAGGTGTTCTTTAAAATGACCAGCTGCCTTGCTAATTTCAGGTTTTGAAGACTGTGATGTTTGGAGTTGGGTTGGGGTTAGCGCTAGCATTAATGTTTGGGTTAGCATCAGGGTTATTCTGGAGTGTGGAGATTAGACCGGGGAAGAGGAAGTCTGTTCTCAGTGTATTTTATTGGAATGGTAAGTGTGCCTTTTTGGAGCCATCCCTGTGGCTATGGTCCCAGGACACCTTGGGGTGGGGGCAGGGATCGCCTGCAGGAGGGTTGTTAGTAACCCCCTTTTTGGGGGCTGGGGAGGTGGGGTTAGTTACTCTTTGGGATTGTTAATGGTGAAGAAGATTGTGTGTGAAGGGATACCAAAACCCTTTAGAACTGTCCAGATTTTGAAGATCTGTCAAATAGTGTCAAAGTGCTCAAGACCTGTCAAATTGTGTCTGTGAATGAAAATGCATTTCTCAACAGACTGCAGTCAGTCATGTAGAACTTTAAGTGATAGGACCACATATTTTTTTTCCCAATGCGCTTGTGTACGTGTGGATATCCAGGATGCCATGGTAGGTGATGGGGGAATAGCTGGTGGATTGTGGCAGATATGGCATGGCAAGGAAACAAAGTTGGCTTGGGGATATGAGATGATCTTGAGAATGGATAGAGAAAGATGGTGTGAGGGGTGATGGGAAGGTGGTGCTGGAGGAATTTTTTTGTATTCTTTTGTTTTGATTTTTGGACTCAGTGTTGGAGTCCCGAGACTGACACCTAGTCTGCTTCAGAAACTGGTATCACCCCCATCCCTCTCATGTGATTGTATTGAGGTGAGTTGCTCTTGCAGAGGGTGAACACAGACATAATGGGCCAAATGGCCCCCTTCTTGTTGTCTCCAGTTGTGATTCTGAGATAATATAAGGACTGGCCTCAATACAGCTCCCTCTTATTCTCTCAAATGGATAATCAAACAGTTCACAGGGGGATCAGCCCCACTTGAAAGGTTACGAGAAATAGCCATCACTGAAGTGTCAACAGTAATTCCGAACAAAAAACAGAAATTCCTGGAGAAACTCAGCAGGTCTGGCAGCATCTGTGGAGAGAGAAACAGAGTCAATGTTTAGAGTCCAATGACACTTCTTCAGAACTGACAGTAGCTCGGAAAAGGCTGGTATTTACATGCTGATGACTGGGAGCAGGCAAAGAGGAGTGACTGTATAGGAACATGGGAATAGGAGTAGGCCATTCAGCCCTTTGAACCTGTTCCACTAATCAATGAGATCATGTCTGATCTGTGGCCTAACTCAATCTCGATTTAAAATTAATAACTCATTCTGCATCCACTGCTGTTTTTCAAGAGAGTTCCAAACCTCTCCCACCCTTTATGTATAGAAGTGCCTCCTAACATCTCTCCTGAAAGATAGTAGGAACTGCCGATGCTGGAGTCTGAGATAACAAGGTGTAGAGCTGGATGAACACAGCAGGCCGGACAGCATCAGAGGAGCAGGAAAGCTGACGTTTCGGGCCTGGACCCTTCTGAAGAAGGCTTGCTGTGTTCATCCAGCTCTACACCTTGTTATCTCTCCTGAATGTTGTTTATCTTTATCTACCCTGGAGATCGTGCCCAGAGAGAAAGATAGACGGTGACAGACAAAGGGACAGTTGATAGTAAACCAGAGATGGAGAAAAACTGATAATGGCGACAGTGAGTGGGTGAAAATGGATTGGCTGTGCTGAAAGTGATGACGGGGCCTGGGGTGTGGAGGTGGGTAAGGGACAGAGCAGGTGGTGCTCAGGCCCTAAAGTTATTGAACTCAATACTGAGTCCCAAAGGCTGCTGGGTCCCCAAGCGGAAAATGTTCTTCCAGCTTGCACTGAGTTTCGCTGGAGCACTGCAGCAAGCCTGAGACACAACAGACATTTTGTTTGAGGAAACCTTCACTGACAACATCAGCTTCATAGATTGGAACATTTTGGAACAGTCGTTCTGTCAGATGGTAAAGTGCCTTTAGGAAAAGATGGAGAATGTTGAATTTTGTTCTTTTTTTCCTTTATGTTTTGCGCCACGGTGTTTGTTATAAATATTTAGTTAAATACACTTTCCCACCAAGTATTTGCAGCTACAGAATATGACTGTTGGGAATTACGCCTATGACACAGATGTAAAGAACGGATCTTCCTTACGGATCTGTAAGCAGCTGTTTATGAAAGATGTGCCAATACCCTCAAACAACAAACTGGGAATCAACACAAGCGTTGTAACAGGTAAGTGAGAAGTATTGGTCTGTTTTGAACAGAATTAAAAATATGCAATTTTTCCAGCAACACTCATGATCTGAAGACGTCCCAAAGCAGTCACAGCCAATGAGGTGTCATTGCTGTTGTAATGTAGAAAACATGGTACATGGTAAGATCCCACAACAGCAATGTGGCAATGTCCACGTAACCAGATTTTGTGGCGTGAGTGTAGCAATAATGTCACTGGGCAAGTGATCCAGAACCCCAGGTTAAAGGTCAGGGGTGATATGTTCAAATCCTATCATGGCAGACGGTGAAATTTCAATCTGGGGTTAAAATTCATTTTAATAATGACCCTGTGACTGCTGTTGATTGTCATAAAAACCCATCTGATGCATTAATGTCCTTTATCTTTTAAGATCCTGGCTAATTCATGCAAAAAGACCATGGCTGATCATTTTGTGTTCCTATCTCCACCTGAAAACCTTTGATTTATAGGACAATACAGCACAGGAACAGGCCCTTCGGCCCATGATGTTGTTCCGAACATGATGCCAAATTAAACTAATCCCTTCTGCCTGCCCTTGGTCCATATCCCTCCATTCCTTACATATTCACGTGCTTACCTAAAAGTTCCTTAAACACCCCTATTGTATATGCCCCACTACCACCTCAGGCAGCACATTTCCACACTCCTACCACACTGTGTAAAGAAAAAAAAAACTTGCCCCTCATATCTTCTTTGAACTTTCCCCCTCTCACCTTAAATACATGCCTCATAGTTTTAGCCTGGGAAACTCTGGGAAAAACATTCTGACCATTAACCCTATCTCCACATCTCATAATTTTATCAACTTCTGTCAAGTCTCCCCTCAGCCTCTCCCGCTCCAGAGAAAACAACCTGAGTTTTTCTAGCCTCTCCTTAAGCTCATATTGTCTAATCCAGGTAAACCTCTTCTGCACCCTCTCCAGAGTCTCCTCATCCTTCCTGTAATGTGGCGGCCAGAATTGGATGCAATACTCTAAGTGCAGCCTAACCAAAGTCATATAAAGCTGCAACATGACATCCTGACTCTTGTACTCCGTTCCCTGACCAATAAAGGCAAGCGAGCCATGTGCCTTCTTTTTCTTTATTCATTCACAGAATGAGGCTGTCGCTGGCTGGGTGAGCATTTATTGCCCATCCCTAATTGCCCAGAGGGCAGTTCAGAGTCAACCACATTGCTGTGGGTCTGGAGTCACTTGTAGGCCATACCAGGTAAGGATGGCAGTTTCCTTCCTTAAAGAACATTAGAGAACCTGATAGGTTTTTCCAACAATCAACATGGTTATCATTAGATTATTAATTCCAGATATTTATTGAACTCAAATTCCACCATCTGCCATGGCGGGCTTTGAACCTGGGTCCCCAGAACATTACCTGAGTCTCTGGAATAACAGTCCAGCGATAATACCACTAGGCCATCGCCTCCCCCCCTCTTTACTTGTGCAGTCACTTTCAGGAAGCTATGGACTTGAAACCCACGGTCCCTCTGTATGTTGTGTTTCAGCAAGCAGCTATTATGATATTTCAGAGTTTATTTGTGGCTTCTACAAAAATAGGTGTCATAGTAAACCTTAAAGAGATGTTGTTGTTATGAAGGCATTTGAGATAGTTCTCTGGATTACCAAGTAATGAAAACAAGCCCGGATTTTGCTTTCCTGTGGAATGTATAGGAAATGTGGTAATATTAAAGTAGGTTGCAGAGATCATAACACTAAGGGCTACCAACTTGATTTGCTTTTAAAAAACTGTTGATTTACTGCCACAGTAACACATAAATGAGAATTTCTTGGAGTGGACAGCAAACGTTTGGCTTTTATATACCATATATATGCTTAAGATATTTAGTAGCTAGTGAAGGCCAGTCAGTGACTTCCCGTATCCTTTTTGAAGTAGCAGGGAGGCAAGAACCTTCAGGTGGAGATAAAGATTATTCACATGAAAATGTCTGGAACAAAGTAATTTAAAAGAACTATTCGTTATCAGGTTACAACCGAAGTTCTGTTTTTCACCTGGAGAACGAACGCAAATTCCTTCCGACTCTTCATGTAGTTTAAACAATGGCTGTCTGTTCAATAGTGAGTGTACTGTTCAAACATAGACTTCGCTGTTTTGGAAAATATAGGGGGTGATGGATTCTCTGGGGAATGTAGCACTGACAGCCAGGTTTCTGGCACTGAGACTGGCTGTAATGTAACTAGGGGTATGTCAGGTTCAACGATCGATTGTGATAGGGACTGTCTAGTCAGTGGCACAGACTGACGTTTTTGCACCTGACAGCGAGACTTCAGAATGGTGTGTTGCCTCCCTGGTGCCCGAATCAAGGCTTTCTCGGAGAAGGTGCAGAATATTCTCAAAGGAGAGAGGGACCAGCAGGAGGTCATTGTACACATTGGAACTAATGACATAGGAAGAGAAATGGACAAGACTGAGGAGAGAATATAGGAAATTAGGCAAGAATTTAAAAAGAAGGTCCTTGATGGTAGTAATATCTGGATTACTCCCAGTGCCACAGGCTAGTGAGGGTAGGAATAGGAGGACAGAGCAGATGAATGTGTGGTTGAGGAGCTGGTGCAGGGAAGGATTCATATTTTTGATCATTGGAATCTCTTCTTGGGTAGAAATGACCTGTATAAGGAGGACGGATTGCACTTGAATTGGAAGGCGACTAACATACTGGTGGGGAGATTTGCCAGAGTTGCTCGGGAGGATTTAAACTATTAAGGGGACTAGTGGGGAGGTGAGGTGGGACCCAAGGAGATGGTGAGGAAAGAGATCAGCCTGAGACTTGTATAGTTGGGAAAGGGATTAAGTCAAACAGGCAGGGCAGGCAGGAACAAAGCAGACAACAAGGTAGGATTTATAAGTTAAATTACATTTATCTCAATGCAAGGGTCCTAACAGGTAAGGCAGATGAACTCAGCACATGGTTGGGAACATGGGACTGGGATATCATAACAATTACAGAGACATGGCTCAGGGATGAACAAGACTGGAAGCTTAATGTTCCGGGCTATAGATGCTATAGGAAGGATAGAAGGGGGTGGGGGTGGCAAGAGGGGAGAGGGAGTTGCGTTTTTAATTAGGGATACCATTACGGCTGTATTTAAGGAGGATATTCCTGGGTATACATCCAGGAAAGTTTAGTTTAGTGGAACTGAGAAATAAGAAAAGGATGGCCACCTTATTGGGATTGTACTCTAGGCCCCCACAGCCGCCCCAATAGTCAACGGGAAATTGAGAAGAGATAGTAGGAGCTGCCGATGCTGGAGAATCTGAGATGGCAAGGTGTAGAGCTGGATGAACACAGCAGGCCAAGCAGCATCAGAGGAGCAGGAAGGCTGACGTTTCAGGT
>JAHRHZ010000273.1:18255492-18320273 GCA_024137785.1 Ginglymostoma cirratum | reverse complement strand
TTTCAGGTCTGGACCCTTCTTCAGAAAATCATTTTCTGAAGAAGAGTCCCAACCTGAAACGTCAGCCTTCCTGCTCCTCTGATGCTGCTTGGCCTGCTGTGTTCATCCAGCTCTACACCTTGTTACCTCAGGAAATTGAGAAACAAGTTTGTAAGAAGATCTTAGTTATCTGTAAGAAGAATAGAGTGGTTACGGGAGGATCTTTTAAGTTTCGAAACATAGACTGAAACTGCCATAGAGTTAAGGGCTTGGATGGAGAGGAATTTGTTAAGTGTGTACAAGAAGATTTTCTGTTCAAATATGTGGATGTACCTACCAGAGAAGGTGCAAAACTTGACCTACTCTTGGGAAATAAGGCAGGGCAGTTAACCGAGGTGTCAGTGCGGGAGTACTTTGAGGCCAGTGACCATAATTTTATTGGCTTTAAAATAGTGATGGAAAATGAGAGGCCAATTGAAGGCCAATTTTGACATTTTTAGGCAAGAACTTTCAAAAGTTGCTTGGGGGGGTGGACGTTTGCAGGTAAAGGGACAGCTGGAAAATGCGAGTCCTTCAAAAAATGAGAAAACAAGAGTCCAGAGACAGTATGTTCCTGTTAGGGTGAAGGGAAAGACTGGTAGGTGTGGAGAATCCTGGATGACTAAAGAAAATGAGGTTTTGGTTAAGAATAAAGAAGGAAGCATATGTCAGGTATAGACAGCAGAGATCGAGTGAATCCCTAGAAGAGTATAAAGGGAGTAGGAGTATACTTAAGAGGGAAATCAGGAGGGCAGAAAGGGGACATGAGATAGCTTTTGGCAAATAGGCTTAAGCAGAATCCAAACGGATTTAACAAATACATTAAGGACAAAAGGGTAACTAAGAAGACAATAGGGCCCCTTAAAGATCAGCAAGGCTGTCTACGTGTGGAACCGCAGGAGATGGGGAGATACTAAACAAGTATTTTGCATCAATGACAGAAGTTGCTGGAAAAGCTCGGCAGGTCTGGCAGCATCTGTGAAGGAAAAGAATCAGAGTTAACGTTTCGGGTCTAGTGACCCTTCCTCAGAACTGATGGTAACTGGGAAAACATTGGTTTATAAACAGAAAATAGGGAGGGGGATGGGGTAGGGATTAAATGATGGGATAGAGCCCAAAGAGAGAGAAGAGCTGTAGGAAAGACAAAGAAGGTGATAACAATCTGGCTGGGAGGGTGAATAGTTGTCAATGGGGACTGTTAGTGACTAACAACAGGGGATGTGTAATGGCAGGCTATGTGGTAACAAGGCCTGGTGTGTGAGGTAGGGGGCTGGGACATGGGGTGTTCAGGGCCTAAAATTATTGAACTCGATATTGAGTCCAGAAGGCTGTAGGCTCCCCAAGTGGAAAATGAGGTGTTGCTCTTCCAGCTTGCACTGAGCTTCGCTGGAACACTGCAGCAAGTCAGAGACAGAGATGTTGGCCAGGGAGCAGGATGATGTGTTCAAATGGTAGGCAACTGGAAGCTCAAGGTCTGTTTTTTGAGCAGAACGTAGATGTTCTGTGAAGCTGTCACCCAGTCTACGCTTCGTTTCCCCACCGTAGAGGAGACCACACTGTGAGCAGCGAATGCAGTAGACCAGATTGTGGGAAGTGCGGGTGAAGTGTTGCTTCACCTGGAAGGTATGTTTGGGCCCTTGGAAACTGAGGAGGGAGGAGGTAAATGGGCAGGTGTTGCACCTTCGTCGGTTACAGGGGAAGGTGCTGTGGGGCTGTGGGGAGGTGTTGGGAGTGAAGGAAGAGTGGACCAGGGTGTCGTGGAGGGAGTGGTCCCTGCAGAAGGCAGACAAGAGAGGGGAGGGGAATATGTGTCTATGGTGGCATCTTACTGGAGATGGCAGAAATGGTGTCAGATGATCTTTTGGATGTGGATGCTGGTGGGGTGGTAGGTGAGAATAAGGGGAACCCTATCGCTGTTGCGAGAGGGAAGACAAGGGGTGAGGGCAGAAGTGCGGGAGATGGGTCAGACCTGGTTGATGGCCCTGTCAACAATGGTGCTGGGGAATCCTCGGTTGAGGAAGAAAGTGGACATTTCGGAGGCTCCCTTGTTGAAGTTGGGCCCATCGGAACATATGCGACGGAGGTGGAGGAGCTGAGAGAATGGGATGGAGTCTTTACAGGAATTTTGCATCAGTGTTTACCACGGAGAAGGTTACAAAAGATAGAGAACGCAGTGAAATAAATAGCGACATCTTGAAAAATGTCCATATTACAGAAGAGGAGCTACTGGGTGGCTTAAAACTTATAAAGGTGGATAAACCCACAGGACCTGATCAGGTGTACCCTAGAACTCTGTGGGAAGCTAGGGAAGTGATTGCTGGGCCCCTTGCTGAGATATTTGTATCATTGTTAGCCACAGGTGAGGTGCCGGAAGACTGGAGGCTGGCTAACGTGGTGTCATTATTTAAGAAAGGTGGTAAGGAAAGGCCAGGGAACTATAGACTGGAGAACCTGACATCGGTGGTGTGCAGGTTGTTGGATGTGAATCCTGAAGGGCAGCGTTTACATGTATTTGGAAAGACAAGGATTGATTAGGGATAGTCAACATGGCTTTGTCCGTGGGAAAGCATGTCTCACTAACTTGATTGCGTTTGCAGAGAATGTGGTCTGTATGGACTTCAGTAAGGCGTTTGACAAGGTTCCTCACATAGCCTGGTTAGCAAGATTAGATCACTTAGAATACAGGGACCACTAGCCATTTGGATACAGAACTGGCTCTGACAGGTAAAGGTAGATAGAGGGTGGTGGTGAAGGGTTTCTTTTCAGACAGGAGGGCTGTGACGAACGCTGTGCTGCAAGGATTGTGCTAGGTCCACTGCTTTTCATCATTTATATAGATGATTTATATGTAAATATGGGAGGTATGGTTAGTAATTTTGCAGATGGCACAAAAATTAGAGGTGTAATGCACACACAGAGTACAACGGGATCGTGGTCAGACGAGCCAATGGGCCGTGGAGTGGAAGATGGAGTTTAATTTTGGTACATGTGAGGTGCTGCGTTTTGGAAAGGCAAATCAGGGCAGGACTTATGCACTTAATGGTAAGGTCCTAGGGAGCTTTGCCTATCAAAGAGACCTTGCAGTGTGTGGGCTGGGACTATATTCCCTGAAGCGTCAGAGACTGAGGGGTGACCTTTATAGAGGTTCATAAAATCATGAGGGGCATGGAGAGGGTGAGTAGACAAGGTCTTTTCCTCAGCACGGGGTGGAGGGTGAGAGGACAGTCTAAAACCAGAGGGCATAGGTTTAAGGTGAGAGGGGAAAGATTTAAAATGGACCTAAGGAGCAACTTTTTCTCACAGAGGATGGTGTGTATATGGAACGAGCTGCCAGAGGAAGTGGTGGAGGCTGGTACAATTACAACATTTAAAAGGGATCTGGAATGGTATATGAATAGGAAGGATTTAGAGGGATATGGGCCAAATGCTGGCAAATGGGACTTGATTAATTTAGGATATCTGGTCGGCATGGACGAGTTGGCCTGAAGAGTCTGTTTCTGTGCTGTACAGCTCTATGATTCTGTGACCATTTTCCTACTAATACAGATTTACTTCAGTTCCTCACTCTCACTAAACCCTGTGCTCCCATCATTCCTGGTAGCCATGATGTGGAGATGTCGGTGTTGGACTTAAGGGGACAAGGTCAAAAATCACACAACACCAGGTTACAGTCTAACAGGTTTGTTTGAAAACATGAGCTTCCAGAGCTCAGCTCCTTCCTCAGGCAGAGTGAGAGAGAGGGAGGGTATAAACACAGAATTCTATAACTTGGTGTTGTGTGATTTTTGACCATTTCTGGTATGTTATTCATGTCCTCCTTTTGTGAAGACAGAAGCAAAGTCTGAATTTAGTTCATCAGCCATTTCTTTGTTCCTGTTCTAAATTGCCCCATTCTGACTGTAAGGGACTTGCATTAGTTGTCAGAATCTTTTTCACTTTACATACTTATAGAAGCTTTCACATTCAGTTCTTGTGTGCTGTAAGTTTACTTTCATACTCTATTTTCTCCTTTATAATCAATCCCTTGGTAATCCTTTGCTGACTTCGGAACTGTTTCCAATCCTCAGGTCTGTTATTTTTATCTTGCATCTAATGCCTTCTCTAGCTTCGCTTCTGAATCATAGAATCCCTACAGTGTGGAAACAGGCCCTTCGGCCCAACAAGTCCACACCGACCCTCAGAGCATCCCACCCACACCCATCCCCCTAATCTAGGCATCCCTTGAACACTGCGGGCAATTTCCCATGGCCAATCCACCTAACCTGCACATCTTTGGACTGTGGGAGGAAACTGGAGCACCCGGAGGAAACCCACGCAGACACTGGGAGAATGTACAAACTCCACACAGACAGTCGCCAGAGGGTGGAATCGAAACCAGGTCCCTGGCGCTGTGAGGCAGCAGTGCTAACCACTGAGCCACCGTGCTGCCCCTCCCACGACCTCTGAGCCATGGTTTAGCCGCTGTTCTCTTCACTCTTATGCCAGACAGAATTAAAGAACTTTTGTTCCTCCATTTGCGTTTTGAATGTTGCTTTTGCCTATCCTCTTGTTAGTAACATTCCTCAATTTTTCATAGCCAACTCATGGCTCATACCATTGTAGTTTCCCTGATATAAATTTAGGACCCTAGTCGCAGAATTAATTACCTTACTCTCCATCTGTCACAAATACATCACCAGTTACTCCTTTCTCATCGTATAATACCCAGTACAGGATGGCCTGTTCTCTAGTTGGTTCCTTTGTGTATCAATCGAGAAAACCATTCCATATCTACTGTAGGAATTTCTCCTCTACAGTATTGTGAATAATTTCACAACTTTTTTGTGCCCAATTTATATGCAAATTGAAGTCACCCAGAATTACCGATGTTCCTTTACCACATGCCTGTTTAATACCACAATTCCCTGTTTAATGTCATTCCCAACATCACCATGACAGTTTGGTGTTGAGAGCTAGTGAGAGGGAAGTCTGTCTCCGTACCTGCTCTAAATCTTTATCGAGTGAGCCCTGCTCAGACTGAGAGTGTATGAATAACTTTACAGCTTGTTCACAATTTACCCCACAATGGGGGTAAGTGGCTGATGCACACAGACACATACAGACACACAAAGACACACACCCAGACACACACAGACAAAACTGTAGCTCCTAATCCTCTGAAGAGATGAAGGAAAGAATTTTAGAGGAAACTGAATATATTTCAGCCAATGGATTAGATCTAAGCTCTGCAGTCCTGCCACATCCAGTTGTGAAAGGTGGTGGACAATTAAACAACTCACTGGAGGAGGAGGCTCCACAAATATCCCCATCCTCAATGATGGAAGAGCCCAGTACATCAGTGCAAAAGGTAAGGCTGAAGCATTCGCAGCAAACTTCAGCCAGAAGTGCCGAGTGGATGATCCATCTCAGCCTCCTCCCCAGTGTTACAGATACCAGTCTTCAGCCAATTCGATTCACTCCACGTGATATCAAGAAATGGTTAGAGACACAGGATACTGCAAAAGCTACAGGCCCTGACAACATTCCGGCAGCATGTTCTGAGGAAGGGTCACCGAATCCGAAACATTAACTCTGTTTTCCCTTCACAGATGCTGCCAGACCTGCTGAGCTTTTCCAGCAACTTTGTTTTTGTTCTTGATTTACAGCATCTGCAGTTCTTTCGGGTTTTTATACCGGCAATAGTACTGAAGTCTCATGCTCCAGAACTTGCCACTCCCCTTGCCAAGCTTTTCTAGTACAGTTACAACACTGGTATCTACCCAACAATGTGGAAAATTGCCCAAGTATGTCCTGTACACAAAGCAGGACAAATCCAACCCGGCCAATTACCACCCCATCAGTCCCCTCTCGATCATCAGTAAAGTGATGGAAGGTGTCATTAATAGCACTGTCAAGCAGCACCTGCTCAGCAATAACCTGCTCAGTGACGCCCAGTTTGGGCTCTGCCAGGATCAGTCAGGTCCTGACCTCATTACAGCCTTGGTTCAAACATGGACAAAGGAGCTGAATTCCAGAGGTGAGGTGAGAGTGACAGCCCTTGATATCAAGGCTGCATTTGACCGAGTGTGGCATCAAGGAGCCCTGGCAAAACTGCAATCAATGTGAATCTAGGGACAAACTCTCTGGTGGTTGGAGTTATACCTGACACATAGGAAGATGGTTGTGGTTGTGCGAGGTCAATCATTTCAGCTCCAGGACATCTCTGTAGGACTTCCTCAGGGTAATATCCTAGGCTCAACAATCTTCAGTTGCTTCATCAATGACCTTCCCTCCATCATAAGGTCAGAAGTGGGGATGTTCGCCAATGTTCAGCACTATTCGTGACTCCTCAGATACTGAAGCAGTCCGTGTTCAAATGCAACAAGATCTGGACAATATCCAGGCTTGGGCTGACAAGTGGCGAGTGACATTCATGCCACACAAATGCCAGGCTATGACCATCGCCAATAAGAGACAATCTAACCACCACCCCTTGACATTCAATGGTGCTACCATCACTGAATCCCCCACTATCAACATCCTGGGGGTTACCATTGACCAGAAACTCAACGGACTCACCACATTAACAGAGTGGCTACAAGAGCAGGCCAGAAGCTGGGAATACTGCGGTGAGTAACTCCCCTCCTGACTCCTCAAAGCCTGTCCGCCATCAACAAGGCACAAGTCAGGAGTGTGATGGAATACTCCCCACTTGCCTGGATGAGTGCAGCCCCAACAACACTCAAGAAGTTTGACACCATCCAGGACAAAGCAGCCCACTTGATTGACACTACATCTACAAGCATCCACTCCCTCCACCACCGACACTCAGTAGCAGCAGTGTGTACTATCTACAAGACTCACTCCAGAAATTCACCAAAGATCCTCTGACAGCACCTTCCAAACCCATGACCACTTCCATCGAGAAGGACAAGGGCAGCAGACATATGGGAACACCACCACCTCCAAGCCACTCACCATCCTGACTAGGAGATATATTGCCATTCCTTCACTGTCGCTGGGTCCAAATCCTGGAATTTCCTCCCTGATAGCATTGTGGGTAAACCTACAGCACATGGACTGCAGCAGTTCAAGAAAGCAGCTCACCACCACCTTCTTGAGGGCAACTCGGGATGGGGAAGAAATGCTGGCCCAGGCAGAGACACCCACATCCCACAGAAGAATTGAGGGATAAAAAGCCTGTGTGTAGACCAAAATTCTCAGTTACCCCTTCAGAAGGTGTGGTTAATAAATGGATTCAATTTCATTGGCTAATTTTACCACTTGCATTGAACAAAGAAATGAGGTCAACTTTCCCAGGAGTTGGGAATGGTTCATTGTTCAGCCAGTGGATCTGACTGGGGAGAATTGTGACCTTGTCTCCTTGCAATTGTGAAGTGAAATGTCCTAGAAGGAGAAGACCTTGTTTTAGGATAAGGGGTGGCAGATTTAAAACAGGCATGGAGAAGTCGCTTCTCTCAAATGGTTATGGATCTGTGGAATTCAATCCGCCATGAATCTGGTGGGTGCTGGGACAGTGAGTGAATTTAAGGAGGAGGTAGACAGATTTTTAATTAGTAATGGGTTGAAGGGTTCTAGGGAGTGGGTAGGAAAGTGGAGCTGAGGCCATGATCATCATAAAGGGTGGAGCAGACGCAAAGGGCTGAATGGCGTACCTATGTAAGGCTAGGAATGGCTCCTAGTACTTATGAAATTAAACTGTTTCTTTCCAGAATGCCTACATATAGAATCAACTTCTGCTCCACTGGACACCTTTAAAGAATGGAAAATCAGCAATTCGTCATTTTTTGACATTGAATTTTACAGGTAACTTTATCAGTAAAGGTGCAGCTTATGTGCTCTGTAATGTTTCTAGACAGTGGAGTTGGGTTTCTATTCGGATACAGCACAGAGTGTGTAATGTTGTGTCTGTGTGGTGTCTGCATTTGTAACTACAAAAAAATTCCGTTATGTTTGTGTCCTGAATTATTATTTCTTTGGTCTTATTAAGGTTGATACTTATAGAAATCACGTTTAAACTGAAGGGGATAGACCTACAAACTATTCGTAACAATGAATTACCGGACTGCTATGAGTTTGCAATCACTGTGAGTAATTCGCCATCTGTCACTGCTTCTCCTCTTGACTTTGTACTTATTCACTCATGGGATGTGGGCGTCACTGGCTGGGCCCAGCATTTATTACCCGTCCCTAGTTGCCCCTTGAGAAGGTGGTCGGGAGCTGCCTTCTTGAACCGCTGCAGTCCTCCTGCTGTGAGTTGACCCACAGTGCCCTTAGGGAGGAAATTCCAGGATTTTGACCAGGGACAGTGAAGAAATGGCGATTATATTTCCAAGTCAGGATGGTGAGTGATTGAGATGTGAGTGAGTGATGACCAAGGTGTAACTTTTAGCTGGTAAATATTGGAAAAGGAAATGGCGACTGGTGAAAGACATACATTGTTATTGGTTCAGTGGATGGAACATATGTATGATTGGAATGAAGCCCCCTTACAAGTTAACCCAGGAAAGAGACCCAGGTTTTGTAATGAAAAAGGGTTTTTCACAAAACTGGGGAAGGTGGGCGGTGGAGAAGGACCGTACTAAATGTTGGGACACCTTCTGGCAGCTTAGAACCAGGAGACTAATGATTTCAGAATAAGCAGAGGATGAAATGAGACACAAATCCAAAGGGGAGTGAGCAAATTAAGCATCAAAAAACAGCCAGGAAGAGAAACCAAACCAGGGAGTGATTGGACCAGGAGTGTCCCCTTTCTCCCTTTGTGTCTCTCCCCACCTCGTCCCCTCACTGGCCCCCTTACCCCCTCCCCCATCGTCATCGCACTGCCCCTCCACCCCCCCCTCCCCCCATCGCACTCTCTGCTGTTGCACTCTCCCTCATCCCATTCTCCCCCTCGCCCAAAAGCCCCATCCCATTCCCCTCCCTCCTTCTCCCCCCTCATCTCACAGCCCAAACCACTCCCCCTCACCCCCACCACCTCAGTCCTGCCCCCTTTTCCCAGGCAGCAAAGGAGGGGCTGACTGGATAATCATTTGAGAGTTTTGTTGAACTAATTTGGACCGAATAGAAGTGGATTAGGTTTGCCACCAGGTTAGTGTTGAGGAATGTTCTGGAATGTTTGTTGTTAATCATGAGGAACCTTGACTTTCCCGAATACAGATCACCTTTGACAACACAGCCCACAGTGGACTCATTAAGATAAAGTTGGAGAGTGAGACAACAGTTACAGAATGTAAAGACTGGAAGATTTCTGGCTCACGTATGTAATTCAAATTTTCACAGATGCTAAAGATTATCACTTGTGTTTTAATGTGAACTGTCAGAACCTCTAGAGTTTGCTAAAGACAACGTCATTCATCTGCTATCACCCAGATCACGAGCAGGAACTATTGAGGTGGTCAATAGCACAACATTATAAAAAGTTCTGGTATTCTTCCCTCTCTCCCCCACTGGCTGATTCTGTCTTGTTTACTCTACTCTCAATAGACAGTCCCCATTTTTACCTTCATCACCTTCAGTTGCACCCATTTGAGAATTTCTATTACACCCCCAATTAACAAACCCTTTGTCTTTTGTACTTGACCTCACTCCCCTCACTCCCCTCACTCCTCCCTCCTTCTTTAGAAGTGCAAAGGGGTGGCACGGTGGCTCAGTGGTTAGCCCTGCTGCCTCACAGCGCCAAGGACCTGGGTTCAATCTCACCCTTGGGTGACTGTTTGTGTGGAGTTTGCACATCCTCCCCGTGTCTGCCTGGGTTTCCTCCGGGTGCTCCGGTTTCTTCCCACAGTCCAGATACAGTGCAGGTTGGGGTCGATTGGCCATGCTAAATTGCTCATAGTGTTCAGGGATGTGTACATTGTGGGGTTGGGTCTGAGTGGGATGCTCTGAGGGTCAGTGTGGACTTGTTGGGCAGAAGGGCCTGTTTCCCCACTGTAGGGATTCTGAAACCGTCATTTTCCAATATGTTTCAATTCTGGAGAAGAGTGACGTTGGACCCGAAATGTTATCTCCGTTTCTTTTCTCCACAGATGCTGTCAGACCTGCTGAGTTTCTCCAGAACTTTCAGTTTTATTTAGCTTTCCAGTATCTGCAGGTTTTTTGCTCTTATTACATGGAGCTTCCTGATTTTTCTTTGAATCCTTTTTTCTTTTGACAAACTGGTTGCATCTTGGTACGGGATAGGTTAGATTTGAAGCATGTTGTGAGGATTGACAGCCAGTTTAAGCAGGATCTTTTAAAAGCCTCTCTCAGCCACAAAGGAAGATTGATGGGCTGTGCGGGACATGGACATCATGCTGCCCTTAGGGAGGGAATTCCAGGATTCTGACCCAGCAGCACTGAAGGGACAGTAATACATTTCCAAGTCAGGATGGTGAGTGGCTCAGAGGGGAATTTGGAGGTGGTGGTGTTCCCATGCATCTGCTGCCCTTGTCTTTCTAGATGTCTGTACAAAACTCTGGTGCGACCGCACTTGGAGTATTGAGTACAGTTCTGGTCGCCGCATTACAGGAAGGATGTGGAAGCATTGGAAAGGGTGCAGAGGAGATATACCAGGATTTTGCTTGGTACAGAGGGAAGGTCTTATGAGGAAAGGCTGAGGGACTTGAGGCTGTTTTCGTGAGAGAGAAGAAGGTTAAGAGCTGACTTAATAGAGACATACAAGATGATCAGAGGATTAGATAGGGTGGACAGTGAGACCCTTTTTCCTCGGATGGTGACAGCTAGCACAAGGGGACATAGCTTTAAATTGAGGGGTGATAGATATAGGACAGATGTCAGAGGTAGGTTCTTTACTCAGAGAGTAGTAAAGGCGTGGAATGTCCTGCCTGCAGCAGTTGTAGACTCGCCAACTTTAAGGGCATTTAAATGGTCGTTGGATAAACATATGGATGATAATGGAATAGTGTAGATTAGATGGGCTTCAAATTGGTTTCACAGGTCAGCGCAACATTGAGGGCCAAAGGGCCTATACTGCGCTGTAATGTTCTATGTTCTATGTTCTATGGAAGTGGTCACGGGTTTGGAAGGTGCTGTCTGAGGATCTTTGGTGAATCTCTTTAATGAATCTTATAGATAGTACACACTGCTGCTTCTGAGCTTCGGGGATGGAGGGAGTGAATGCTTGTGGATGTGGTGCCAATCAAGTGGGGGCTGCTTTGTCCTGGATGGTGTCAGAGCTTCTTGAGTGTTGTTGGGGCTGCACTCATTCAGGCAAGTAGGGAGTATTCCATCACACTCCTGACTTGTGCAATGTGGATAGTGGACAGGTTCTGGGGAGTCAGGAGGTGCAGTATTCCTAAACTCTGACCTGTTCTTGTAACCATTGTGTTTATGTGGTGATCCAGTTGAGTTTCAGGTCAATGGTAACCCCCAGGATATTGTTAGTGGGGAATCCAATGATTGAATATCAAGGAATGGCTGTTATTGAAGATGGCCATCGTCTAGCACTTGTGTGGCATTCATGTTACTTCCCACTTGTCAGCCCAAGCAAACGGTGAAGGAGTGACCCAGAGAATCAATCCCAGGGTGAGTTCCTGCTGAAGTCCCTGAGCCACGGCCCTGCGTTCCCCTGATGGTTGTTTCTGCTGAGTGACCCTGGGTAGTGGGACTGGTCTGGATCTACTGAAGCTAACACAGTGGCTGCAGATACGCTGGTCATGGAGCCTCTGTAGACCCTAGCACACAAAGCAGGTCCTCATTTCACACCTAAAGGGGACATCCCACAGCATTGGAGGGTAGTTGCTGGAGATTTAACCCAGTGAGAAATAGGACACTGAGCAAACTCCAACGGGAGGAATATGGCTCTGGCTCCCTGACTGCCTACCATCAGGTCTATAGACTCAGTTGGTCAGGGATCTATATCTGATTAACTGGATCCAGTGATCCCTCAGGTAGCCCCTGTCCCCATTCTGTTCCAATGCTGCAGTATCAGGCTCCCAGTGAATCTGTCGCTGTCTTTAATTTCCCGTTGTGGCCTCCTCTACATCGGGGAAACCAAGCGGAGGCTTGGGGACCGCTTTGCGGAACACCTACGCTCGGTTCTCACTAAACAACTGCACCTCCCAGTCGCGAACCATTTCATTCCTCCTCCCATTCCTCAGACGACATGTCCATCCTGGGCCTCCTGCAATGCCACAGTGATGCCACCCGAAGGCTGCAAGAACAGCAAATCATATTCAGCCTGGGAACCCTGCAGCCTAATGGTATCAATGTGGATTTCACAAGCTTCAAAATCCTCCCCTCCCCCAACCGCATCCCAAAACCAGCCCAACTCGTCCCCACCTCCCTAACCTGTCCTTCCTCCCACCTATCCCCTCCTCCCACCTCAAGCCCCACCCCCATCTCCTACCTACTAACCTCATCCTGCCCCCTTGACCTGTCCATCCTCTCTGGACTGACCTATCCCCTCCCTAACTCCCCTCCTACACTCACCTTTACTGGCTCCATCCCCGCCTCTTTGACCTGTCTGTCTCCTCTCCACCTATCCTCTCCTCTATCCATCTTCTATCCACCTCCCCCTCTCTCCCTATTTATTTCAGAACCGCCTTCCCCTTCCCCATTTCTGAAGAAGGGTCTAGACCCGAAACGTCAGCTTTCCTGCTCCCCTGATGCTGCTTGGCCTGCTGTGTTCATCCAGCTCCACACCTTGTTATCTCGGATTCCCCAGCATCGGCAGTTCCTACTATCGCTGTCTTTAATTGTCACAGTTTCTAGAAGGATCTGGGAACCCTGTCCCTCAACATTGACCCTTTCAGTGTTTGGAACTGACCTCAGTGACACAGACATTAAACACTGATTCAAACAGACCTCTGCGTTAGAGGCTGTTTGTCATTGTTTTTAAATTCAGACAATCGGCCCATTGTGTGAGAGAGATTCTTCACATTTTGTAGCTGCAGACATAAAGTTCCTGGTGTAAAGGTGATACAGTTGGACAGGACAAACATGGCACGGCAGTACATGAGGAACAGTAAGATCCTCGGAAGCACTGAGGTTCAGAGGGAGTCAACACAGTGCGGAGCTGGAGGAACACAGCAGGTCAAGCAGCATTAGAGGAGCAGGAAAGTCAATGTTTTGGTCTAGTCCTGATGAAGGGTCCTGACCCGAAACATCAACTCTCCTGCTCCTCCTCTGATGCTGCCTGGCCTGCTGTGTTCCTCCAGCTCCACGCTCTATCAACTCTGACTCCGGCATCAGCAGTTCTTGCTATCTCCAGGGATCAGAGGGACCTTAGTGTGTGTGTACACTGGTCCCCTAAAGTATTAGGACTGATGGACAAAGTGGTTAAGAAGGCAAATGGGGTGCAGGGGAGATTTACCAGGATGATGCCTGAGCCGGACAGTTTCAGTTATGGAGAGAGTTTGGACAAACTGGGATTGTTTTCCCTAGAGTAGAGGAGACTAAGACTGGACATGGTTGAGATGGAGAAAATTGAGGGGCAAAGACAGGATGAGACTGCCCACTCTTGACGGACAGGGGAATAGATTTAAGGAAAGAGACTGAAGGTTTAGAAGGGTGTGAGGAAAATCTTTTTCACCCAGAGAGCAGTGGGAATTTGGAACTCACTGCCTGTAAGGGTGGGAGAGGGAGAAACCCTTTTCACATTGAAGAAGTGTTTAGATAGGCACTTGCTATGCCAAGAGATTTCTCCACAGATGCTGAGATTTTCCGGCAATTTCTGTTTTCATTTCTGATTTCCAGCATCCGTAGTTCTTTCAGATTTATGTTTAACGCCTTGCCACGTCTTTTCCAGGCATTCTCACCTTGAAGATATTCTGCTCCTCTCTCCAGCAGGATTTCTATTCCAATCCTTTCTCTTGTTCAATGTCATTAATTTTGCTATCATTTTGGGGGAGGCGATAGCCTAGTCGTATTATCACTGGACTGTTGATCCAGAGACTCGGATAACATTCTGGGGACCCAGTTCAAATCCGACCAAGGCAGATGGTGGAATTTGAATTCAATTAAATATCTGGAATTAAGAGTCTAATGATGACCACGAGTCCATTGCCGATTGTCAGGGAAAAACCCATCTGGTTCGCTAATCTCCTTTAGGGAAGGAAACTGCCATCCTTACCTGGTCTGGCCTACATGTGACTCCAGACCCACAGCAATGTGGTTGACTCTGAACTGCCCTCTGGGCACTTAGGGATGGGCAATAAATGCTGCCTAGCCAGCGATGCCCTCATCCTGTTAATGAATGAAAAAATCTTGTGGTGTTTGACTAATGGTCCCCGTTAGAAGCTATTAATTCTCCCAGACTGACCTTTACCCATTCCTTTGTCTGACCAACTGTTCTTCTTTCTCTGAGTTTGGAGGAAGGGTCACTTGACCTAAAACATTAACTGTGGTTTCTCTCCTCAGATGCTGCCAGACCTGCTGAGCTTTTCCAGCAATTCATGTTTTTAGTTATCCTCTCCCTTTGGGCTCTATCTCCACCTATCGTTTACTCCTTACCCCCAACCCCAGCCCATCTTCTGCATAAAGCTGCAATTTCTCTTCACAGATGCTGCCAGACCTGCTGAGTTCCAGCAATTTCTGTTTTCGTTTCAGATTTCCAGCATCTGTAGCTCTTTCGGAATTTTTTAATCATTCAGTTCAGCTGACCCAATGATTTTTATTGCTGCAGTTCTAGATGGATCCACCTGATGGCAGCATTGTTCCACATTCAATCTCTGATGGCCATCTTAGGTTTTAGTTTAACAAGCATGGGGCTGGATGAACACAAGTTTTCCTGCTCCTATGATGCTGCTTGACCTGCTGTGTTCATCCAGCCCCATGCTTGTTATCTCGGATTCTCCAGCATCTGCAGTACCTTTTATCTTAGGTTTTAGTTTGGTGTGAGTCTGGAGTCACGTGGAGCAGCCCAGGCCAGTACAGTGGGCTTCCTTCAGATGGGTTTTGATAGTTGGTCATCACTGAGATTTGCCTTGTATTCCAGTTATTAATGAATTTAAATTCCATCAGCTGCCGTCGTGGTTTTTGAATTCATGTCGCCAGACCGTTAACCTGGGGCTGTGCTCCAGGAGCATTTCCTCAAGGCCACCATCTCCCTGATGATGAGAAGATAATTCCCCTGGGCTGGTGATTCTAGAATATGGAGTCTCGATTTCTGAATTTTGGACTGAGATGGGGAGCAATTTCCTCCCACACACAAACTCAGCCATTCCTTTATTCATTAACAGGATGAGGGCGTCGCTGACCAGGCAGCATTTATTGCCCATCCCTAATTGCCCAGAGGGAAGTTCAGAGTCAACCACATTGCTGTGGGTCTGGAGTCACATGTAGGCCAGACCAGGAAAGGATGGCAGTTTTCCTTCCCTAAAAGCAACCAGATGGGTTTTTCCTGACAATTGATTCATGGTCATTATTAGATTCCTAATTCCAGATATTTTGTTGAATTCACATACCACCATCTGCCGTGGCAGGATTCAAACCGGGTCCCCAGAACGTTACCTGGGTCTCTGGGTTAACAGTCCAGTGATAATACACTAGGCCATCGCCTGGGTGTGTTTGAGACAGAGGTTAATGGATCTTTGCTTACAAAAAGGAATTGAGGGATGTGGGAGAGTAGAGCTGATGGGAGCAATCTTACAAACGTACAAATGAGAGCAACGGTAGGCTATTCAGCCCCTCAACCCCGTTCACTCTGATCGTGATTGATCCGTTTGTTCCACATTCCCATCTACCCCCCCATCCTTTTGTTCTAAAAATATTCAGTGACTCCACCTCCACTGCCTACTGAGTCTTTCAATCCACTGAGAGGCAAGAAATTTTCCTCATCTCTCTCCTGAAAGGGTAATCCTTAATGTTACAACGTGCCATTAGTTCTGGGGCAAAAAAAAGGCCTACAGATGCTGGAATCCAAGGTAGACAAACAGGAGGCTGGAAGAACACAGCGTTCCTGAGGAAGGGTAGTACTCGAAACGTTAACTGCTCCTTTCCTCCAGATGCTGCCTGGCCTGCTGTGTTCTTCCAGCTTCCTGATTATCCCCCTAGTTCTGGACTGACCCACAAGAAGAAAAGTCCTTGCCACATCCACCTGGTCAAAATCCTTCAGGATCTTGTAGACTTCAGTCTTCTAAATCCCATTGGAAACAAGCCCAGTCTGTCCAAACTTTCCTCATTTGACAATCTACTTATTCCCCAAATCAATCTGGTAACTCTCCCCTGAACCACCTTCGACACATTTTTATCCGTCCTTAAATAAAGAGACCAAAATTGCATGCCGTATTCAAGATTTGGGTTCAGAAGAGACTTGCCAGGATGTTGCCAGGTGTGGAAGGTTCGAGCTATAAAGAGAGGCTGGATAGGCTGGGACTTTATACACTGGAGCGTCAAACGTGACTTTACAGAGGTTTATAAAATCATGAGGGGTATCGATAGGATTAATGGTAGTTGCCTTTTCCTCAGGATCGGGGTTTCAAGTCTAATGGCACATATTTAAGGTGAGAGGAGAGGGATTTAAAAAAGACATGAGGGGCAAACTTTTTTTTACACAGAGGGTGTTTCGTGTGTGAATGAACTTTGTGAGGAAGTGGTGGATGTAAATACGGTTACAATGTTTAAAAGACGTTTGGATAAGTTCATGAATAGGAAAGTTTTGGAGGGATATGGGCCAGGAGCAGGCAGGTGGGACCAGTTTAGTTTGGGATTATGTTTGGCGTGGACTGGTTGGACCGAAGGGTCTGTTTCCGTGCTGTGTGACTCTATGACTGTGTAGTCGCACCAATAGCCTGTGTCAGTGAAGCAGAACAACATTATTTTGATGATCTATTCCTCTTGAAACAAAGCGTAGTATTCTGTTAGGAGATAGCAAGAACTGCAGATGCTGGAGTCAGAGATAACGCAGTGTGGAGCTGGAGGAACACAGCAGGCCAGGCAGCATCAGAGGAGCAGGAAAGCTGATGTTTCAGGTCAGGACCCTGCTTCAGAAATGGCTATAGTATTCCATTAACCGTTCCTGCACTAACTTTTCCTGATTCATGCTCAAAGATACCTAGTTCCCTCTGCACGCACAATGTTACTGTTTTTTTCCGACGTGGTCTTGGCGAAGAGTGAAGAGGAACAATGTCCTAGCCTTCCAGTTCCTTACATTCCACAGGATGCCCAACA
Organism: Ginglymostoma cirratum; assembly: GCA_024137785.1. Taxonomy (NCBI): domain Eukaryota; kingdom Metazoa; phylum Chordata; class Chondrichthyes; order Orectolobiformes; family Ginglymostomatidae; genus Ginglymostoma; species Ginglymostoma cirratum. Next base: position 18,303,143 of record JAHRHZ010000273.1, on the reverse strand, counting down.
GTTATCGTTCTTGGGATGGTAAGACTGAAATACGAAGAGAGACAGGATCGGTTTGGACTCTATAGTTCGTAAATTATTCTACAGCTGTAAAATGCTCTCGTTGGACTGCATTTACAAACGCCTCACCCAGGGGGTGCTGTTGGCCCTGGCAACAGTGCACCTTCATCGGGATGATCCAGGCACTAAAATGATGAAATCATCTGGACGGGTTACAGGAGTGAGGTTGTATTTCCTTTCAGCATGAAGAATTAAAGGTGATTTCATTAGGGTGTTTCAGATGGTTGTGTGAGTTGAAAACATAGAAGATATGGCCTCCTCCTGCTCCTTCAGCCCTTCGAGTCTGCTCCGGCATTCGTCCTGATCATGGCTGATCGTCCAACTCATCAGCCTAATCCTGCTTTCTCCCCAGAACTTTTGATCCCATTTGCCCTGAGTACTATATCTAGTTGCCTTTTGAATACATTTAACGTTTTGGCATCAACTACTTCCTGTGGTAATGAATTCCACAGGCTCACCACTCTTTGGGGGAAAAAATGTCTCCTCATCTCCATCCTAAATCGTCATATTGAATCCTCATACTGTGACCCCTGATTCTGGACACACCCACCATCAGGAACATCCTCCCTGCATCTACCCTGTCCCGTACTGTTAGAATTTTGTAAGTCTCTATGAGATCGCCCCTCATTCGTCTGAACTCCAGCGAAGCAATTCTAACCCAGTCAATCTCTCCTTAGATGTCATAGATTGACAGATAGAGAAAGATCTATTTCCCTTCCATTGATGTAATGTTGATCTAAATTGATATGTAGAACAAGGAGGGTGAGGACATGGAAAGTAGAGCTCGGGAGATCAACAATGATGTTCTTGCTTAGGTATTTGGGTGTAGCTGACTGGGCCCAGTGTTTATTGCCTGCCTCTAGTTGCTCTTGAGAAGGTGGTGGTGAGCTGCCTTCTTGAACCTAATGGTTGACCTACAATGCTATTAGGGAAGGAATTCCAGGATTTTGACCCAGCGACACTGAAGGAATGGCAATATATTTCCAAGTCAGGATGGTGAGTGGCTTGGAGGGGAAATTGAAGGTGGTGGTGTTCCCATGTATCTGCTGCCCTTGTCTTTCTAGATGGTCGTGGGTTTGGAAGGTGCTGTCTGAGGATCTTTGGTGAATTTCTGCAGTGCATCTTGTAGATGGTACACACTGCTGCTACAGAGCATCGGTGGTGGAGGGAGCGGATGTGGTGCCATATGTGGTCTCCATATTATGTTTTAAGGGAGTGGAAATTCTGGAACTTTTTTGATCAAAATGCTATTGAGGTCAGGGCTGAGGGATGCCATTGCAAGTGTCAAAACTAGGAATGACACTGGGTTTCTGAACCAAAATAGGTAAGTGGTCGTGAAGATGCAGATTATTTGTGAACTCCTTAAATAATAGGACAATCTCAATGGGCTGAGTGGCCTACTCCTGTTTCTGCTGTCCCATAACAAAATAAAAAGGTCCCCATCCCTCTCCCTGTTTCTTTTGAATTGATTGGAAGGTGATTTGAATCCAAGGTCTGTCTGTACAGGACACAGCATTTTTTTCTTTGGGTTATTATCAAGATCTCATGGTAAAAACCGGCCACAGAAGTTGCTGGGACAGGAGTAAGATTCTTACAGTATACCATGAATAATTGAACCTTCCTGTGACACTGGGGCTGGCTGAATGTGCATGTTTGGGTTCAGGATCCGGATGGCAGTGGACACAATGATTGAGTTGAAGTGGTTGCATTTATATAGTGCCTTCACAATCATTGGACATCCCCAACTCCTTTCCAACCAATGAGGCATATTTTAAAGTGTAGCCACGGTTGCAGCTTAGGGAATTTGGCAGCCAATTTGGGCACAGCAAGCCCCCAGTGAGGGCTGTGTGATAATGGTGATTGGATAGTCTGTTGTAATGATGCGAATTGATGGGAACATATCCGTCTCTGCAGCAGGAACTCCCCTGGTTTTCATGAAAATGGAATCTTTGACATTCAGCTGATAGGACAGGCAGGGCCTCCAGGTAAAGGCTCATGTGAAAAGTGGCACTTCAGATGTCGAAGAAATGTAGAGACATAGAAGATAGGACAGGTTTAGGCCATTCGGCCCCTCAAGCCTACTCCGCCAATCAATATGATCATGGCTGACAATTGAGCTCAACACCCTAATCCCACCCTTACCCCATATCCCTGGAACCCTTTAGCCACTAGAGTTATATCTAACCCCTTCTTAAGAACACACAATGTTTTGACCTCAACCACTCCCTGTGGTAGTGAATTCCACAGGCTCACCACACTCTGGGTGAAGACATTTCTCCCTATTTCAGCCATAAGACATTTATCCCTTATCCTTAAACTATGACCCCTGCTTCTGGGCTCCCCCACCATCATGAACATCCTTCCTGTAACTAACCTGTCAAGTCCTGTTAGAGTTTTATAGGTTTCTATAGATGCCCCTTTATTTTTCTAAACTCTGGGCAATATAATCCTAACTGACTCAATGTCTCCTCCATACGTCAGTCCTGCCATCCCAGGAATCAATTTGGTAAACCTTCACTGCACGCCCTCTACAGCAAGGACAAATAAGGAGACCAAAACTGCACACAATGTTCCAGGTTTGGTCTCACCAAGGCCCTGTATAACTGCAACAACACATCCCTGCTCCTGTACTCGAAACCTCTCACAATGAAGGCCAACATACCATTTGCCTTTACCGCCTGCTGCACCTGCATGCTTACCTTCAGCAACTGGTGCACAAGGACACCCAGGTCCTGCTGCATATTCCCTTCTCCCAGTTTATAACCATTCAAATAATAATCTGCCTTCCTGTTTTTGCTACGGAGTCACCTGTACTGTGTTGGGAGTGTCAGTCTGGAGTATTAAGCTCAAAACCTGGTGTGGGATTTGAACCCACAATCTTCTGATTTAGGGAACAAGTGATCAAACCACTGAGCCATGGACTAATCTCCTTTCAGAGGGTAGAAAGAGGGAATTGGAAGTGAAGTCCAGGGGGCAGGAGGAAACAGAGGGGTAGGTCCCCATGCCTGAAGGAGGATAGTGAGAATGTTGGGTGTTAGTCCAAAGTCGCGCATCTGTGATGTGCTTTGAACTCTCAGTTTCTTGCTGGTAAATTTTTTGTACGACATCCACAGCATTGTTCAGAAATGTACCCAGGGGAGGGTGAAGTGAGCATAATAATCCCGGTGTTCTACGATCTCAGCACATACTTATGTCGGTTTGTTCTTTCAGTCTCAAAGAACACGCACTACATCCTGATCTTTGATGCCTGTGTCATGTTGAGCTGCCTGATGTCACTTGTCCTGTGTACCCGATCTATTATCCTCAGTCTCCAGTTACACAAGGTATTTATGCATCTGCATCTTGGAATATACACCTGCCCTGAGATTAAAGGTCTGTCTCAACTTCAAGTGATCTGACCAGTCTGATTGGTAACATAGAAACCTAGAATCATACAGGATAGACGAGGCCTTTTGGCCCATTGAGTCAGTACTGCCAAAGTTACATTAAATCCACATTAGTCCACTTGCCCCTACATAGCCTTGAATGTTCTGACACTTTTTAAAGGTCGTGAGGTTTCCTGCCTCAGCTACTGTCCCAGTTAAGTACATTCCAGACATCTGCCACTCTTGGTGAAAATGTTTTACCTCAAATCCCCTCCTAACCTCCCGCCTTTCACTTTAAATTTATGCCTCTTTTGCTATCAACCCCTTGACTAAAGGGGACAACTGCTTTCTAATCTTATCCATGCCTCTCAACCTTGTCTGCTCTGGGAAAAAAAAAAACCCGAGCTTATCCAGCCTCTCTCCATCACTGAAATGCCCCATCCCAGGCAATGTCCTGGTGAACCTCTTCTGCACCCTCTCCAGTGCAATCACATCCTTCCTATAGTGTGGTGAACAGAACTGCACACAGTAGTCCAGCTAGTGGCCTAACCAAATTCCTGTAACGCTCCAACATGACCTCCCTACTCTTATAATCTATACCATGACTGGTAAAGGCAAATGTCCTATTGTCACCTTTACCACCCTATTAACCTTTCCTGCCGCCTTCAGGGGTCGTTTGGATAAGCACTCCTGTATTCCTTTCTTAAACAATCTTCATTATTTAATACTTTCCTATCAAAAAAAATTTCCGTGGTTTCATTCTCAAACATACCTTACTGCAGAATAAAGTGGTTGACGCAGTCTGTGACTAACGTGGACCAGGCTTTGTCACAAAGCCCTGACTGATTCTGAATGAGTTTCAACTCAGTGCTTTAACCTGGTAGTCTGAAAAACAGAGTCAACAGTTGGTGAGATAACAAGGTGTAGAGCTGGATGAACACAGCAGGCCAAGCAGCATTAGGGGAGCAGGAAGGCTGACATTTTGGCACTAGACCCTTCTTCAGAAATCTGAAGTCACATTTCTGAAGAAGGGTCTAGGCCCGAAACGTCAGCCTTCCTGCTCCTCTGATGCTACTTGGCCTGCTGTGTTCATCCCGCTCCACACCTTGTTATCTCAGCATCTGCAGTTCCTACTATCTGAGTCAACAGTTGGCAGCAGGAATCGCTGGGCAATGCCACCACGAGGTCTGTGCCTGGTTAACGAGAGAGCGCTGATGGTAACAGCACATCAGGCCATTCAACCCTTTGAGTCATCACCAACACGTTCACTACAGCATCTAATGGTTCGCAGACCACCCGCAATACTTTGCAGCAATAGAACGTGTTTTTGAAATTTACTTGTAGTAGTGTATGAAATGCAGCAGCTAACGCGATCACAGAAAACCCCTACAAGCAGCCACTGCAGGACTGCCAGAGTTAATGGTAGTCATGATGTGAAGGTGCTGGTGTTGGACTGGGATGGACAAAGTCAGAAGTCACACGACACCAGGTTATAGTCCAACAGGCTTATTTGAAATCACAAGCTTTTGGAGCGCTGCTGCTTTGTCAGGTTATCCGTTGAAGGAGCAGCGCTCCAAAAGCTCATGATTTCAAGTAAATCTGTTGGACTATAACCTGGCGTCATGTGAATTCTGACTCCGTTAACGGTAGGGCCCTGGGGAGTTGAACAGAGAGACCTAGGAACGCAGGTACACAGCTCTTTAAAAGTGGTGTCATAGGTAGGCAGGGTGGTGAAGAAGGCATTTGGTAGTCCTGCCTTTGTTAGAACAATGAGTACAGGAATTGGGATGTAATGGTACAGCTATCCAAGACACTGGTGAGGCCACATTTGGAGTATCGTGTACAATTCTTGTCGCCTCGTCACAGGAAGGATGTTGTTAAAGTGGAAATGTTACAAGAAAAAATTGCAAGGATGTTACTGGGAGAGGAGGTTTGAGCTATAGGAAGAGACTGAATAGGCTGGGGCAATTTTCCCTGGAGTGTTGGAGGCTGAGGGGTGACCTTATAGAGTTTTATAAAATCATGAGGGGCATGGAGAGGGTGAATAGCCATGATCTTTTAGCAGGGGAGTCCAAAACTAGAGGGGCATAGGTTTAAGGTGAGAGGGGAAAGATGTAAAAGGGACCTGAGGGGCAACTTTTTCACACAGAGGGTGGTGTGTGTATGGAATGAGCTGCCAGAGGAAGTGGTGGAGGCTGGTACAATTACAACATCTGGACAGGTACACAAATAGGCAAGGTTTACAAGGATGTGGGCCAAACACAGGCAAATGGGACTAGTTTAAGTTTTGGAAGTTTGCTCGGCATGGACAAGTTGGGCCAAAGGGTCTGTTTCTGTGCTGTATGACTCAGTTTGATGATTGAGGCATTAATATTGACTGGGACACAGATTGTACAGACTCCACTTTGTAAGTTCCAGATGTAATGTGAAAACCAGCTGTGTAATCTGGCGGTGACTTTTATCATTGTTCTTGCAGAGATTTGTCACATTCTTCCAGAGGAGATACAGTCAGAGGGTGTGTTTATCAGATCGGTTGGAGTTCCTGAATGGTTGGTACATCCTGATCATTATCAGTGATCTCCTTACTGTCACAGGCTGTATCATGAAGATGGAGATCACAGCCAAGGTATGATGCGAGGAGTGTCTGTCATTACATGGGTGGGAGTCACCTTTACCAATGTGCTGTCAATCCTGAAACTCAATCTGCACCTCTCCATATCCTTTATCACACTCCCCTCAATTGCTGTCACTCAGCTCAGTCCTCCCTCGCTGTCCTGCTCTCCCTCGCTGTCCCGCTCTCCCGCACTCACTTCCACTCACCTCAGTCCTCCCTCACCATCTCCCACTCACCTCAATCCTCATTAACACTTGGCTAATACCTGTTTAAATATCATGACTGGAAGGTTTTTTAAATCCCCAGTCCTTTAAACATGGAAAATTGTTGTCAATTTGAGTTGGAAACAGCACTCTGTCCTGGATTGCTTTGACTGACAGGCCATCAGGTACAGCTTCGAAAATCTATCTGTTGCTGCAGTTCCAATGAAGCTTTTTGTCATTTCCCGACATCTGTGATTATAAATGAGGTCATTAGAAATGCTTGGCTTAATGTTGAATTGTACAAAAGAGCATATCTCAGTGGAGGAGAATGGTGAGTTTAAATATTAATCAACAGTTTAAAGAGGCTACTAAAAATTAGCTGCAATTAATGTGGTAACCAAATATTATGAGACTGAAAGATACAGGAGCAGAAATAGGCCATTCAGCCAATTGAACCTGCTCTCTCATTCAATGAGATCATGGTTGATCCAGTAATCCACAACTCCACTTGTCTGCCTTTTATCCATAATCACTATTCCCTTTCTCGTTAAAATCTATCTATCTCAGCTTTGAATATACTTAATGATACAGTTGACAGCCCCCTGTAGTAAAGAATTCGTCTGATTCACTCCCCTCTGAGAGAAGAAATTCCTCTTCACTCTGTATTAAATGGGTGACCTCTTATTCTGAGATTATTCCTTCTGGTCCTATGCTCTTCCATAAGGGGAAACAATCTCTCCACATCTTCCCTGTCAAGTCCCTGTAAGAATCTGGTGTGTTTGAATGAGGTCAACTCTCAGGCGATGGCCTAATGATATTATTGCTAGACTGGTAACCCAGAGACCCAGATAATGTTCTGGGGACCCAGGTTCAAATCCCGCCACAGCCGATTGTGGAATTTGAATTCAATAAAATATCTGGAATAAAGAATCTAATGATGACCATGAATCCATTGTCAAATTGTTGGGGGAAAAGTCCATCTGGTTCACTAATGTCCTTTAGGGAAGGAAACAGCCATCCTTACCTGGTCTGGCCTACATGTGACTCCAGACCCACAGCAATGTGGTTGACTCTGAACTGCCCTCTGGGCAATTAGGGATGGGCAATAAATGCTGCCTGGCCAGTGACACCCTCATCCCATGAATGAATAAAATATTCAGAACTCGAATTCTGAAGATGGGTCACTGGACCTGAAATGTTAACTCTGTTTTCTCACCACAGAATCTGCGAGACCTGCTGAGATCCTCCAGCAGTTTCTGTTTTTGTTATCTTCAAGTGGTCGTTGGTATAGCTGAGAGCGCGTTTGAGGTTGTTCAGCAAATGGTGTCCAATTGCTAAAATTGCATCTAACAGTCGTCATTTTTGCAACCACAGGATAGCTGAGATGGTCTGCACTCGTTACCAGCAGCACTCACAGGGAGTAGAACATAGAACATAGAACGGTACAGCACAGTACAGGCCCTTCAGCCCACGATGTTGTGCCGACCTATTTTCCTACTAAGATCAATCTACCCTGCATACCCTACATTTTACTATCCTCCATGTGCCTATCCAAGAGTCGCTTAAAAGTATCTGACTCCACTGCCACTGCCGGCAGCATATTCCACACACCCACCACTCTCTGTGTGAAGAACCTACCTCTGACATCTCCCCTATACCTTCCTCCAATCACCTTAAAATTATGCCCCCTTGCAATAGTCATTTCCACCTGGGAAAAAGTCTCTGGCTATCCACTCTATCTATGCCTCTCATGGTCTTGTAGATCTCTATCAAGTCACCTCTCATCCTTCTTCGCTCCAAGGATAAAAGCCTCAGCTCCCTCAACCTTTCCTCATAAGACCTGCCCTCCAGTCCAGGCAGCATCCTGGTAAATCTCCTCTGCACCCTCTCTAAAGCTTCCACATCTTTCCTCTAATGAGATGACCAGAGCTGAACACAATATTCCAAGAACAAAAACAAAGTTGCTGGAAAAGCTCGGCAGGTCTGGCAGCACCTGTGAAGGAGAAAACAGAGTTAACGTTTTGGGTCCGGTGACCCTTCTCAGAACAATAATCCAAGTGTGGTCTAACCAGAGTTTTATAGAGCTGCAGCATAACCTCATGGCTCTTAAACTCAATTTCCCTGCCAAAATGTTGGTAGCTGATTTGCATAATGCAAATTGCCTCAAATACCAATCAGATAACAGCTCCTCAGTACTCTGTAGGAGCCTTGGATTTAATGTTCGAGCCCTGGTTTGGGGCTTGATCCCAGGACTCCGATTCAGAAATCAGAGCACTAGATAACTGAGCAATGGCTTTGAGTACATCTGGATTTATCATAGTCAGGATGCCAAGACATGAATAAATATTCCAAGTTCTGATTTTCCGATGAAGGGTCTAGGCCCGAAACGTCAAGCTTTCCTGCTCCTCTGATGCTGCTTGGCCTGCTGTGTTCATCCAGCTCCACACCTTGTTATCTCAAATATTCCAAGTTCTCCCTAACTAAGTCCTACACAAATTTAACAAATGTTTGAGTCTCTACTCCCAGAAATAAATACACCCAGTGGCAATTTAAATTATTTTGCTTTTTTTTTAAATGTTCCTTTAACGGTTTATCCTCCTGTATCTCTCTCATCTCTCTCTTCTGCCAAAATCAGGTTTCCTATTTTTAAGGTGGATAACCACTCAATGTTTCTGATTTCAGAACCTTACAACATACGATATCTGTAGTATTTTCTTGGGCACCTCTACCTTGTTCGCCTGGGTCGGAGTGATCAGATACCTGGGGTATTTCCAGAAATATAATGTAAGTGTCACTTTGGAATAATGGGCTGGAGTTCCTGATTGGGAAGATGCTGGAAATTGCATTAGTTAGGCTTGGCTTCACATTTGCACTGAAATTAATTTGTGTTATCACAAACATGAAAATCTCCACGAACCATGCACCATTTGGGGTTGTAGACTTGCTCACCGAGCCGGTAAGTTCAGTTGTAGACATTTTGTCACCCTGCTCGGTAACATAGTCAGTGCGCCTCCGGTGAAGCGTCGGTGTTCTGTCCTGCTTGTTATTTCTATGCCTCGGTTTGCTGGGGTGGTTGGCATCACTTCCAGTTCTGTTTCTCAGTGGTTTGTATATCAAGTCCAGTTCAATGGTTTTGTTGATGGAGTTCTGGGTTGGAATGCCAGGCCTCCAGGAATTCCCTGGCATGTCTCTGTTTGGCTCGTGCTATGATGGATGTGTTGTCCCAGTCGAATTTGTGTCCTTCTTTATCCGTGTGTATAGAGGCCAGTGAGAGTTGGTCGTGTCCCTTGGTGGCTAGTTGGTGTTCGTGTATCCTTATTGTCAGTTTTCTTCCAGTTTGGCCTGTGTAATGTTTCTCACAGTCCTTGCATGGTATTTTGGACGTTACGTTAGTTTTATTGGTTGTGGGTATGGGATCCTTTACATTCATCAGTAACTGTCACAGGGTGGTTGTTAGTTTGTGGGCTATACTGATACCTAGGGGTCTGAGTAGTCTTGTGGTCATCTCTGATATATATCTGATGTATGGTAGGGTGACTAACGAGCCTGGCCGTGTACTATCTTCTTGTTGTGGTCTGTCACGGAGGTTATGGCTGATTGTGACTTTTGGGTATCCCATTCCTTTTAAATACTCTGTATAAGTGCTCCTATTCCGCTTTGCGCAATTCCAGGTCGCTGCAGTGTGTTGTGGCTCATTTGAACAATGTCCTGATGCAGCTCTGTTTGTAGTTGCTGGGGAGGTTGCTGGAGTAATTAAGTATCTCATCCGTATAGGTGGCTTTTCTATATACGTTGGTCTGGAGTTCCCTGTTGTTCTCACGTTCCTCTATTTCGTCCAGGAAGGGTAATCGGTTATTGCTCTCTTCTTCCTTTGTGAATTTTGTTCTGGTGAGGATGTTGTTTGTGTCGGTGGGTTTCTTCTGGTTTCATGCGTTTGATAGTCACAAAGGTGTCAACTACATAGCGGACCCAGAGTTTGGTTTGAATAGTGGGGAGCGCTGTCCGTTCTAACCTTTGCATTACCGCTTCTACGATCAGTCCCGATATTGGGATCCCATTGGTGTTCCATTGATTTATTTGAATATACAGTCGTTGAAGGCAAAGGGGTTGTGAGGCACAGATCCAGCAGTTTCAGGGGGCTGACCTTTGATGCTGTTGGTGTCATGGGGTGCGTGCCTTCCTGATTAATCCAGCAGTGTGGTAGTTGTCTCTTTGGCTAGCTTGGTGTTTATGGTGTAAATAGTGCTATAACATTGAAGGATATCATTATCTCGTCCTCTTCTATCCTAGTGTCCTTGATGTTGAGGAATTCTTGGGAGGAGTGGATGGACTGTAATGTTGTCAATTAAGTATTTCAGTTTCCGTTGTAGTTCTTTGGCCAGTATATGTTGGCGAGCCTGGTAGTGAGACAGTGGGTCTGACGGGGACCCCTGGCTTACGTACCTTAGGGAGTCTATAGAAGCGGGGTGTGTTGGATCCCTCTGGCTACCAACAGATAGCGATAGACCCAACACCGCAGTTAGAGAACTGGATCCGAAACAACCCAGAAGAAATTACACAACTCGGGAGATATCAGCAGGACACACTACCAAAAACTCATCCACAACCCGAGCTGCAAATCTTCTCAAAATCTTCATGCACCGTAACCAATTGACATGGCTTCTGTTTCTCCAACAGCAGATATTTCTCAGTATATTTAGGGGTAGGGATCTGGTGCACTTTTATTAAATGGAGCTATTTGTGGAAATATCATCAAAGATAATGTCCACTCCTCAACCGTACGATTGAGCTGATTTAAATTCCCTGAAAATCACTTACTAAATCAACTCCAACAAAATACAGTTTTATGGATTCTGAATAAATAACGGTAGGGGTGTAGTTGTACCGTCACTGGCTGAGTAATCCAGAAGTCCAGGTTAATGCTTAGGGACAGGGATTAAAATCTCACTGTAGCCACTGATGCATTTAATAAATCTGGAATATAGACTCAGTGATAGCAACCGTGAAGCTACTATCGAATGTTGTTTAAACAAGACCCCATCTGGATCACTAATATCCTTTGGGGAAGGAAATCTGCCATCCTTACCCATCTGCATGTGACTCCAGACCCACAGCAATGTGGTTGACACTTAACTGCCCTCTGGGCAATTAGGGATGAGCAATAAACGCTGGCCCAGCCAGCAACATCTTTTTCCACATATCATGAATAAATAAAAACAATTCCTTAATTAATTTAAGGGTTTTAACTTGAAAAGTCATTTAAAAAGTGCAGACTACTGGCTGGACACCTTAGATGTTGAACATGATTTGAAGACATTTCTCAAACAAGCTCACTCAATGGAATCTTGACATTTCGATGTTGGGGAGATTTGGGGCTTAATCTGAGGAGTTGAACCTTGAACCAAAAATTGTGGTAAACGGTTTTGGCCATAACTCATTCACTCTTAAAATGATCCAATCTTTTGCACTGTTCCAGCCAGGAATGCAAAACCTTGACCCGTGACAAAAAATGGACCCCAATGACTTTCTGGAAATTTCTAGCCAGATATGCGATGCATATTCTGTTTAATGCTGCTTTACCTGTTCACAGGTGCTCATTTTAACAATGCAAGGAGCTTTGCCCAAGGTACTGCGTTTCTGCTGCTGTGCTGGCATGATCTACCTGGGCTATATGTTCTGTGGGTGGATCGTATTGGGACCATATCATTCGAAGGTAATTACCGCTGACATAAGAACACATTGAATGTAAAATCTCTTCCATAGGCCGAGAGGGTTGGTGCTTATTTCCAGAATGCTATGGTTTCAGCTTTTTCCACTGGGCTACCGGTAGAAGGGGAGGGAAGGCAATGGCCTAGTGGTATTATCGTTAGACTATTAATCCAGAAACTTAGTTAATGTTCTGGGGACTTGGGTTCAAGTCCCGCCATGGCAGATGGTGGAGTTGGAATTCAGTGAAAAATCTGGAATTAAGAGTCTAATGATGACCATGAATCCATTGTCAATTGTCGGGAAAAACCCATCTGGTTCACTGATCCCCTTCAGGAAAGGAAACTGCCATCCTTACCTGGTCTGCCCCAGACCCACAGCAATGTGGTTGAATCTTAACTGCCCTCTGGGGAATGGGTGGTAAATGCTGGCCCAGGCAGCAATGCCCTCATCCCCTAAATGAATTTTTAAAAGTGAAGTAATGAGAAAACCTTTCTCCTAGCAGGAAAGGAGGGAACTTTGATGATGTTTTTCAAAGCCATGAGAGGTTTTGACACGGGTGGTCAGGACAGACAGGCAGGTGAGTGGGTCATGAGATGGCACAGATGAAAGGGAATCTTCTCCAAAGAGGAGATGAAGAGAACCTTGTTTTACACAGTGAGTTATTATTATTTGCAATGAAATGTGGATGAAGTGGGCAAATAATTTGCTCTGTCTTCACTATTAGAGTATACAAAATAAATCAATAATAGTTGTAAGTCAGGAGGGAGAGAGGAATTTAGTAAAATCACAATCATGACGGAGGTGGTACTGAGCAAATGTATAGGACTGTGGGGCTGACAGACAGGTCTCCAGGTCCAAACATAATACATCCCAGAGTCTTAAAAGAGATTGAAATAAGATAGCAGAAGCATTAGTATTAATTTTACAACATTCCTTAGATTCATGAAAGATACCATCAGTCTGGGCAATAACAAATGTAACTCTGGTGCTTAAGAAGGGAGTGGGGGATAGGAAACAGAAACATTAGACCAGATACCTTGACATGGAAAATGTTAAAATTGATCTCTAAGGAAGTTATATAAATGCATGCAGTAAAGGTAATCAGGAAGAGTCAGCATGGAAAGGAAAATCATGTTAACCCAGCTTATTAGAGTTCTTTGACAGAATAATATGTGCTGTGGGTAAAGGGGAGCATGTACATGTACTGTACATAGATATCCAGGAAGATTGAATAAAGTGCCACATCAAAGGTGATTGTGGAGTATAAAACCCTTGGTGTAGGGGACAACATATTTGCATGGATAGAGGATTGGCTAGCTGGTAGAAAATGGAGTATCTATACTGGGATGCTTGTATGATTGGCAAGATGTGATGTGTGGAGCACTGCAGGGGGTCTTTGGTCTGTGGTGAGACATTAAATGTTTACAATTTATATCAATTACTTAGGAGAGGAGACGCACACTCACTAAATTCATAGAATTTTGCGAAGATAGGGAGGAAGGTGTGCTGTAGAAGTCATGAGGTGTTTGTAGATGGTAATCAATAGCTTAAGTGAGTGGGCAAAAATCTGCCAGATGGAATATCTCTGGGGATACATGCTGGAGGGAAACTCTGAAAGGTCTACATGTGCCCAGTTTTGTCTCTCTGTCGTGTTGTGGAATTGGGAGGGGGCATTTCAACCACTTCTGCTCTATGACCTCTCTGTTTATTTTCAATTCATTCACGTGATGCACAGTTGCTGGCTGGGTCAATCCTTATCACCCCTCCGCAGTTACCCTTAAGAAGGTGGTGATGAGCTGCCTTCTTGAACCAATGCTGTCCATGTGCTGTGGGTTGACCCTCAATGCCATTAGGGAGTGAATTCCAGGATTTTGACCCTGCAACAGTGAAGGATCGGCAACATATTTTCATATCAAAGAATGATGACTGGCTTGGAGGGGAGCTTGTGGTGGTGGTGTTCCCATATATCCAAATTCCCACTGCCCTCTGGGTGAAAAAGCTTTTACTCACCACTAAATGTCCTGCCCCTTTGCCACCCAGTTATTGATATTCAAACAAGGGGAAAAGTTAATTCCAGTCTGTGCTCCTCATCATTTTCTCCATCTCAATCATGTCCCCTGTCAGTCTCCTCAGCTCTAAAGAATTCCAGTCTGTCCAATTTGTCTCCATAACTGAAACTCTGCAGCTCAGGCAACATCCTGGTCAATCTCCTCAGCACCCTGTCCAGTGCTATCACATCCCTGCTATAATGTGGATTCCAGAACTGCACATAATACTCTAGCTGTAGCCTAACCAATATTTTATGCAGTCATAGCATCACTGTCCTGCTCTTAAACTCTCTGTCTCAGTTAATAAAGTCAAGTACCCAATGACAAGTAATGGTGTGAAAAGGCAAATACATTTGAGGACCCCTCAGGATCTTTTATGTTTCATTCGAATTGCCTCCTACTTTTGTAAACTCATGTGGATACAAGCCCTGCCGGTCCATCTTTGTAACATACTCTGATCTGATTGGTTTCAGTTCACCATGTGACCAATTGTATTCTATTATTGGTGTGTACAGGATGCAGGACTGCTAATATATACAAGCTCCATGACCCAGCCATCCACTAAGTTGAATATTTATGATCCACGTGAGTTATGTTCAAATCACCCTCTTTGTTCTTTCCTCTCTCCTCCCAGTTTGAAAGACTAAGCACTGTTGCTGAGTGTCTTTTTTCACTCATCAATGGCGATGACATGTTTGCAACATTCGCTGAAATACAAGAGAAAAGTAACTTGCTCTGGCTCTTCAGTAGAATCTACTTGTACTCCTTCATCAGCCTGTTCATCTACATGGTACTCAGTCTCTTCATTGCCCTCATCACAGACACTTATGAAACTATTAAGGTAAGGATTAAACAAATTTACAGCTGGATGGTTTTCAACAATAGATTTTTTTGTGTAAAAGAAGTTTTGTTTTAATTTTTCATGTGATGTGTGCATAGTTGCAAAGTCCAGAATTTATTTCCTATTCCCACATCACTGTTGAGCCATTGATGGTGAAGAACTCCCTCACACTGCTACATTAAGCAATATATACCTAGAATACTATTAAGGAGGGAGTTCTAGGATTTTGATCCAGTGACAGTGAAGGGACAGTGATATTGTTCCAGTTATGTCAGGATGGTGAGTGGCTCGGAAGGGAACTTGCAGAGGGTGATGGAAGAGGTCGTGGGTTTGGAAGGTGATGTCTAAGGATCTTTGGCGAATTTCTGCAGTGCATCTTGTAGATAGTACACACTGCTGCTACTGAGCGTCGGTGGTGGAGGGAGTGAACGCCTGTGGATGTGGTGCCAATCAAGTGGGCTGCTTTGTCCTGGATGGTGTCAAGCTTCTTGAATGCTGGAGCTGCACCCATCCAGGCAAGTGGGGAGTATTCCATCACACTCCTGACTTGTGCCTTGTAGATGATGGACAGGCTTTGGCAATCAGGTGGCATTGTGGGTCTACCTACTGCAAGTTGACTGCAGTGGTTCAAGAAGGAAGCTCACCTACCTTCTCAGGGACAACTAGGAACGTGTAATAAATACTGGCCCAGCTAGTGATGCCCACATACCATGAGTGAATTTTAAAAAATTCCCATTCAGTGCATTCCACACGATAACAACCCACTGAGCGGAAAAGTTTTTTTTCTCACATCACCCTTGCTTTGTTTGTACATCACTTTAAATCCATGCCATCTCATTTATGAGTGGAAATGGTTTCTGTCTATTTACTCTATTCAGCCTGCTTATGATTTTGAAAATCTCTTATCAGATCTCCTCTTGGCCTTTTTCTCTCCAAGGAGAACAGTTCCAACTTCTGGTAAAATGCTTCTGCACTCTCTCCAATGCATTCGTACATTTTATGTAATTTGGCATCAAACACTGTACACGATACTCCAACTGAGGCTAACAAATGACTTAAATAATTTCAACATCACCTTCCGGCTCTTATGCTCTATGTCTCGCTGAGGATACTGTATCAGAACAGTTCTCATATGGCTCTTTCTTCTTGTTATCGTTGGATCTTTTGCCCATTGTTTATGTCTTTGTGTCACTGAACCTCCTGAGACTGAAAGCATTTTCTCCTTTTATAGTCTGTCACGAATCTTTTGCGATTTTGAACACTTCTGCTAAATCTCCTTTTCTGCTGTAGGGACAATAACCCCAGCTTCTCCAGATCACTGAAACCAGTAAAATAAGGCAGTCCAAATTGGAAATGACAGCACTGGTCTGAACTGGCGTTCCATTTTCAGGAATGCAAGATGCAGGTATTTGTCAAATTCATTATTTCCACATTTTATTGGTTTGTCCCCTTTATTTTTATTTGTGGGATATGGACAGTGCTCAGTGGAGCACTATTTATTGCCAGTTCTTAATTGTCCTGGGGAAAGTGGTGGGCAGCTAAATTTTTGAACCGCTGCAGTGCACCTGCTGTGAATTGACCCACAGTGCTCTTAGAGAGGGAATTTCAGGGTTTTCACCCAGAGACCGAGAAGGAACGGCAATATATTTCCAAGCCAGGATGGTGAGTGGCATGGAGGGGAACTTGCAGGAGGTGGTGTTCCCATATGTCGGCTGCGCTTGTCCTTCCAGATGACAGAACTGCATTTGCCATTTATTGTTTCTGCTGCCATCCATCCAGTCTAGTTTAGTTTGATGGGGAGGCGATGGCCTAGTGGTATTATTGCTGGACTGTTAATCCGGAGACCCAGTTAATGTTCTGGGGACCAAGGTTCAAATCCCGCCATGGCAGATCGTGGAATTTGAATTCAATAAAATATCTGAAATTAAGAACCTAATGACCATGAACTGATTGTTGGAAAAACCCACCTGGTTCACTAATGCCCTTTAGGAAAGGAAACTGCCGTCCTTACCTGGTCTGGCCTACATGTGACTCCAGACCCACAGCAATGTGGTTGACTCTTAACTGCCGTCTGAGAAATTAGGGATGGGCAGTAAATGCTGCCTGGCCAGCGATGCCCTCATCCCATGAATGAATAAAGGGGAAAAAAAAGTCCTTTTTCAATTGGTGAGGATAGATTGGATGGTCTGGGCTTGTACCCGGTAGAATTTGGAAGAGTGAGGGGTGACTTGATTAAACAGAATACAATCCTGAATAACCTTGACAAGGTGAATATGGAAAAGATGTTTCCTCTTTGGGATAAGTCCGAGCTAGAAGGCAGTGGTTAAAATTTAGAGGTCACTCTTTTCGGTCTGAGATGAGGCGACATTTCTCTCCGAGAGCTGTGACGCTTTGGAACTCTCTGCTTCAGAAGGAGGGGAATGTGGACCCACTGGATATTTTTAAGACAGAGAATCTTGTGAGAGAGGGACTCAAAGATTGTTGGGGGTAAATTGGAATGTAGCATTTCAGAACATAAACAGACGTGATCTTATTGGATAGCAAAACAGTCCTGAGACTGAAATGATCTGTTTCAGCTCCAATTTATTATGTTCATGGGCAGCACGGTGGCTCAACGATTGGCACAGCTGCCTCACAGTGCCAGGGACCCGGGTTCGATTCCACCCTCAGGCGACTGTCTGTGTGGAGTTTGCACATTCTCCCCCCCTGTCTGCGTGGGTTTCCTCCGGGTGCTCCGGTTTCCTCCCACAGTCCAAAGATGTGCAGGTTAGGGTGGATTGGCCATTCTAAATCGCTCGCAGTGTCCAGGGGTGTGTAAATTAGCTGGAGTAACCATGGGAAATGCAGGGTTACAGGCAAAGGGTAGGGGGATGGGTTTGGGCGGAATGCTCCTCGGAGGGGCGGTCTGGACTTGTTGGGCTGATTGGCCTGTTTCCACATTGTAGGGATTCTATGATTGACTCACTGAACTATTAGAGTGGGAATATAAGGGTTAACTACACTGTTTTGGGTCTGAAGTCACATGTCTGCTGTACATGTGCAGACTGGGTAATGAATCCTTCTCTAAAGGGTATTATAAAGCCACTGTAACCCCATACGGAGATAAGAGGTACTGCAGATGCTGGAGAATCCGAGATAACAAGCGTGGGGCTGGATGAACACAGGTCAAGCAGCATCATAGGAGCAGGAAAACTTGACGTTTCGGGCCTAAACCCTTCATCAGAAATGGGGGAGGGGAAGAGAGTTCTGAAATAAATAGGGAGAGAGGGGGAGGTGGCTCCACCTATCCTCTCCTCTATCCATCCTCTATCCGCCTCCCCCTCTCTCCCTATTTATTTCAGAACCCTCTTCCCCTCCCCCATTTCTGATGACGGGTCTAGGCCCGAAACGTCAAGTTTTCCTGCTCCTATGATGCTGCTTGGCCTGCTGTGTTCATCCAGCTCCACACCTTGTTATCTCGGTAACCCCATACGATTGTTTGTTCTGTGTAAATATGAGTGACATGTGTCTGTATTATTAACTCCTCCCGTTGGATTTTGTGTCACAGAAATTTCAGCTGAACGGATTTCCACAAACAGACCTCCACGTTTTCATGAGAGTCTGCACGGTGACACCTGAACTGAGCAGGTAACAGTGAGACAAAAGGGTGCTTTACACACCAATGCTTCAGCAGCAGGGCTACCTTAGCTTGTGGTTACCAAGAGGAGAAAGACCATCCGAAGTAATACCTAACACTGGTGACTTTTGAGTTTTCTTTTCTGGCTGTTTTAACATTCAGTCTTAGGCTCAAAAGCAAGGGCTGTCTCCATGGAGAAGGAGATGACAATTGTTTTCTGCCAGAGGGTTGAGAGTCTGAGGATTTTCTGATGAAGGGTCTAGGCCCGAAACGTCAAGCTTTCCTGCTCCTATGATGCTGCTTGACCTGCTGTGTTCATCCAGCCCCACGCCTTGTATTCTGAGAGTCTGAGGAACTGTCTTCACTTTGGAGAACATTTGGGGACAGTGTGATTGAATATTTTTAAGGTGACGTTAGATAGATTCTTAACTAATGGGGGAGTTGATGGGTGTTGCAGGTAAAATATTACCACGTACAATTCTGCAGTGAATCAGACGCAGTTTTATTAACGATATAAAAGGTACTGCAGATGCTGGAGAATCCGAGATAACAAGCATGGGGCTGGATGAACACAGCAGGTCAAGCAGCATCATAGGAGCAGGAAAACTTGACGTTTCCGGCCTAAACCCTTCATCAGAAATGGGGGAGGGGAAGAGTGTTCTGAAATAAATAGGGAGAGAGGGGGAGGCGGATAGAGGATGGATAGAGGAGAGGATAGGTGGAGAGGAGGCAGACAAGTCGAAGAGACGGGGATGGAGCCGGCAAAGGTGAGTGTAGGTAGGGAGGAGATAGGTCAGTCCAGGGAGGACGGTCAAGTCAAGGGGGTGGGATGATGTTAGTAGATAGGAGATGGGGGTGGGGCTTGAGGTGGGAGGAGAGGATAGGTGAGAGGAAAAACAGGTTAGGGAGGTGGGGATGAGCTGGGCTGGTTTTGGAATGCGGTTGGGGGAGGGGAGATTTTGAAGCTTGTGAAATCCACATTGATGCCATTGGGCTGCAGGGTTCCCAGGCTGAATATGATTTGCTGTTCCTGCTTCCACCCCAACCTGAAGTTCACCTGGACCATCTCCAACACTTCTCTCTCCTTCCTGGACCTCTCTGTCTCCATCTCGGGCAACCACGTAGAGACAGATGTCCATTTCAAGCCCACTGACTCCCACGGCTACCTGGAATACACCTCCTCCCACCCACCCTCCTGCAAAAATGCCATCCCCTATTCCCAATTCCTTCGCCTCCGCCGCATCTGCTCCCAGGATGAGACATTCCAATCCCGCACATCTCAAATGTCCTCATTCTTCAAGGACCGCAACTTCCCCCCCCACAGTGGTCGAGAACGCCCTCGACCGTGTCTCCCGCATTTCCCGGAACACATCCCTCACACCCCGTCCCCGCAACAATAACCAAAAAAAATCCCCCTCATCCTCGCATACCACCCCACCAACCTCCGGATCCAACGCATCATCCTCCGACACTTCCGCCATCTGCAATCAGACCCCACCACCAAAGACATTTTTCCCTCCCCACCCTTATCTGCCTTCCGGAGGGACCACTCCCTCCGCGACTCCCTTGTCCGCTCCACACTCCCCTCCAGCCCCACCACACCCGGCACTTTTCCTTGTAACCGCAGGAAGTGCTACACCTGCCCCCACACCTCCTCCCTCACCCCAATCCCAGGCCCCAAGAAGACTTTCCACATCAAGCAGATGTTCACCTACACATCTGCCAATGTGGTATACTGCATCCGCTGTACCCATTGTGGCTTCCTCTACATCGGGGAAACCAAGCGGAGGCTTGGGGACCGCTTTGCAGAACACCTGCGCTCAGTTCGTAACAAACAACTGCACCTCCCAGTCGTGAACCATTTCAACTCCCCCTCCCATTCCTCAGATGACATGTCCATCCTTGGCCTCCTGCAATGCCACAGTGATGCCACCCGAAGGCTGCAGGAACAGCAAATCATATTCAGCCTGGGAACCCTGCAGCCCAATGGCATCAATGTGGATTTCACAAGCTTCAAAATCTCCCTTCCCCCCCAACCGCATCCCAAAACCAGCCCAGCTCATCCCCGCCTCCCTAACCTGTTTTTCCTCTCACCTCAAGCCACACCCCCATCTCCTATCTACTAACCTCATCCCGCCCCCTTGACCTGTCCGTCCTCCCTGGACTGACCTATCTCCTCCCTAACCCCCTACCTACACTCACCTTTACTGGCTCCATCCCCGCCTCTTCGACTTGTCTGCCTCCTCTCCACCTGTCCTCTCCTCTATCCATCTTCTATCCGCCTCCCCCTCTCTCCCTATTTATTTCAGAACCCTCTTCCCCTCCCCCATTTCTGATGAAGGGTTGAGGCCCGAAACGTCAAGTTTTCCTGCTCCTATGATGCTGCTTGACCTGCTGTGTTCATCCAGTCCCATGCTTGTTATCACAGTTTTATTAACAAAAGCTTTTGGGAGAAGCAGGGACCTCAAAGGGGCCTTACCAAACTTCTTAGCTCTTACAGACGATTTCAAAGATTATATACATTCGTTGCCATGCGCCAACCTTCCCCCCCCCACCCCTCCAACAAGTCGTGTACTCAGTTCGTTAATCTGTTCCTGGTGCCTTGCAAAGCGGTGATGGCTAGCACTTTGGGATGGGATTCGTTGTTTTGACGGATGTTTCACCTTGATTGTGTGAAGTTCGATTTAAAAGTCCTTTGTGTTGTTGATCTCTCTCCATTACCAGTAAGTTAATGTCTCTTTTAAAGGTTCATGCTTACTTCCTTCGTCAGTTGTAAATTACTTTACAATGTCTTCTATAGTTAATGTCTTTAAAGTTAAGGTCTGTACTTCCTCCTTCAATGGGTATGTGGGAACTGATGCCACAATCAGATGAAACGTGATCTTATTGAATGGGCAGGTAGGCTTGAGGGGGTGAATGACCTACCCCTGGACCTAATTTGCGTGTTCTACCAGATATTGCTGGAAAAAAAACTCTGCAGGTCTGGCAGCATCTGTGGAGAGAAAGCAGAGTTAATGTTTTGCATCCGGTGACCCCACTTCAGAACTGCCCTCTGAAGCAGCCCTAGCGAGGCATCAGTTCAAGGGTAATTAGGGATGGGCAACAAATGCTGGCCCGAACAGGGATGCCCACATCCCATGACAAGGTCAAGAAACAAACTAGAGTGTCAAATTCCATGAAAGGAAAATCTGGGAAGGGGGTTGGTGTATTTTTTTTATTCTTTCACGGAATGAGGGCATCGCTGGCTAGGCAACATTTATTGCCCATCTCTAATTGCCCAGAGGGCAACTCCGAGTCAACCACATTGCTGTGGGTCTGGAGTCACAAATGGGCCAGACCAGGTAAGGATGGTAGTTTCCTTCCGTAAACGGCATTAGTGAACCAGATGGGTTTTTCCTAACAATCGACAGTGGATTCATGGTCATCATTAGATTCTTAATTCCAGATATTTTATTGAATTCAAATTCCACCATCTGCCGTGCTGGGATTCACACGTGGGTCCCCAGAACATTATCTGGGTCTCTGGATTAACAGTCCAGCGACAATACCACTAGGCCATCGCCTCCCCTGACGATGGGTGCGGGGCAGGGTTTGGGGTGTTGGAGAAGGGGGAAAGACATAAACAAACTCCTGTGGTCTCCTCCACATTGAGGAGGCAATGCGCAGACTGGGAGAAAGCTTTGCAGAGCACTTATGTTCTGTCTGCAAAAATGACCCTGAGCTTCCAGTTGCCTGCCATTTCAACATGTCATCATGTTGCCATAAAAGACAATAAAGTCATGGTCATCATTACCTCTTAATTCTAGATTTTTATTGGATTCGAATTCTACCATCTGCCATGGCAGGATTTGAACCCATTACCTGTGGATTAACAAATCTAGTGATAATACCACTAGGGCATTAGCTTGAGCTGGTAGGTTTGAAAGTTGAAGGAAATGTGTGAATGCGAATGGTCTGTTATACAGAATGGCTCAATAATCTCCTGATCCAAATGGATCAGAGAAGGAGAAGGAACGGAAAGTATTTGGATGTGATCAGAGTTGGTCCAGTTTGGATTTCAGAATCCGCTTTAAAAATCCAGTCTTTGCAAATTCAGCCACGTCCACTGGCTCTCCACAAACTGAGTTTGCTTTTGAGTTGGAGAGCTGTTAGTCTCTTCAATTATCCCAATTGACTTCTTGATTGAGTTAGTCATTTTAACGCTGGTCATGCTGTTGATCAGCCTTGTACTCAGTGAATATAATTAGCAGATGTTGATGGTTGTCTCATCACTTGGGTATTATTAATGAGCTGTTTTCAGGCACTTTGTGGAATATAACATTTTAACAGCAGTCAGGAGGGACGATCAATGGGAGAGCTTTGGCCAGTATTCAGATTGAATACGTCTTATACACTATGAGTTGACTAAGGCTAACTAAAACTCAAATTCCAGATTTTCCATTCTTGGAACTTAACACTCTAGTTTGTTTCTTGATCTCGTCATGGGATGTGCGCATTGCTGCTAGGGCCAGCATTTGTTGCCCATCCTTAATTACCCTTGAACTGAGTGCATCGCTAGGGCTGTCTCGGAGGGCAGTTAAGAGCCAGTTACATTGCTGTGGGTTTGGAGTCATATGTAGGCCAGGCCAGGTAAGGAAGTCAGATTTCCTTCCCTAAAGGACATCAGTGAGCCAGATGGGTTTTAGTTTGGACTTGCACACAAGGGCTGGCATCTACTTCAACACTAATGAAGAAGCTCCTAATGAGACGAATTTGCAGAATTTTTCCTCCCTCCTGATTTAGTCCGTTTAGTTTATTGTCCCCCCCCCCAGAAGGTATTATGGCTGTCGTTGAGTGGGTCTGGCCTTCATGATGCTTCATCTCACTACAATTGGACAGGCTGGTCTGTTTGTGTTCCACACTCAGGGTGTTGGTGGTGGAGTACAGCTAATATCCCTGACTGGGCTCAGAATCCAGCAGACTATGTTGGGACCTAAGTTCAAATCCTGCCCCAAGTGCTGGTGGAATTTAAATTCAATGGAGCGATCTGAAATTGAAATCTTGTGACCATTGAAACAGGTACAATAATAAACTTCAAAATAGAAGTTTTGTATACTCAAAATAAGAACATTTGGAAGTGATGGAAAAGTGTCAAGGATATCCTAAACAAAAAGTTAGGACAGGCACAATGGGTGAAATGGCCTCTTTGTTGCTGTACATTTCTGTAACCATGTGATCAGGTAGCAACAAAAGAAACCCAATGGTGAATTCAGGAAACAGAACCTCTTATCCAGATAGTGGTGAGAACATGTAGCTCACTACCATAAGGTATGGCTAAGATGCATTTAAGGGAAGGGAGATAAACACAAGCAGGAGATGGGAGTGTGAGGATTTGCTGATAGGTTAGAGGAAGAGGGGTAAGAGGAGGCCTGCGTGGAGACATCAACCCCGGCCCATTGGGCTGAATGGCCTGTTCTAATGCATTAGTCAGTATGGAGCAGCTGCAATGGCAGGGGAGACGTGAGGTTAATTGACGAACGTAACCCGTTAAATCTTGCTGAAAGATTATTCATTTACAGAGTTATTTCTAACATTTTAGGAGACACACTGCATATGAGGAGTTAAAGGGAGTCAAAGGGTGAAGCAGGGTAGGAATGGGCATGGTTAAGGATCTGCTACGATACAAATGGTGGAGCCAGTAAGATCCACATTCCATGAATTAATCAAAAAAGTCATGGTTGTAATGTGGGAAATATAGTAATGAACTTGCATATTGTCAGCTCCCACAAGCAATATTGTGGCACTGAGCTTGTATTCTGTTTCAGTGATGTTGGTTGAGAAATAAATATTAACAAGGGCACAATGGTGACTTCTTTGAATAGTGGTTCCCACATCTTTCATGTTCACCTGAGACAGGGAGCATCTCGATTGAAGTCCCATCTACAAGAGTAAACATCAGACAATGCAGCATAAGCTCAGGATTGCAGTGGAATGTCACCATTTATGATCCCAGCCGAAATTAACAATGGACAAGTCAGATTCCAAAGTTAAATCTCGCTTAATAGATCATATTTTGTTTTCCAATTTAGCATGGTGGTCTTTCACTGAAACATAAGCATGCCAAACTGCAGATTTGGTTTTAATAATAAAAAGAAATTTGTTATTCAAAAGAAAGGGAAATAAAATAAGCCTACCCGAGCTCTTTACATACGATGCAGTTTAAAACCTTTCCATTCCCTGTCAAATCTGTACGATTGACTGAACTAAGATAACAGGGCGTGGGGCTGGATGAACACAGCAGGCCAAGCAGCATCATAGGAGCAGGAAAACTTGACGTTTCGTGCCTCGACCCTTCATCAGAAATGGGGGAGGGGAAGAGGGTTCTGAAATAAATAGGGAGAGAGGGGGAGAGGATGGATAGAGGAGAGGAGGCAGACAAGTCAAAGAGGCGGGGATGGAGCCAGTAAAGGTGAGTGTAGGTAGGGGGGTAGGGAGGAGATAGGTCAGTCCAGGGAGGATGGACAGGTCAAGGGGGCGGGATGATGTTAGAAGATAGGAGATGGGGGTGTAGCTTGAGGTGAGAGGAAAAACAGGTTAGGGAGGTGGAGATGAGCTGGGCTGGTTTTGGGATGCGGTTGGGGGAGGGGAGATTTTGAAGCTTGTGAAATCCACATTGATGCCATTGGGCTGCAGGGTTCCCAGGCTGAATATGATTTGCTGTTCCTGCAGCCTTCGGGTGGCATCACTGTGGCATTGCAGGAGGCCCAGGATGGACATGTTGTCTGAGGAATGGGAGGGGGAGTTGAAATGGTTCACGACTGGGAGGTGCAGTTGTTTGTTGCACACTGAGTGCAGGTGTTCTGCAAAGCGGTCCCCAAGCCTCCGCTTGGTTTCCCTGATGTAGAGGAAGCCACAACGGGTACAGCGGATGCAGTATACTGTTTCTTCAGTTCTAGTCCCGGTCAGGTCCTTTTCAACCTGGATAAAAGCTTTCTCATCTCTAATTTTAGCTTAGACATAAACACCGTATGATTATTCTAAACACAAAAGTGGGCTAATGATTTCAATGGTTTCTCTCTCTCCTGTCATAAAATTCCCCAGTATAAACGTATTTCTATTAACACTCCAGGAGGTCTTTAGTCATCTGCTGTCTGACAAAACTGGTTTATAATTATGGTTCCAAAAAGATTGACCTACTTAACTGTTAAGTAGTTAGTGGTTAGTTTCTAGAATGTACTGTCTGAGAGTGTGGCAGAGGCACATTTTATTGTATATACATTTTATTGTATATAATCCTTTTGTGGGTATCTTCAAGTTTAATTTTTGGAAGTTTTGACACGCACACGCACACGCACACGTACAAACAATCCTGAAACTCCCTCCCTAAGGGCATTGTGGGTCAACTCACAGCTCATGGACTGCAGCGGTTCACGAAGGTAGCTCACCACCACCTTCTCAAGGGAAATTATGGATGGACAAAGAATGCTGGCCAGTAGTGATGCCCACATCCCACAAATGAATAAAAAAAGTGGGTTAGGAGTTAGGAGTAGGCCATTCAGCTCCTTGAGCCTGCTCCGCTATTCAATGAAACCATGGCTGATTCTGCC
Source organism: Ginglymostoma cirratum (assembly GCA_024137785.1). NCBI lineage: Eukaryota > Metazoa > Chordata > Chondrichthyes > Orectolobiformes > Ginglymostomatidae > Ginglymostoma > Ginglymostoma cirratum. The sequence goes on along the minus strand of JAHRHZ010000273.1, from coordinate 18,277,104 downwards.
TTAAAAATATGGAAGTTCTCTACTTAGACCACCTTTTCAGGAGGAGAGTTCCAAAAACTCTTGACCATCTGGGAGATAAAAGTTTGGCCAATCTGTTTGAAATGGGTGACCATTTTTTTTAAATGGGAGACCATGTTTTTAAACAGGTCTAGATTCTAGTTCTAGATTCTCCCACAAGAGGAAGCGCCCTCTCCACATGCACCCTGTCAAGACCCCTCAGGATCTTGTATGTTTCGGACAAGTCACCCCTTACACTACTGAACTCCAGCAGCTCCAAGCCTAACCTGTCCTGAAGACAACCAACTCATTTCAGCAATTAGTCCAATAAGCCTTCTCTCAACTGCCTGCAATGCATCTACATCCTTCCTTAAATAAGGTGACCAATGAGGTATTCATAGTGCTCCAGATTCAGGCTCATCAGTGTCCAGTATAACTGAAGCATAACTTCCCTTAAAAATGCTTTGATATCCAATTCTGCTTGCAATGACCAGTAATATTCTATTAGCGACAGTAGGAACTGCTGATACTGGAGTCTGAGATAACAAGCTGTGGAGCTGGATGAACACAGCAGGCCAGGCAGCATCATAGGAGCAGGAAAGCTGATGTTTTGGGTCTGGATCCTTCTTCAGAAATTTCTATCACCTTTCCGAATTAATTGCTATACTTGCATACGAGCTGTTTCTGTTTCGTACACGAGGACACCTTGTGGACTGTGACCTGTGGGATCTATAGGGATCAGTGCTGGGACCGGAATTGTTTACGATATCTATTGATGACTAGTAGGAAGGAAGCGAATGTATCGTAGCCAAATTTGCAGATGACATGAAAATAGGTGGAAAGACAGGTTGTGAGAGGGATAGAAACAGTTCACAGACAGATATTGATAGGGAAAGTAAGTGGGCCAATATTTGGAAAATTGAGTATAACATGGGAAAACGAGAATTGTTCATTTTGGAAGGGTGAACAAAAGAACAGAATATTGTTTAAATGGAGAAAAACTGCAGAAAGCTGCAATACAGAGAAACGTGGGAGGAACTTGTGCACTAAGCGCAGAAAGCTAGTAGACATTGTGCAGCAGGTAATCAGGAAGGCTAACGGAATGTTGGCCCTTATTTCAATGGGATTGGAGTATAAGAGTAGGGAAGTCTGACTGCACCTACACAAGGTGCTGGTGAGACCACATCTGGAGCACTGTGAGCAGTTTGGTCTTTTTATTTAAAATATATCATTTCATTGGAGCTAACTCAGAGAAGGTTCACTATAGGATGACCCCTGATATGGAAGGATTGATTTATGAGCAAAGGTTAAACAGGTTGGGAATGTACTCGCTGGAGTTTAGAAGAATGAGAGGTGATCTCATTGAAACGTATAGGCTTCTTAAGGGGCTTGACAGGGTAAATGCTGAGAGGACGTTTCCCCTCATGGGAGAGTCTTGGACCAGAGGACATAGTCCCAGAATAAAGGGGCACCAATTTAAGACTGAAATATGGAGAAATTTCTTCTCTCAAGGGTTGTCAATCTTTGGAACTCATGCCACAGAGAGCTGTGGGTGTAGAGTCCTCTTGTATATTTAAGGCTGAGATAGATAGATTCTTGATCAATCGGGGAACCAAGGGTTACAGGGAAATGCAGACCATGAGGAATGTCGGATCAGCCAGGATCCGATTGATTGGTGGAGCAGGCTCAAGAGACTGAGCAGTCTAATCCTGTTCCTATTTCCTATGATCTTGCACCAAGATCCCTCTCGTTATAAAGTAGAGGTTGAGCCCCCCTCTGATAACTTAAACCAAAACACCCAGAGAGGCACGCCTCACCCTATAATCTGTTAAAATAGCCCCAATCTGTTATAAGATTGTCAGGGGTAAGCCATGGGGTACAGCTCTCTGGCACAGAGTCTGTCCCAGTTGCTCAGAAGGGAAGGGGGAAGAGGAGGAGAGCATTAGTCATTGGGGACTCCATAGTTAGGAGGACAGATAGGAGATTCTGCGGGAACGAGAGAGACTCACGGTTGGTGTGTTGCCTCCCAGATTCCAGGGTCCGTGATGTCTCAGATCATGTTTTCGGGATCCTTAAGGGGAAGGGGGAGCAGCCCCGAGTCGTGGTCCACATAGGTACCAATGACATAGGTAGAAAGAGGGATAGGGATATAAGGCAGGATTTCAGGGAGCTACGGTGGAAGCTGAGAGCTAGAACAAACAGAGTTATCTCTGGTTTGTTACCCGTGCCACGTGATAGCGAGGCAAAGAACAGGGAGAGATATCAGCTGAACACGAGGCTGCAGGGATGGTGCAGGAGGGAGGGTTTCAGGTATATGGGTAACTGGGGCTCATTCTGGGGAAGGTGGGACCTCGACAAACAGGACGGTCTTCACTTGAACCAGAGGGGTACAATATCCTGGGTGGGAAATTTGCTAGTGCTATTCGGGTGGATTTAAACTAGCTCAGCAGGGGCATGGGAACCTGTGGTGTAGTTCCAGTACACAGGAGGATGAGAGTAGGGAGGACATGGACAGGATTTCACCGTCACAGGAGTGTGCTGGCAGACAGCAAGCTGGTTTGAAGTGTGTCTACTTCAATGCCAGGAGTATCCGGAATAAGGTAGGTGAGCTTGCAGCATGGATAGGTACCTGGGACTTCGATGTTGTGGCCATTTCGGAGACGTGGATAGAGCAGGGTCAGGAATGGATGTTGCAGGTTCCAGGGTTTAGATCTTTCATAAAGATCAGAGAAGGTGGTAAAAGAGGGGGAGGTGTGGCTTTGTTAGTCAAGGACAGTATAACGGTGGCTGAAAGAACTTTTGATGAGGACTCATCTACTGAGGTGGTATGGGCTGAGGGCAGAAATAGGACAGGAGAGGTCACATTGCTGGGAGGATTTTTTTAAAATCGGCTTCCGAAAGTTCCAGGGATGTGGAGGAGAGGATCGGCAAAACGATTCTGGGCAGGAGTGAAAGGAACAGGGTGGTCATTATGGGAGACTTTAACTTCCCCAACATTGACTGGAAATGCTATAACTCTCGTACGTTGGATGGATCGGTTGTTGTCCAATGTGTGCAGGAGGGTTTCCTGACACAGTATGTCGAAGGGCCGACAAGAGGGGAGGCCACACTGGATCTGGTACTTTGTAATGAACCAGGCCAGGTGTTTGATTTAGTGGTAGGTGAGCACTTTGGAGAGAGTGACCATAATTCGGTTACGTTTAGTTTAGCGATAGAAAGAGATAGGAACGTGCCACTGGGCAAGAGTGATAGATGGGGGAAGGGCAATTATAATGCGATTAGGCAAGACTTAGGAGGGATAGAATGAGGTAGCAAAATGCAGGGGATGGGGACAATCGAAATGTGGAACTGGTTTAAGGAACATATATTGCGTGTCCTTGATAGGTATGTCCCTGTCAGGCAGGGAGGAAGTGATAAGGTAAGGGAACCTTGGTTTACAAAAGAAATTGTATCTCTTGTTAAGCGGAAGAGGGAGGCTTATGTGACATTGAAACGAGATGTTTCAGATGAGGCGATGGAGAGTCACAGATTAGCTAGGAAGGATTTAAAGAGACAGTTAAGAAGAGCAAGGAGGGGACATGAGCAGTCATTAGCAGGTAGAATTAAGGAGAACCCTAAAGCTTTCTATAGGTATGTGGGGAATAAAAGGATGACTCGGGTAAGAATAGGGCCAGTCAAAGACAGAAGTGGGAAGTTGTGTGTGGACCCTGTGGAGATCGGAGAGGTGCAAAACAAATATTTCTCATCTGTTTTCACTCAGGAAAAGGAGAATATTGTCGAGGAGAAGACTGAGATACGGGCTATTAGACTTGAAAGGATTGAGGTTAGTAAGGAGGAGGTGTTATCAATCCTAGAAGGTGTGAAGGTAGATAAATCCCCTGGGCCGGATGGGATTTTTCCGAGGATTCTCTGGGAAGCTAGGGAGGAGATGGCGGAGCCTTTGGCCTTGATCTTTGAGTCGTCATTGTCTACAGGTTTAGTACCAGAGGACTGGAGGATTGCAAATGTTGTGCCCTTGTTCAAGAAGGGCAGTAGAGATGACCCAGGTAATTATAGACCAGTGACCCTTACATCTGTTTTAGGAAAAGTTTTGGAAAGGATTATAAGAGATAGGATTTATGATCATCTAGCAAGCAAAAATTTGATTGGAGATGGTCAACATGGATTCGTCAAGGGCAGGTCGTGTCTTACAAACCTCATTGAGTTTTTTGAGAAGGTGACCAAGCATGTGGATGAAGGTAGGGCAGTTGATGTGGTGTATATGGACTTCAGTAAAGCCTTTGATAAGGTTCCACATGGTCGGTGATTGGAGAAAATGCGGAGGCATGGGATTGAGGGAGATTTAGCAGTTTGGATTAGAAACTGGCTTTCTGAAAGAAGGCAACGAGTGGTGGTTGATGGAAAATATTCAGCCTGGAGTCCGGTTACTGGTGGTGTGCCACAAGGATCTGTTTTGGGACCACTGCTGTTTGTCATTTTTATAAATGACTTGGACGCAGACATAGGTGGATGGGTTAGTAAGTTTGCAGATGACACTAAAGTTGGTGGAGTGGTGGACAGTGTGGAAGAATGTTGCAGGTTGCAGGGAGACTTGGATAAACTGCAGAATTGGGCTGAAAGGTGGCAAACGGAGTTCAATGCAGATAAATGTGAGGTGATGCACTTTGGGAAGAATAATAGGAAGGCAGAATACTGGGTCAATGGAAAGATTCTTGGTAGTGTGGATGTGCAGAGGGATCTTGGTGTCCAGGTACATAGATCCCTGAAAGTTGCCACCCAGGTTAATAGTGCTGTTAAGAAGGCATACGGTGTGATAGGTTTCATTGGTAGAGGGATTGAGTTCTGGAGCCGTGATGTCATGCTGCAACTGTACAAAACGCTAGTGCGGCCTCACTTGGAATATTGTGTTCAGTTCTGGTCGCCCCATTACAGGAAGGATGTGGAAGCATTGGAAAAGGTGCAGAGGAGATTTACCAGGATGTTGCCTGGTCTGGAGCGAAGGTCTTATGAGGAAAGGCTGAGGGACTTGGGTCTGTTCTCATTGGAGAGAAGAAGGCTAAGAGGGGATTTAATAGAGACATACAAAATGATCAGAGGATTAGATAGGGTGGACAGTGAGAGTCTTTTTCCTAGGATGATGACGTCGGCTAGTACGAGGGGGCATAGCTGCAAATTGAGGGGTGATAGATTTAAGACCGATGTCAGAGGCGGGTTCTTTACTCAGAGAGTGGTAAGGGCGTGGAATGCCCTGCCTGCCAATGTAGTTAATTCAGCCACATTAGGGGCATTTAAACAGTCCTTGGATAAGCATATGGATGATGATGGGAAGTGTAGGGGGATGGGCTTAGATTAGTTCACAGGTCGGCGCAACATCGAGGGCCGAAGGGCCTGTTCTGCTCTGTATTGTTCTATGTTCTATGTTCTATAAAGGAGCGATTAAATAAAAATAAATCCCTGAAACTCTCTTTATAACCAACTAGTAAGAATTTATTTATCTAACTCTAACAGTGAACAAACTAACTAAACTATCAACGAACCAAAAAAAACCCTTCTAACTGCTAACTATTCCTGAATAAAACAAAATTGTAATGGTATGCTGTTCCAATAAATACAAGTCCTACTTATTTAAATAATGAAAAAAATTAGAATTTAGTCTTTCGAAATTACAGCCAGGTTATGTCTTCTAGAATGTTCTGTGTCTTCTCCGAATTCTTCTGTCAGGAATATCTTCTTGGTGAAGAACCTACAGACATCCTTTTTGAATCTCTAGGCATAGAAAAAGCACATCATCTTTTAAAGGGACCACACACTGCTTTCCCCATAGCATTTTACAAATGCCAACATTTAACAAACACCAACATTTTACATGGACCAAATTCTCATGTCCTCCTTCCAATCCACAAGTACTCTACCTGACTTCACAACACTCTGTCTCAGGGTTGCAGTATTGGTGAAGCTTATTCGTAAGGAAAGTGAAGTTGTTGTTAATGTCTTGCTATGGATATGATTTGCTAAAATGTACCACCTTTAACGTGTAACCTCTTTCCACAGACGTTGCAGCTCTGAGAATGATGATCGACTGCTAATATAAATACCTCATCGTTGTCTCTTGTCATTCTGAATGTTGTAGCCGTTGGAATAATGAGCCCAGTGTGCACAGCCAAAATGATCACCCGTTTAATAAAACTGATGACTGATGCCAAGACTGCCCCTGACTGACCATAATTGGTCTCATTCAAGTGGGAAAAAAAAGTCACCAAGTGTATTTTTTTTAGCTGGGTGAGAATTTTATAATATAGCCACTCGGAAAGCTGTATGTGTGCTGCATAGGTACATCCGACGCGCCTCCTATTGGGAAGTGTAATTGTGTTTGGGATTCAGGCAGGCTCAATAGCTACCAATTGCAATCTGACCTTATTTCACTTTGCATTTGCTGTATTTTTACAAATAAATGTGTATGTCTGAAAGTTTGGAATTTCTCAGCCATCTTTACATTCTCTCATTTGTTTCGGTCACATCAATGTAAAAGTTCTCTTCCAAACCCTTGCTGGTTGTTGGTCTGATCTGGTCATTACAGATAAGATCTCATTCACTTTGTTAATATGGTCTGTATGAATCCCATCCTTTTTCTAAAAAAAAAATCAAACTGTAAAACTATAGAGCTATGAAATGGAAATACGGGTCAGGACTGACTGGATTGTAATTTGTTGAAGGTCAATTTTGTGTCAGTGGGAGAATGATCGATTGTTTCATATTAAATAAAGTATATGATGTATTTTAATTTCCTGAGATTAAACTGTATTAATCTGTTCAGATCAGATGATTTTCTGTCTCAGTAATAACCAAAAAGTAATTGATGTTTATTCAGCTTCATTGGGTGAGTATTTGAAGAAAAGTTTCAAGTTTTCCCATGGAGAAATATATCCTTTGATATTACATTTCAACAGTGACTATACTTTAGAAATAGCTTTGCAGCACTTTGGGATGCCCTGATGCTCTGAAAAATGCGATATAAATGGAATTTATTTATTTTCAGGTATTTGAATTGCAATAAGGATCTGAGTTCAAACATCTGTAATACATACCATAGTTCAAAATGTTCACCTGTAACACAGTGTGGAGCTGGAGGAACACAGCAGGCCAGGCAGCATCAGAGGAACAGGAAAGCTGATGTTTCGGGTCAGGACTTTTCTGAAGAAGGTTCCCAAACCGAAACGTCAGCTTTCTTGTTCCTCTGATGCTGCCTGGCTTGCTATGTTCCTCCAGCTCCACACTGTGTTATCTCTGACTCCAGCATCAGCAGTTTTTACGATCTCAACATGTTCACCCCATTCATTTTTGGTAGATTTTTTTTTTTTTAAAAAAAAGTTGTTTCTTTGACATATATCGCCAGCAAGGCCAACGTTCATCTCCCACCCCTGGTTCCCTTTGAGAAGGTGGTGGGTGAGGTGCTCTCTTGAACCACCACAGTCCATGTGCTGAAGGAGCAACATGGTGCAGTTAAATGGAACTTTGTAGGATTGTGATCCATTGTGCTGAAGGATAAGGGACGGTATATATCACCGAATTGGGATGGTATGTGAGAATTGGAGGTGAGATTGGGGAGTTCCTGCGAGTCTGCTGATCGTTCCCTTCTCAGTTAGGTTTACAGGCAAAATAAATGAAATATTGTACGACTAGTGACTTGGGGCAATCTGTCAGATTGGAACCATTGATGAGAAAACTCCAAAGGGCAGCAAAATAAGGAAACATGTGGGCTTCATGCCTGTGTCGGTTGGATTTTGCCAAGTATCTAGTTCTTTATGGGTCATTATTATCTGTTTCCCAAGTACCGCACCACATTCTGCACTAAATCTGAAAAAGCTTTTCAATCCCACTCCTTGATCTACTTTGACCACTAGCCTCTCTACGAAGAGGGCATCCTTTTCAACAGTGACATTGGGAAAAGCAAACGTATTCACCTTCTATCTTCTGCCCCCATGCCTCAAAACTGGGAATTCACAAAGAGGTGTCTGCTGTGATACAGCTTATTAAAACTCATTGCAAGTGGTGTTGTGGTAGTGCCCTGTATCTCTAAGCCAGGAGGCCAAGGTTCAAGTCTCACCTGCTCCAGAAATGTGTGATAATCTCTGAGCAGGTTGATTGCCAAATACCTATTCAAACTGATTGCTCTAAGCACCATCTGAATGTATAGCTGACTTAATTTTTCTAATTATTTATTTTTAAAACATCTTTTAACTAAAAACAAGCCTTTATTTTATCCATGAAGCAGAATACTTTCAGCACCTTTTCAAAATGTGCATTGAAGAACTTAAACTCTGGGTGGAAACTTTTGTCCTCATCTCCCCATGCATCCTTTCCCAATGATTTTAAGTCAACGGTAACTATGACTCACCCACTCACCAAAGGGATTAATTTCTCATCACATGCCCTATTAAAACCTCATTATCTCATAGGCTTCCTGTAACTTTCCTCTTTCCTGGACAGCAGTCCAAACCTCACCTCTCCCCCTCTCACCCAAGTTGATGGTCCTTATCCTCTGTAAAGCATTCCAGGAGGATTCATCTGTAGCTCAGAAATTGTGAATCCCAGTACTGTCCACAATAGTTCCAGCTGAGGCCTCACCAGTGATTTATAAAGTTCAAATGTTAATCTTCTGGGACATAGTTCCAAGTCAGAATGGTGAATGGCTTGGAGGGAGCTTTGGCTTTATATTTCTATTCATCTCTTTGTAAACCCGGGTGCTTCTTTAAGCAGCTATCAACTTGCTCTTACACCATTTTAAGATTTCAAGGCATCTGGATGGGTACGTGAACAGGAAGGGTTTAGAAGGATATGAGCCAAATGCTAGCAAATGGGGCTAGATAAATTTAGGATATCTGGTCTGCATGTACAAGTTGGACCAAAGGGTCTGTTTCCCTTCATCTGTACATCTCTATGAATCTATTTGTATGCCTGGATACCAGAACATCTCTGCTCATCTGCACCTTCCAATTTGATCCATTTCTTTATACATATAGATACTGTCCTCTCCATTATGGACCTCACAAAATGCATTCTTTCACACCTCTCTGCACTAACCTCCACCAACCATGTGACCCAAGCTCCTTTGACAGCTCCGTACAGCTTGACCATCTAGATACGTCGGAATACCACATCCTGCTAGTTCCCTCCAAACTACTCACCATCCTGACTTGGAAATATACCACTGTTTCTTCATTATTGTTGGATCAAAATTCCCTCCCTAATGGCATTGTGGGTCTATCTACAGCACACAGACTGCAGCGGTTCAAGAAGGCAGCTCACTACCACCTTCTCAAGGGCAACTGGTGATGGCTAGTTAATTAGTGATACCCAAATCCTCAGAATGAAAGCAAAATGAATGCCTGCATCAATTTTATGTATTCTGTACATCCTTCTGAAGTGTAACTATTCTCAAGACTATCTTTTTCAGCAGCAAACTTCAGACAGCAAATTGACATAGTTAATTTGATACTCCACTGCAGCATTTGATAAACTGTTATCCATTAACCTTTACCTCTCCTTTGCAGGTAGAGTTCTACAAGATAACACACACCGAAAACTCCATTCTACCCAACCTGTACATGCTGGTGATTTTTCTCCATGGTTGGATAAATAATTAGATCTTTTTCAGCATAGCTACAATGGGCTGAATGGCCTTCTATGTTTCAACGAATGGAAGTACAGAGCAATCTACTGAAGTATAAGCACAGCTGCTAACAGAAATGATCCTCCAATGTCATTTACCTGAAATGAAACATCTCTCTTAAAATGCAGAGAGAGAAATTGTCAGTAAAATGAATGTCCAAAATAAAAACAAGTGAAGGAAGCACTCAGTGAAGGAGTTAGCCAGAAGCCAATTCTAGAACAAAGAGCACAGGAACAGGCCCTTCAGTCCCCCAAGCCTGCACTGACACATTTTGCCTATCCATACCCCTAAAACTGCCTTCGCTTACACGATCCGTATCCCTCTATTCCCTTCCTGTTCATGTTTTTGTCCAGATGCTTCTTGAATGCTGCTATTGTAACCGTTTCCACCACCTCCTCTGGCAGCACATTCCAAGCACTCACCACCCTTTGTGTGAAAGATGTGCCTTGCACATCTCTTCCCCTCCTGCACCTTGAACCCGTGCCTGCTAGTAATTGACCCCTCCACCCTTATGCTTTCCACTCGATCCATGCCATTCAAAATCTTATAAACTTCTATCAGGTCACCTCCTCAACCTCCTGCATTCCAGCAAAAACAAATCCAGTCTATCCAACCATTCTTCATTGCTAAAATCCCCCACACCAGGCAACATCCTGGTAAACCTTTTCTGTACCCTCTCCAAAGCATCCACATCCTTCTGGTAGTGTGGTGACCAGAACTGTACACAACATTCCAAAGTTTCATAGAATTCCTTGTAGAATTCCCTCATAGAATCGTGTGGAAACAGGCCCTTTGGCCCAACAAATCCTCAACACATTCCACCCCAACCCCGTCCTCCTAGAATTCACCTAATCTACACATCCCTGGACACTACGGGCAATGGAGTATGGCCAATCCACCTAGCCTGCACGTCTTTGGACTGTGGGTGGAAACCACAGCACCTGGAGGAAACCCACACAGACACTGGGAGAATGTGCAAACTCCACACAGACAGTCACCCAAGGGCGGAATTGAACCTGGGTCCCTGGCGCTGTGAGGCAGCAGTGCTAGCCACTGAGCCACCGTGCTGCCAAAGTTCTATAAAGCTGCAGCATAACTTGTCTATCCTTATACTCAATGCCCCTTCCAATGAAGGCATGTCATAGGCCTTTTTTATTACCTTATCTACCTGCACTACCACCTTCAGTGATCTGTGGACCTATGCATCCCAATCCCTCTGCACATCAATACTCCTAAGGGCTTTGCCATTCACTGTATAATTTCGACCTGTACTTGACCTTCCAAAATGCATCACCTCACATTTGTCCAGATTAAACTCCATCTGCCATTTTTCTGCCCATGCCTCCAAATGATCTATATCCTGTTGCATCCTCTGACAATCCTCCTCACTATACGCAACTCCAATAATCTTTGTATCATCTGCAAACTTACTAATCAGACCTGTCACTTTTTCCTCCAAATCATTTATGTAGACCATGAACAGCAGAGGTCCCAGCACTGATCCCTGTAGAGCACCACTAGTCACAAGCTTTCATTCTGAAAAGCATCTTTCTACCATTACCTTCTGTCTCCTATGACTAAGCCAGTTCTGTATCCATCTTGCCAATTCACCCTGATACCATATGACTTCACCTTTTATACCAGTCTGACATGAGAGACCTTGTCAGAACCTTTACTGAAGTCCATGTAGACAACAACAACCGCTTTTCTCTCATCAATCGTCTTCGTCACCTCCAAAAACTCAATCAAGTTAGTGAGGCATGATCTCTCCCACACACCTATTGTTAGTAAGTTCATTCGCTTCTAAATGCAGATAGACCTTGTTCCCGAGAGTCTTTTCCAACAACTTCCCTACCACCAACGTGAGACTCAAGGGCGTATAACTTCCTATATTATCCCTGATACCCTTCTGGGACCTCACCTGTGGCCAAAGAGGATAGCCAAGGAAAGGATTGGCTCACTCAAGGACAAAGGAGGGAATCTACATGTGGAGCCAGAAGAGATAGATGAGATCCTAAACGAATACATTGTGTTGGTATTCACCAAAGAGAAGGAATTGTATATATGTATAAAAAGCCTTGGGATTATCCTTAATCCTGTTTGCTAATGACTTTTCATGACCCCTTTAACCCTTCTAATTCCTTGTTTAAGTTTTTTCCTACTTATATACTTGAAAGGGCTTCATCAGTTCCCATCCTCCTAGACCTTATGTATGCTCCCTTTTTTTTCTGATCAAAGTCATGACATCCCTGTCCATCCAAGGTTCACGTAAGTTTCCCATATCTATCCTTTGTTCTCACAGGAACGTGCTGCTCCTGAACTTCTTATCAACTGCTGTTTGAAATACTCACACGTGTCCGATGTCGATTTACCCTCCATCAGCTGCCTCCAATCGACATTCTCCAGTTCCTGCCTAATATTGCTGTAGTTCGCCTTCCCCCATTTTAACACCTTCACCCACGGACTATGTTCTACCTATCCATGAGTATCTTAAAACTCACGGTATTGTGGTCACTAATCCTGAAATGCTCTCCCACTGAAACTTCACTCACATCGCCGCGCTCATTTCCCAAAACCAGATCCAGTATGACCTCTTCTGAGGAAGGAGTTCTGAGGAAGGGTCACCGGATCCGAAACGTTAACTCTGTTTTCTTCTTCACAGATGCTGCCAGACCTGCTGAGCTTTTCCAGCAACTCTTGTTTTTGTTCCAGTATAACCCCTTCCCTGGTTGGACTGATTACGTACTGTATCAATAATCCCTCCTGAATGGTCCTTCCAATTTCTGCCCCATCCAAGCCCCAAGTACGTACTGAGTCCCAGTCAATACAGGGGAAGTTAAAACCACCCATCACAACAACCCTGCTGTTTTTACACCTTTCCAAAATCTGCCTATACATTCTCTCCTCTATCTCCCGCTGGCTGTTGGGAGACCTGTAGTATACCCCCAGCACTGTGATTTCATCTTTCCTATTCCTGAGTTCTACCCATATTGCCTCACTGCGCAAGTCCTCTGATGTATGCTTCCCCAGTACAGCTGTGAATATTTCTTCACCAGTAATGCAATTCCCCCACCCCTTTACCTCACTTTCTATCTCACCTGAAGCATCAAAAACTTGGGACATTCAGCTTTCAGTCCTGTCCCTCTTGAAGCCAAGTCTCCACAATCAGCATTATCTCCAATAGCACAGGATTTCCTCAGACAGCACCTTCCAAACCCATAACCCCTTCCATCTAGGAAAACAAGGGCAGCAGATACATGGGAACACCACCCCCTGCAAGTTACCCTCCAAGCCACTCACCACCCTGACTTGGGAAATATGTCGCTGTACATTCACTGTGGTTGGGTCAAAATCCTGGAATTCCCTCCTTATGGGCATTGTGGGTCTACTTACAGTGCATGGACAGCAGCAGCTCAAGAGGGCAGCTCATCATCACCTTCTCAAGGGTAACTAGAAATGGACAATAAACACTGGCCCAGCCAATGATGCCCACATTCCATGAGTAAGCACAAGAAATTCTGGGAATGCCGAGGAAGAAATCAGAGTCAATCTACCTGATTTAAAATTTAAACAAAACTTGGCAGCTAAATGTCAGTTATCATTAACTGAGACATTCCCTATAGCAATGCCTCCAACAATCAGAGTCCCCTTTCCAACCAAACAACATTTTTTCTCATGCAGTATAAGTATTATTTTCCTTTTGAAGTGGTATTCTTGTGGAACATCCTGATGAGTGCAAAATGAAAAGTTTTGACAAAATGTAGCTTTTTTCAGCAAAACTCAAGTTTTGTGTGACCAAACAACTATTGGGACCCCAAGAGATGTCATTCAGCATTTTACAATGATCTGAGAGCAGACTACTTTTATCTCTGATACTTTTTAATCATTTTGGTTTTCATCACAGGATATCGCATTTCAACTAAATGAACATATCGGCATCAGTCAGAGCATGGAAGTTGCCAATAATATCAATAGTGAGGGATTAGAGACTTTATCAACCACAATAAATCCTCAGCCAATCAATGACTATTGGCCTACAAAGGCTGAGACATGTAAGTCAACGTCACTTAAGCTGCTTTGGAATTCCGTTGAAGGTGCTGCAAAGAATAAAAATGAAATTTGTGGCTTCATGCGTCAATGTTTGTGAACAACACAGAGTAGGGGCAGAGTGAAGAGAAGGTCTTTGTATTTGCCACCTCCTGATGGATTGACTGGGCCTTCCCTTTTTGTGACTCAGCATTAACTTCAGCCACAGGAAGCATGTTTTAATGACATCTTCTGTTCCTGTGTATAGTGGAGAAAACATTGCAGGACAGCTTTGATCAAGGCCACTATCCCCCTTTTACGTAAATAAAATAAAAACGAAAGAACTGCAGATGCTGTAAATCAGGAACAAACACAGGGATTGCTGGAAAAGCTCAGCAGATCTGGCAGCATCAGTGAAGGAAAAAATCAGAGTTAATGTTCCAGGTCCGGTGACCCTTCCTCAGAATCTTCCTCGGGAAGGTCACCAGACCCAAAATGTTAACTCTGTTTTTTCCTTCACAGATGCTGCCAGACCTGCTGAGTTTTTCCAGCAAATGTGTTTTATGCTCCTTTTATATTCCTGATCCACAGGTTCTTGATTGGTAAGGGGATTAGAGTTAGGGGCAGAAGGCCCGAGAATTGGGTTGAGAAACATACCAGCCATGATCGAACGGCGGGGCAAATGTGATGGGCCAAGTGACCTAATTCTGCTCCAACGGCCTATAGTCTTATGGTCACTGATTCAGTTACACAATGACTTGCTTGTTAGTCCTATTCACAATAAAATTTTGGAGTGGTCAACCTATCAGTAATGCAATGGAACTGGCCAGGCACAGGAACACAGGACCAGGAATGGGCCATTCAGCCGCCCAAGCCTGCTCTGCCATTCAATAAGACAATGGGCTACATGCTGGTCCTTCCCCAGGATGGCTCTGTCTCGCCCGTTCTGGCCACACTTTCACCTGCACTGGGCAAATCTCACCGGGACTTATCAATTGCTATGCAGCTGACTGCCACTGGGGCCCCAGCTGCTGCCATTCTGTCACCCGCACACCACCCCAACCCCCCGCTGCCTCCACAATTGAGCTCTCTTCAGAAGGTAAGTTAAAAAAAAACTAAAAACCAGAGAAAATAAGTAAGAAAAGGAAATAAAAATGAAAAGTGGACTGAATGGATCAGACGCTTGCTGAAGAGCCTACTCTGCTACTGCCATCTTGTTTATCCCACTGTCCAGAATGAAAAAGACTTTCACCTCCTCTGGCTCAGTCCTCCAGGGGTTACTGGGAAAAAAAGTGGAGTTAAGATCAGAATCATAGAAAGAAAACAGGAGCAGGAATAGACCATTCAGCCCTTTGAGCCTGCTCTGCCATTCAATATGATCATGGCTGATCATTCAACTCCTGCTCTCTCCTCATCCCTTTGGCCCTAAGAACTATATCTAACTCCTTCTGGAAAACATTCAATGTTTGGCTTGAACCAAATTTCCGTGGCAGAGAATTCCCACATATCTTCAGACTGTGACCCCTAGTTCTGGACTCCCCGGTCATCAGCGCCATCCTTCGTGCCTTCACCATGTTTAGTCACTGTTAGAATTGTTTAGGTGTCTACAAGCACTCCACAAAGTTCCTCAGGGTAGACTGGTTAGCAAGTTTAGATCACATGGAATACAGGGAGAACTAGCCATTTGGATACTGAACTGGCTCAAAGGTAGAAGACAGAGGGTGGTAATGAACGGTTGTTTTTCAGACTGGAGAACTGTGACCAGCGGTGTGCTACAAGAATCGGTGCTGGATCCACAGCTTTTTGTCATATAGATAAATTATTTGGATGTGGACCTAGGAGGTATGGATAGTAAGTTTGCAGATGACAAAGCTGGAGGTGTAATGGACAGCGAAGAAGGTTACCTCAGTGTACAACGGGATCTTGATCTGATGAGCCAGTGGGCCAAGGAGTGGCAGGTGGAGTTTAGATAAATGTGAGGTGCTGCATTTTGGAAGGGCAATAACTTATACATTTAATCGTTAAGCTCCTGGGGAGGGTTGCTGAACCAAGAGACCTTGGAGTGCAGGTTCATAGTTCCTTGAAGGTGGAGTTGCAGATAATCAGTATAGTGAAGAAGGTATCCTCCCTCACCCCCATCCCAGGCTCCAAGAAGACTTTCCACATCAGGCAGATGTTCACCTGCACATCTGCCAATGTGGTATACTGCATCCGCTGTACCCGTTGTGGCCTCCTCTACATCGGGGAAACCAAGCGGAGGCTTGGGGACCGCTTTGCAGAACACCTGCGCTCAGTTCGCAACAAACAACTGCACCTCCCAGTCGCGAACCATTTCAACTCCCCCTCCCATTCCTCAGACGACATGTCCATCCTGGGCCTCCTGAAATGCCACAGTGATGCCACCCGAAGGCAGCAGGAACAGCAAATCATATTCAGCCTGGGAACCCTGCAGCCCAATGGCATCAATGTGGATTTCACAAGCTTCAAAATCTCCCCTCCCCCAACCGCATCCCAAAACCAGCCCAGCTCATCTCCACCTCCCTAACCTGTTTTTCCTCTCACCTATCCCCTCCTCCCACCTCAAGCCCCACCCCCATCTCTGATCTACTAACATCATCCGCCCCCTTGACCTGTCCGTCCTCCCTGGACTGACCTATCTCCTCCCTTCCCCTCTACCTACACTCACCTTTACCGGCTCCATCCGCACCTCTTCGACCTGTCTGCCTCCTCTCCACCTATCCTCTCCTCTATCCATCCTCTATCCGCCTCCCCCTCTCTCCCTATTTATTTCAGAACCCTCTTCCCCTCCCCCATTTCTGATGAAGGGTCTAGGCCCGAAACATCAAGTTTTCCTGCTCCTATGATGCTGCTTGGCCTGCTGTGTTCATCCAGCCCCACGCCTTGTTATGGAGTGAAGAAGGTACCCGCATGGGTACCCGCATGGGCCCAAGCTATGCCTGCCTCTTTGTAGGTTACGTGGAACAATCCCTCTTCCGTACCTACACTGGCCCTAAACCCCACCTCTTTCTCCGTTACATTGATGACTGTATCGGCGCCGCCTCGTGCTCCCACGAGAAGCTCGAACAGTTCACCCACTTCACCAACACCTTCCACCCCAACCTAAAGTTCACCTGGACCATCTCTAACACCTCTCTCACCTTCCTGGACCTCTCTGTCTCCATCTTGGGTAACCACCTAGAAATCGATATCCATTTCAAGCTCACCGTCTCCCACAGCTACCTAGAATACACCTCCTCCCACCCACCTTCCTGCAAAAATGCCATCCCCTATTACCAATTCCTTTGCGTCCGCCACATCTGCTCCCAGGATGAGGCATGCCACTCTTGTACATTTCAGATGTCCTCGTTCTTCAAGGACCGCAACTACCCCCTCGCAGTGGTCGAGAACGCCCTCGTCCGTGTCTTCTGCATTTCCTGCAACTCATCCCTCACACCCCCTCTCCGCAATAATAACCAAAACAGAATCCCCCTCATCCTCACGTACCACCCCACCAACCTCCGGATCCAACGCATCATCCTCCGACACTTCCGCCATCTGTAATCCGACCCCACCACCAAAGACATTTTTCCCTCCCCACCTTTGTCTGCTTTCCGGAGGGAGCACTCTCTCCGTGACTCCTTTGTTCACTCCCCACTCCCCTCCAGCCCCACCACACCCGGCACTTTTCCCTGCAACCACAGGAAGTGCTACACCTGCCCCCACACCTCCTCCCTCACCCCCATCCCAGGCTCCAAGAAGACTTTCCACCTCAAGCAGATGATCACCTGCACATCTGCTAATGTGGTATACTGCATCCGCTGTACCCGTTGTGGCTTCCTCTACATCGGGGAAACCAGGCGGCGGCTTGGGGACCGCTTTGCAGAACACCTACACTCTGTTTGCAACAAACAACTGCACCTCCCAGTTGCTAACCATTTCAACTCCCCCTCCCATTCCTCAGACGACATGTCCATCCTGGGCCTCCTGCAGTGCCACAGTGATACCACCCGAAGGCTGCAGGAACAGCAAATCATATTCAGCTTGGGAACCCTGCAGCCCAATGGTATCAATGTGGATTTCACAAGCTTCAAAATCTCCCCTCCCCCAACCGCATCCCAAAACCAGCCCAGCTCGTCCCCGCCTCCCTAACCTGTTCTTCCACTCACCTATCCCCTCCTCCCCCTTCAAGCCGCACCTCAATTTCCTATCTACTAACCTCATTCCGTCCCCTTGACCTGTCCGTCCTCCCTGGACTGACCTATCTCCTCCCTTCCCCCCTACTTACACTCACCTTTACTGGCTCCATCCCCGCCTCTTCGACTTGTCTGCCTCCTCTCCACCTATCCTCTCCTCTATCCATCCTCTATCCGCCTCCCCCTCTCTCCCTATTTATTTCAGAACCCTCTTCCCCTCCCCCATTTCTGATGAAGGGTCTAGGCCCGAAACATCAAGTTTTCCTGCTCCTATGATGCTGCTTGGCCTGCTGTGTTCATCCAGCCCCACGCCTTGTTATTGAGTGAAGAGGGTGTTTGGTACGCTTCTCTTTATTGGTCAGTGCAATGAGTATTAGAGTTGGGAGGTCATGTTGCGGCTGTACAGGACATTGGTTAGGCCACTTTTGGAATACTGCACGCAATTCTGGTCTCCCTCCTATTGGAAAGATGTTGTGAAACTTGAAAGGGTTCAGAAAAGATTTACAAGGATGTTGCCAGGGTTGGAGGGTTTGAGCTTTAGGGAGAGGCTGAATAGGCTGGGGCTATTTTCCCTGGAGCGTTGGAGGCTGAGGGGTGACCTTATAGAAGTTTATAAAATCATGAAGGGCATGGATAGGGTGAACAGGCAAGCTCTTTTCCCTGGAGTGGGGGAGTCCAGAACTAGAGGGCATAGGTTTCAGATGAGAGGGAAAGATTTAAAATGGACCTACGGAGGCAACTTTTTCATGCAGAGGGTGGTGTATATATGGATCGACCTGCCAAAGGAAGTGGTGGAGACTGGTACAACAACATTTAAAAGGTGTCTGGATGAATATAGGAATTGGAAGAGTTTAGAGGGGTATGGGTCAAATCCTAGCAAATGGGACTAGATTATTTCAGGATATCTGGTCGGCGTGGACGAACAGCTGCATTTGGAAAGGCAAATCAGGGCAGGGTGGTGATGGCCTGGTGGTATTATTATCCAGAGACTCAGATATATTCTGGGGACCCAGGTTCAAATCCTACCATGGCGGCTGGTGGAATTTAAATTCAATAAAATATCTGGAATTAAGAATTTAACGATGACTGTGAATTGATTGTCAAGGAAAAAAAACCAGCTGGTTCACTAATACCCTTTGCAGAAGGAAACTGCCATCCTTACCTGGTCCGGCCTACATGTGACTCCAATCCCACAGCAATGTGGTTGAGTCTGAATTGCCCTCTGGGCAATAAGGGATGGACAATAAATGCTGCCTAGCCAGCGACGCGCCTCATCCTGTGACTGAATAAAGGAAAAAAAGTTGGACCCAAGGGTCTGTTTCCATGCTGTACAACTCTATGACTCAAAGATGCCCCCACTCCTTCATCTGTTTAGTCATGATCTTTTCCAAAGGTGGAGCAGGTCTGAATGGCCCACTCTGTTCCTAACTGGTGTGCTCACACGGTATATTTACCCCTCAGTATTTTGGGACTCCACCCCCTCATCCTGTGTCAGTCTGCTGGTAATTCCCAGGGACAGACAGGTTTGGATTAAAATTTACAGGATTCTGGTGTCATTGGCTGTGTCCGCCCTCGCCAAAGGTCTGTCACCAGAATTGGCAACATGTTGAAATCTCCTGCCTCACCCAAGAAACCTCAGTCGCTATTCCCAGACTTGTTTGACATGTTCCCTTCCTCTAAGTGTCGAAACTTGCCCTAACATGCAGGGAGAAGTGACAATAACTTCCTGACAATGAGGGATGGGATGGACTCAACGTCCCCACCCAAACACAGTTGCACCTCCTTTACCTTTCTGGGTCAAGCCCACAGCAGTTACTCAAAGTGGAACGAACTGTGTGGCCGGGTCTCTCTCATTGCTTCCCTGTCTGCAGAAGATTTTAAACTAAACTTATCCCTTTAACTCCTGAGCTAAGGGCACAAAGCCAGAACTGCAATTCGAGCTCTTTTTCTTTCGAGAACCAGCAACAACAAAAAAAAACCCTCCACGAGATAACAAGGGGGGTGGCGAACGGAACTGCATGGCCATGGCTCACTGTGGGTGAGACGGCGAGGGGAGAGCAGCAATTTTCCAAACAGGCTGCTGGAGGAGGTGAGTCAATACAATGTGTACCCAGATCTTGCTCCTATCCCCGGTCTGACGCCGCTTCTTCACTCTACAGGTGCCTTTGAGATTTCCCAGTTGAGTCTACAACCCCATCAGATTATCCCTCCCGGCACATTGTGTCAGAAAATCGGCTGAAGTTCTTTCTTTTATCCCCGACACCTCAATTTAAAAAAAAACTTCATGGTCATGTTTTGGAAAGACTGTGAGAGGTGTTTTACGTTAAATCGGGATTTGTTTTTCGATGATTTCCCAGAGTTTAATGCATTTAAGACAACACCACTTTTCTAAAAGGAATTTTGCAAAGTAAAAACATTCCATTTGATAAGTATGCACCAGGCTGACAGTGTGTTAAAGGCGACAGTGACTAAAAACTTTATTCTCAGCCTGATGTTTCATGTTGTAAATACTGCGTTTCAATCGGAATATTCTTCAACTTGGAGACACACTGGCTGCAGCCAATGATTTGTAAAAGGAGGAATGTGTTTGCATTGATATAGCACCTCTCACAATCTTCCCACACCATGAAGGGCATGGCCAGTGAATTTTTTTTATTAAGGTGTTGAAATGTTGGGAAGAGTTTCAGCCGATTTTCTTACACAATGTTCCACCAAACAGCAAGGAGTTAAAGGAACAGATAATCCTGATGTTGGGTGGTGATAAATTTTATTCAGTATCTAAGCTCTTGGGTACCCTTGGAGCATGTACTTAATTGCAACAAATGCAGAATTTGCTGGAGAACTTCTGGCAGCGACTGTGGAGAGAGAAAAACAGAGTTAATGTTTGGAGTCCAGTGATCCTTCTTCAGATATTTTCTAATCACCCTGTTCAGGGATGTAATGACTCACCTCTGGAGCAGGTGGGACTTGAATCCAAGCCTTCTCTCAGAGATTGGGAAAACAAACCTTCTGGGGGTACTTAATAAGATCAAATGCTTAGCTGTTTCAATCCACACTTTCTTCATTGAGTCCATCAAAGCCTTTCTTAAAGCCCCTCACTTTGTGGTATCTCCAACTAAATGCCATTGATTCATTCCCCATGTCACTTCAGTAAAAGGCCTTGGGAATGCTATCAAATACACAATTTGTATTTAAAGATGCTTGATCTATACGAGAAATTTTCACGACTCTGTTTCTTTTTAAAGTTGCTAACTCCCACTTTTCAAAATGATTGATTTGTTTTTCCTTCTTCAACATTGGTAGCTTCTTTTTCTTTTGACCAAAACTCTGTTAAAATCCACATTAATCCTTGCTACGTTCCCAGATCAAGCAGGAACTATCCCAATGAGATCAGTTTTCTTCACTGTCCTCTCAATCAGGAATGAAGTTGTCTCTTTCAGTAGGTAGAATAGAATAGAATCCCTACAGCATGGAAACAGGCCATTCGGCCCAACAAACCCAGACTGACCATCTGAAGACTATCCCACCCTGACCTATCCCCCTACCCTTTCCCTGTAACCCTGCATTTCCCATGGCTGACACACCTAATCTACACACCCCTGAACATTATGGGGTAACTTAGCATGGCCAATCCACCCTAGTCTGCACATCCCTGAACACTATGGGGCAATTTAGCACAGCCAATCCACCCTAACCTGCACATCCCTGAACACTACGGGACAATTT
>JAHRHZ010000273.1:18211909-18255482 GCA_024137785.1 Ginglymostoma cirratum | reverse complement strand
GGCCAATCCACCCTAACCTGCACATCCCTGAACACTACGGGGCAATTTAGCACGGCCAATCCACCCTAACCTGCACATCTTTCAGTTGATGGATGTTCTGTGGACTGGGAGGCTTCTTTTTGGCATTTGGTTGTTTTTCTGGTTGCGTTAACTGGGAAGTTCTTAATGTGCTAGCCCACACAGAGAGATCACACATTGGTTTCCATCAATTTCTCGTCAGCTTTCTGTCACGACCAGACTATATCACATTGTAACCCAATGGCCCAGGTCTTCTCTGCTTCACGGGCCTTCTGAAAGATTGTGACCATGTAGTTAAACACATTGGCCCATTTGCTGTGATGCCATTGTGCACTGAAAGATGGGAAAAGCCCTGAGTCATGCTGGCCTTCCCATATACAAAGCCTCACAAAACCCACCACGAAATGGTTTAGAATTGCCTCTGCTATTTCCGGGAAAGAGCGGACAATGTTTGTGCAGCTGGCATTGACCAGTATCCAGGCTTGCAGACCTGTGGGATGTACAAAGGGCCAAATGGTCTCCTCCTGCTCCTGGGTTTCATGTTTCTCTACGTGTGCAACATAAAGCAGCAACATCTTATTACTGGCCCAACAACAAAGTCCTCTAATCTTGACTTCAATCTCTGATAGGAATGTACAGCACAGAAACAGGACACTTGGCCCAACCAGATTTCTGAAGAAGGGTCCCGATCCGAAATGTCAGTTTTTCTACTCCTCTGATGCTGCCTGGCCTGCTGTGTTCCTCCAGCTCCTCACTGTGTTATCTCTGACTCCAGCATCTGCAGTTCGTACTATCCCCAACCAGACTATGCTGTTGTTTATGCTCCACTCAAGCCTCCTCCCATCCTCTCTTGTCTAAGCCTACAGCCATTACCCAGTGTTCCCTTATCCCTCAAATGTGTGTCTAACTTCCCCTTAAACACATCAATGCCATTCACTTAAACTGTTCTCTGTGGTGGCAAATTACACACTATCACCACAATTTAGGTAAATGTCTTATGTCTGAATTCTGGTTTGGTTGTGTGAGAAGTTGAGGGGTGACCATGTAGAGGTGTATAAATTCATGAGGGACATAGATAAGGTGAATGGCAAGTGTCTTTTCCCTAGGGTGAGGGATTTCAAGACTAGGGGCATATTTTTAAGGGGAGAGGAGAAAGATTTGCAATTATGTGGGGAGCAACTCTTTTTGCACAGAGAGTGGTTTGCGTGTGGAATGAAATTCCAGAGGAAGTGGTGGAAGTGGGTACAGTTACAACATTTAAAAAGCATTTGGATAACTTTGCAGATAAGAGATGTTTGGAGGGCTGTGGGCCAAGCACAGGCAGGTGGGACCAGTTTAGTTTGGGATTATGGTCGGCATGGGCCAGTTGGACTGAAGGATCTGTTTCCATGCTTTATGACTCTATGGCTCAATGACTATCTTATTGACGATCTCTCCTTAAGTTCTTTCTGACGAGGAGAATCATTTTGTCTGTAAATAGTCTATAAAAATGTTCACAATTGTAAAAACCTGCATAGGATCACCGTTTATCCTTTCTTCTTCAAAAGCGAAGAGCCCCAGCCTGTCAATCTTTCCCTGGTATTTACACTCCACACATTTCTGGAATTGTCTGTGTTAATCCACTCTGCATTGTCTTCAGTGACTCTATATCCTTAGTACAATTTTGTCCTTGAGAATCTGTGTGGTTCATACAAGTTCCAATACAGATTTAGCACAACTTTTCTGCTTTACAATTCTGTTTCTCTAGAAATATAGGCAAATTCCTTTTTTTTGTGACCTTCCTATGATGCATCTATTAGGCCATGGTATATTTGGAGCCTGATTCCCTTTTGTTCATTTTCCAACCAGATTTGCATCTTCCAAATAGCTAGTGACCTTGTTTCTACCAAAATGGATTCCACAACACCATAAGACCTAGGAGTAGGCCATTCAGCCCATCATGTCGGCTCAGTCATTCAATGAATTCATTACTGATCTGATAATCCCCATTTCCACTTTCTATCTTTGGCAGGTAGGATCAAGGAAAACCCTAAAGCTTTTTATAGGTATGTCAGGAATAAAAGAATGACTAGAGTAAGATTAGAGCCAGTCAAGGACAGTACTGGGAAGTTGTGCGTGGAGTCCGAAGAGATAGGAGAGGCGCTAAATGAGTATTTTTCATCAGTATTCACACATGAAAAAGACAATGTTGTCGAGGAGAATACTGAGATACAGGCTATTAGACTAGACGGGATTGAGGTTCATAAGGAGGAGGTGTTAGCAATTCTGGAAAGTGTGAGAATAGATAAGTCCCCTGGGCCAGATGGGATCTATCCTAGGATTCTCTGGGAAGCTCAGGAGGAGATTGCAGAGCCTTTGGCTTTGATCTTTATGTCATCATTGTCTACAGGAATAGTGCCAGAAGACTGGAGGATAGCAAATGTTGTCCCCTTGTTCAAGAAGGGGAATAGAGACAACCCTGGTAATTATAGACCAGTGAGCCTTACTTCGGTTGTGGGTAAAGTGTTGTAAAGGATTATAAGAGAGAGGACTTATAATCATCTAGAAAGGAATAATTTGATTAGGGATAGTCAACACGGTTTTGTGAAGGGTAGGTCGTGCCTCACAAACCTTATTGAGTTGTTTGAGAAGGTGACTAAACAGGTGGATGAGGGTAAAGTGGTTGATGTGGTGTATATGGATTTCAGTAAAGCGTTTGATAAGGTTCCCCACGGTAGGCTATTGCAGAAAATTCGGAGACATGGGATTGAGGGTGATTTAGCGGTTTGGATCAGAAATTGGCTAGCTGTAAGAAGACAGAGGGTGGTGGTTGATGGGAAATGTTCATCCTGGAGTTCAGTTACTAGTGGTGTACTGCAAGGATCTGTTTTGGGGCCACTGCTGTTTGTCATTTTTATAAATGACCTGGATGAGGACGTAGAAGGATGGGTTGGTAAATTTGGAGATGACACTAAAGTCGGTGGAGTTGTGGATAGTGCGGAAGGATGTTGCAGGTTACAGAGGGACATAGATAAGCTGCAGAGCTGGGCTGAGAGGTGGAAAATGGAGTTTAATGTGGAAAAGTGTGAGGTGATTCACTTTGGAAGGAGTAACAGGAATACAGAGTACAGGGCTACTGGTAAGATTCTTGGTAGTGTGGACGAGCAGAGAGATCTCGGTGTCCGTGCACATAGATCCCTGAAAGTTGCCACCCAGGTTGATAGGGTTGTTAAGAAGGCGTACAGTGTGTTAGGTTTTATTGATAGAGGGATTGAGTTTCGGAGCCGTGAGGTCATGTCGCAGCTGCACAAAACTCTGGTGCGGCCGCACTTGGAGTATTGCATACAGTTCTGGTTGCCCCATTACAGGAAGGATGTAGAAGCATTGGAAAGGGTGCAGAGGAGATTTACCAGGATGTTGCCTGGTCTGGAGGGAAGGTCTTATGAGGAAAGGCTGAGGGACTTGAGGCTGTTTTCGTTAGAGAGAAGAAGGTTAAGAGGTGACTTAATAGAGACATACAAGATGATCAGAGGATTGGATAGGGTGGACTGAGAGCTTTTTCCTCAGATGGTGAGGGCTAGCACGAGGGGACATAGCTTTAAATTGAGGGGTGATAGCTATAGGACAGATGTCAGAGGTAGATTCTTTACTCAGAGAGTAGTAAGGGCATGGAATGCCCTGCCTGCAGCAGTTGTAGACTTGCCAACTTTAAGGGCATTTAAATGGTCGTTGGATAAACATATGGATGATAATGGAATAGTGTAGGTTAGATGGGCTTCAGATTGGTTTCACAGGTCAGCGCAACATTGAGGGCCGAAGGGCCTGTACTGCGCTGTAATGTTCTATGTTCTATGTTCTATGTTCTATCTTACTCATCTCATCCTTAATTCCCTTACTAATCAAAAACTTGTCTCTCTCAGACTTAAATATGCTCAATGAACCAGCTTCGACAGCCCATTGTAATAAAGTATTCCATAGATTCACTCCGCTCTAAGTGAAGAAATTCCTTATTCTGGTTGACCCCTTTTTCATCATCACAGAAAGGGAAACAACCTTTCTGCATCTCCCCTGTCAAGTCCCCTAAGAAACCTGTATGTTTCAGTAAGGTTGTCCCTCATTCTTCTATATTCCAATAAGAAATGGTCTCAACTCCTCAACTTCTCCTCATAGAACACTCCATCCCTACCTCTGATCAGCCTCGCAAACTTTCTCTGTCTGCCTCCAATGTCAGTATATCTTTCCTTAGATAAGAGACCTCAAACTGTTCATATTATTCCAGCTGTGGTCAGATCAGTGCCTGGTATAGTTTTAGCAAAGACCCCCTTTGAAATAAAGGCCAATGTTCTTTTTGCCTTCCCTACTACTGACCGAACATGGCTGCTAGCTTTTTGTGCTTCCTTCAGGGGGATTCCCTTTTTTGGGGATTTCCCAGTTTTTTCTGCACTCCCCATACTTGACACTTTTAAATATACTGACCTTGTCTTTCATCTCATCATTCAGTGTCATATCTGCCCTCCTCTACCTCTCAGGTACATAAGAGAGTGAAATAATCTACTAATGTTTCTGCCACCTCTCTGCTTTAATGTCTCCCAAAGGCAGTAGTCAGTGCTCCATGGGTTGAAGACGAGAAATGACCTGAAGTCTAATGCATTCCAGGCCTTGGAATGCAACATATTCATCTGCCCTGTTATGGGAGGTTATTTCATTTTTCAACTCTCCAGCTTTGCGGTATCAGTTTTCCTCTGTTGGATTGTTGTTTAGTTAACCAGATTAGAACATATGCAGAGACCCCTGGTTTAAGAAAAATATGTTTAGCAGACCTGCACGTTTACAATGAGTTAACTCATCAATGAGAATATTATGGAGCTTAGTGACATTTAATGTCTATGATAAGTTGATGCTTAGAAAAGAAATTGTGACAACAGTTCATTTTTATCCTAAGTTCCCATTGTGTAGGAAGTTTGTTTCGGCTGGGTGTAGACATGGGAGCTGAATGGTCTTCTACAACTTTTAAATGAAAAGATGAAAGTTGGAGTTTAAATTGTGCTTGAAGTTCACACCTAGGATTCAATCTGAGAATCTCATTAATTACATGCTGTCGCATAATAGAAACAAAGCAGAAGTAGACCATTCGGCCCTTTGAACCTGCTCCAGAATTTCAATAATGATCATGGCTGATCATGGCTTAATGTGGCTGGATGTTTTCTCAAATGCCAAATGTTCAATCATAATCTCAAAAGAGGTTTAATAGAATCATGCATTAGTTCATGCATTAAAGCTGCCTTGAGGTTTTAAAATTGAAAGAACAAAAAAATGTTGGCAAAGAAATTGAAATGTATCTGTACAGTAATTTATGAGCAAAGGTTTTAACATTTAGCATTTGTCCAATGAGTTTAAGTAGCTAATCATCGTTTCTCAGTTTTGCAGAATGTTGTTTGACTTGAATTAACATGACCCTGGTAATCTCAAGTTAAGTCCGTAGTTAGTACGTAACTGTGGCTAGCATTCATGGAAATAAACTACAAGCTTTGACAGCTTTGGAGTCCTACCTCATCAATGGTGCAACTAGTAAGATTCTGCTTGGCTGAGCCTTAAAACCTAGCAGTGCTCTAGATTCAATCATTTAATCATTTCTTGTTATTTAACCTAATTTGGAGCTGAAGTATTACATTTCATCTAAATGCCTCAGCATTGAGGAAATTAGACATTTTTTGGCAGCTCTCAATTGCTTTTCAATGGCAGCGTTTGATATTGGTGTGAGTAGGTGAAGTTTGGGATGTGACATGATCAAGCATAGCTATAATTCTCCTCCACTCAAAGAACTTATTCATTATTCACTGCCCACCATCGAGGGTGGATACTAATTGTGTAAATCAAAGTGTGTACACATTGGACTGTCATATGAAGAAAGACTGGATCGACTGGACATGTATTCACTAGAATTTGGAAGAATGAGGGGGGATCTCATAGAAACATATAAAATCCTGATGACACTGGACAGGCTAGATGCAGGAAGAATGTTCCTAATGTTGTGGAAGTCAAGAACTAGGGATCACAGTCTAAGAATAAGGGGTAAACTGTTCAGGATTGAGATTAGGAAGAATTTCTTCACTCAGAGAGTTGTGTACCAGTGGAATTCTCTCCCACAGGAAGCTGTTGGAGCCAGTTCATTAGATATATACAAGAGGGAACTGGACGTGGCTTTACAGCTAAAGGGATTAAGGGGTATGGGGACAGGGTGGGAATAGGATACTGAGATTGCAGCCATGATCATATTGAATGGTGGTGCAGGCTCAAAGGACTGAATGGCCTACTCCTGCTCCTATTTTGTATGTTTTTATGTAACTCATTTAGTAAATACTTGTTCATTTATAAAAAAAACCCTCCACTGATCCATTTCAATCCTTCATGTGACTATATTTCATGGTCATTGCAGGGCCTGGGTGTATCAATATGCTCCTCATTGAATTTTAACTTTGTTTGATCAGTTTCCTTTGAATGTTACAGTGGCCCCTTGAAGTGCTGCTTCTTTAGTTTAATTAGTCAACTCACTCTCAGTGGGGGCTGGGGTGAGCAAGGAAGGGATCTAAGGAAAAAAACTAGCATCATAAATTCCAAATTTAATTCAAACCCCATGTAGACTAATATAGTGCTTGCCCAATACTGTGTGCCTTCAAGGTCACAATCTCGTTTTGCCATATTGGTTTACAATGTAAATCAATCCCTCACAGACTTTATTACCCTGTAATTATTCCCAGATAACCCTGGTTCTCCAACTGATACATTCTTCAAGATGTTTTATGTTGAAATTATTCTGATCATAGGAACCTGGACAATGTTTTCTTCAAACATATTGTTTTGCAAATAAGTGACATCACTCTGCACTGATTTTGATTTACCAACTTCATTCTGACACTAGAGTTTTAGATACAGATGGACCCTTGAAAGTGCTAAATGTCTATCGTCCTTGGTTCTAGTATGCAGTGTTTAGACACTGGGAAGTGATTTGCAGGTAATAGAATCCATACAGAGTGGAAACAGGCCATTTGGCCCAACAAGTCCACACTGACCCTCTGAAGACCAGCCCACTCAGACTCATCCCCATCCCTGTAACATTACATTTCCTGTGGCTCATGCACCTAACTCACACATTCATAAATACTATGGGCAATTTAGCATGGCCAATCCACCTATTCTTGAACATCTTTGGACTGTGGGAGGAAACCGGAGCACCTGATGTCAACCCACGCAGACACGGAGAGATTGTGCACATGCACACAGACTATTGCCCAAGGGTGGAATTGAACCCAGGTCCCTGATGCCATGAGGCAGCAGCAGTGCTAACCACTGAGCCACCATGCTGCCTATATGTTTCACATTGCTATAATCCATACCTATGGATAGAGAATAAGCAGTGATCTAGCTGTCCAGTGTATAACATTTACCAAATCTTCATGTGATCCCAAGGGTACTTAGTCTTGCTATGTATTTGTTTGCAGGATTTAGGAAATTTTTTAGACTTGATAATTCAGGACAAAGCTAACAGTTGCCATGATAGTGTTAAAATTGGGATTATCAATTTTCAATTTTTGTCATCTGATTTTAATACTTGAAACCTTCATGGATTAAAATGGTTTTATAAGGAAGAAACACGGACTTTTGTTGGCTACAATGATCACAGATTGAGGCAAATTCAGGATATCAGTATGGAATAGATGAAATTATCTGAAGTAAAATTGCCATTTTGTCTAAAAACATTGAAATTGCTCGATGCAATCAGGCACCAAGAGATTTATTTCTCCTGTTTTAATTCATACTTGTTTGAACACAGATTTGAAAGTGTTGCCTGCAACTGTCCAGCTTGATAAGACAATGGAGCCAGACTCAGGAATAAATAAGTGAACAATATTTCAATAGCTGCCTAGCAGAGCAGCAGAGAAAGTAAAAGAAAATGGATTGGTAAAAGCAAAAACTGGATGACTCTCTTTCCCAGCCTGTTTCCTTCCCATTATCCTGAAGGCCAGCACCATTGATAAGACAAATTGGATAAACATCTGTTTGCTGTGCTTGGTTCGCTCGCCGAGCTGGTTCGTTCATTCACAGATGCTTCATTACCCTGCTGGGTAACATCATCAGTGCAGCCTCCGATGAAGCGCTGTTGGGTTTTCCCACCTGGTATTTAAACTCTGGGGTCCGTTGGAATTGATTACCTCATTTCTGGTTTTTCTTCACGGTGGTGTATATAAAGGGTCTAATTCTACGTGTTTATTGATGGCCTCCTTGGTGGAGAACCAGGCCTCTAGAAATTCCCGTGCTTCTGTCTGTTTGGCCTGGCCTAGGACCCTGACATTGTCCCAATCGAACACCAACTAGCAACAAAAAGACACGACCAATACTCACTCGTCTCCATTCACATGGCTAAGGAGAGCCACCAGTTCAATTGGGACAACACCAGGATCCTAGGACAGCACAAACAGAGACATGCGCGGGAATTTCTAGAGGCCTGGTTCTCCACCAAGAAAGCCATCAACAATCACATAGAACTAGACCCTATATATATACCACTGTGAAGGAAAACTGGAAATGAGGTAATCAAATTCAACGGACCCCACAATGTGGGTAGTATAGTTGATGTGGTATGTTTGGACTTCTAAAGGCCTTTGATAAAGTGCCACTCTTGTCAGCAATGTTACATATTCGGTAATCAATGAAACAAGCACATCATGCCAATTAATGGGAGTTGTGTGTGTTTGGAAATGCTTTCAATGCGTTGGTTCCTGCAAAGGTTTATACCGTGCTTCAGGTGCATACTTACTATTGGTGTTTCCAGTGCAAAGATTCTGGTCTTGTTCCTGTTTCAATGCAATGAAAAAGGCATCTTTTCTTCAGGTGGATATCCTATTGAATACATTTGGATGGATCTTATATTTAGGCGAAGTGTCATTTTTGTTGAGTTTCATGGATGGTTTCTCTCTATGAGGCCCGGCAGGTTTACCCATGCTATCGACACAATTGATAATATCAACAGAATGCATAATTAATCACCTCCCTTGCCCTTGTGAGCCCCTCACACCTGATGCTAAGTCAATTCTCTCCTTTGCCAATAGTCAGAATGACTTGGCATCTCTGTCCAGGGCACCATCTTTAAAAGGTCATTGTCAACCTGGACAAGCACTCAGTGCGGAGCTGCCCTGCACGGTTCCTGAAGTTTGTCCCAGATGTAGGAGATCAGGGGAAATTGGGGCCCCTCTGCTTGGACCCAGAGATCCTGGTGCTGGACAGAAAGGATGTCCCCTTTCCCCCAGGACCACCAAAAAATGGCCATGTCTGGGCCAGTCTGGTTTGAGGTTGCCATCCATGTCAGTGCATGCAGAGGATGCCCAGCAATGCAGGAAGAAGATCAATGACCCTGTCTGCTCCACCAAAGTGCCACCATTTGCCTTTCCCTGTGTCACACTCACTCCTTTTCTGCTACTAGACTCTGGTCTCACCAAACCTCTTGTTCCACCCCAGTCACTGTTGCCTGCAACATCTTCCTTCAGTCACTGACAACTCCCCACACCCCTCACTGTTAGCCCTTCCTACTCACTCGCCGAGGGTACCTCATCATCTTTCCCCCACCTGCAATGGGCCACCCACTTTCATGTCCCTTAGTACTTCCCTTTCTCTCTCTCTAGGAGAAAATGGCCCCTAGTAGGCCAGAAAGAGACAAGGTGCATGGTTACCTGCCCCACATTCAGCTCGTTGCTTCTCACAAGAAGAGGATGGTGACCCAAATGGCCCCTGTGGGGCAGCCTGACCGAGCCTAAGCCCCTGGACAGGTTTTGGAGACTGCTCTCAATTACTCCTTATATAACAAGCCGTTCATTCCTCGGATCATTCTTGTAAACTTCCTCTAGACCCCTCCAACGCCGGCACATCCTTCCTCAGATATAGGGCCCAAAACTACTCACAATATTCCAAAAGCAGTCTGACCAGAGCCTTATACAGCCTCAGCAGCACACCCCTGCTCTCGTATTCTAGCCCTCTTGAAGTGAATGCTAACATTGCATTTGCCTTCTTAAGTGCCAACTGAACCTGCATTTTCACCTGAAGAGAATCCTGAATGAAGACTCCCAAGCCCCTTTGTGCTTCAGATTTCTGAAGCCTTTCCATGTTTAAAAAATAGTCTATGCCTCTATTCTTCCTGCCAAAGTGCAAAAATCACACTTTGCCACATTGTATTCCATCTGCAACTTCTTTGCCCACTGTCCTAGCCTGTCCAAGTCCTTCTGCAAGCTGCCTGTCTCCTCAACACTACCTGTCCCTCCACCTATCTTTGTGTCATCTACAAACTTAGCAACAACACCCTCAGTTCCTTCATTCAGATCATTAATGTATAAGGGGTAGGGACTCAGCGGCAGGAACATTACCACTGCACCACATGAGCCCCCCTTTCTCCAAGTGATATCTTGGAGCCTCATCTGGATTGTTGTTGTTCGGCCACATGATGTCATCTTTATTATTTGTTAAAACCTCCCATCTGTAGGCAAACAGCAGTAAATATGTGATTATTTTGGGATTTATTTATCTCTTATGAATTAAAGCAGACTGAAACTTTTGCGTTGTGTTAAAAGGAGCATGCTTACAATGTTTATGTCTATAAATAAAATGTTTATAAAAGTTTGCAAAGATTGGCTCCAGTTCTAGCCTTCACCACTTGGCTTTCACGAGTTATATATTTGACAGTGTTTTTATAGTTTTTATATTTCACTACCTTCACTGCAGGAGGTGGTCTCGCTGCTCACGTACTCTCAGGGCCTGTAATGTGACCAACTGTGAAACCACTGGTAACTGCTGCCATTGGAGACAGAACCAATAGGAAAGTTAGAAACCGAAAGAACTGTGGATGCTGTAAATCAGGAACAAAAACAGAAGTCGCTGGAAAAGCTCAATAGATCTGGCAGCACCTGTGACGAGAAATCAGAGTTAACATTTTGGGTCCTCTATTCTGGGGAAAGGTCATTGGACCCGAAACATTAACTCTGACTTTTCTTCACAGATGCTGCCAGACCAACAACTTCTGTTTTTGTTCCCAATAGGAGGGTTTATTTTCAAATGTTTGAAATCAATTCTGTTAAAATCCTGGGATCGTGACATTCACACTTTCCATTACATTGTAAGACATAGGAGCAGAATAGGCCATTCAGCCTATCAAGTCTGTTCTGCCACTCAATGAGATCATGGCTGATGTGATAACCCTCAACTCCACTTTCCTGCCTTTTCCCCATAACCGTTGATTCCCTTGCTGATTAAAATTCTGTCTCTCAGACTTGAATATATTTAATGACCCAGCCTCGACAGCCTTCTGTGGTAAAGAATTCCACAGATTCACTCCCCCCTGAGAGAAGGATTCCTTCTCATCTCTGTCTTAAATGTGCAACACCTTACACTGAGATAATGCCCTTTGATGTTAGATTCTCTCACAAAGAGAAACATCTACATCCGCATCTACTCTGTCAAGTCCCCTCAGAATCTTGTATGTTTCAATAAGGTCTCCTCTCATTTTACTAAAGTCCAATGAACACTTGCCAACCTACTCATCCTGTCCTCATGAGACAATCCCTCCATACCCAGGATTAGCCTTGTGAACCTTCTCTGGACGTCCTCTGATTGCAATCTTATCTTTCTGTAGATAAGGGGCCCAAAACTGTTCGCAGCTGTGGCCTGACCATTCTTTTGTATACAGTGGGAGAGTAAGTGAGCTGTGGCTCTGTGAGTGTGAGGTAGCAAAGTAAAAATGGTGGCATTTATCCTTGCAATATGCAGAAGATCCTGGGCCTCCTTGCTGCACTGTCGGGCTTCCTCCTTCACACTGACTGCACTGACCCGGGCTGCAATCTGTAGCCAGGTCGGCTCTGTTCGGTAGTGTGGTGTCCTGAGCTGTCCATAGGGAAAAGAATGGTCCTCTTGTGCACCAACTCCTCCAGGCCCCTATCCACAAAGCAGGCTTAGCTTTGCTCAGGGACATGTTGTCCCCAGTGATGACAGTCAAGCAGCACAGCAGGAGGGCAAAAATAAACCCCAAAGAACTGCGGATTCTGGAAATCAGAAACAAGAACAGAAATTACTCGAAAAACTCAGCAAGTCTGGCAGCACCTGTAGGGAGAGAAGTCAGAGTTAACATTTCAGGTCTTCTTCAGGACTCTTCTTCACAAGGGAATGTCCCTGATTCACAGTGAGTTCTTGGGAGAATCTCACAGAAGCTTCATGTTGTGTACATCCCTGAAAAAAACAGAGAAACTTGATCCAATCTCGGTCTTAACTTGTTCAACACTAACAGAGATCCTTTTCATTGATGCATGATGGCAAATTACAGAGAATAAGGAGTGTGATTGACTGAGTTTTGTTGGTGATTGTGAGTCATTAATCTGTTGGACTCATCCTGTCACCTACATTCCTCCCTTCAGTCACTATCTGCTGGCTCACTATGAAAAACTAAAGTCACATGACACCAGGTTCTAGTCCAACAGAGATAACAAGGTGTAGAGCTGGATGAACACAGCAGGCCCAGCAGCATCAGAGGAGCAGGAAGGCTGACGTATTGGGCCCAGACCCATTTCTGAAGAAGGGTCTAGGCCTGAAACGTCAGCCTTCCTGCTCCTCTGATGCTGCTTGGCCTGCTGTGTTCATCCAGCTCTACACCTTGTTATCTTAGATTCTCCAGCATCTGCAGTTCCTACTAACCATGAAAAGGTTACTGGGGCAAAACCCATCCGGTTCACTAATGTTGTTAAGGGAAGGAAATCTGCCAACCTTACATGATCTGACCTATATGTGACTCCAGACCCAGCAATGTGGTTGACTCTTAACAAATAGTGTTTGGCAATAAATTCTGGCCTGGCCAAAAATGTCCACATTCTGTCGATGAATGGAGAAAAGAACCCCACTGTTTTCATTCCACAAACAGCATAGGGAGCCTATGTTGAACTACACATACCTGTTCGAAACATTTAAGACCCGAGAGGGTCTTGACAGGGTAGATGTAGAGAGGATGTTTCCTCTGATTGGTGGTGAGGGGGGTCAAGAGCTCATGTGTTGGGGTCACAATAACAGCTGCCATGAGGTTGGACTAAATTACAACAGCCATGACTCCCAACCCCCAAGACACCTTCTATCTCAGTGAGAGCCTGTCAGAATTGTCACGCCTTGAAAGGGGACTACAGTGGGAAATGGTTGGGGAATACTACCCCAGAGGTAGTGTATTCTAGAAGTCTGGGTGACTGCTTTGCAGAACATCCACGTTCTGTCCACAGAAATGACCCTGAGCTACTAGTTGCCTGCCACCTCAACACACCACCCTGCTCCCTGGGCGACATCTCTGTCTCAGGCTTGCTGCAGGACTCCAGTGAAGCTCCGCACAAGCTGGAAGAACAACACCTCATTTTCCACTTGGGAACTCTACAGCCCTCTGGACTTAATATCGAGTTCAATAACTTTAGAGCCTGAGCACCTTTTCCAACCCTTTCACTGTTGTCTTACCCCAATTCCCACACACTGGGTCTTGTTATCACATGGGCTGCTACCACAAACAACCCATTAGCAGCTATTCATTCTCCCAGGCTGACCTTTACCCATTCCTTTGTCTGCCCAACTGTTTTTGTCTCTCTCTGGACTCCATCTCCACCTACCATTTACTCCTTCCCACCCTCCTCCACCTCCATCTTTAGCATATATACCAACTGTTTCCTAGCTACAATCAGTTCTGATGAAGGGACACTGGACTCAAAACTCTGCTTTCTCTGCACAGATGCTGCTGAGTTTTTCCAACAATTCCTGATTTTGTTTTCTGCCATTTCTTTAGTAAGGAGTCCTGAACTGCCCACAGCGCTCCCAGTGTGCTCTCACCCCGGCCCTTGTGCCCCTGGGAAGTAGCTGTTCACTTTCATTCCTATCTCCCGATATGGCAACTGTGTGAATTTGAATCTTAAAATTGCCATAAAAGCCAGCTGGATCATAAACAAGGAACAGAACCTGCTGTCCCATCCGAGTATGGGGTGAGACTGCACACCAGAACCAGTGGGTTCCTGTCAGACCAGGATCAGTGTGAACAATCATTGCTGGCCTGACCAACAACATCCACAGCCACATTTCAACCAAAGGAGAAGTTGCGTGTGCCCTACTTTTATATACAAGTGACATTTCGTGAGCACTGTAATTACATGACCATTGGGTTTGTCAGGTAAAGAAGGTTAATTTGTAGATTTAGAGTGATTAACAATTCCATAGCTCTTTTTTGAACCTGTTGGAACTTGTATCTCCTCTGGGTGTGACTCTACATGTCAGGAGCAACAACAGTTCAATTACATTTCACTGGGAACAGGGAGAGGTTGGAAGACAATTCAGACAAACCTGAGTGGGTTGACACACTGGAATCATCAAGGAAACTGGGCCTGGGCTGTGGAGGGAGGAGAGCAGCAGGTATTTTAGAAAGGGTTTAAAGTGGAAATAGAGGGCAAGATGAAAATCAACTGAATTATCCAAAATAATTTTGAATAATTCTCTCTCTCGCTGGACTCCATCTCCACCTACTGTTTACTCCTTCCCCCCATCCCCGACCTTCATCTTTAGCTGAAGAGTAGCTCATCCTTCTGGGCAATTTTTTTTAAAAAATGCATTCACAGGGTGTGGGCATTATTGGCTAGACCAGTATTTATTATCTGTCCCTAATTTCCCAGAGAGCAGTTAAGAGTCAACTACATTGCTGTGGGTCTGGAGTCACATGTAGGCCAGACCAGGTAAGGATGGCAGTTTCCTTCCCTAAAGGACATCAGTGAACCAGATGGGTTTTTCCAACAATTGAAAGTAGTCATTGTTAGACTCTTAATCCCAGGTTTTTATTGAATCTAAATTCCACTACCTGCTGTGGTGGGATTTAAACCCAGGTCCCCAAAACACTACCTGGGTGTCTGGCTTAACAGTCCACAATAATATCACATGGCCATTGCCTCTCCTCTTACTGAATAACCATCGTGAGATTTGAACATGTTTGTCAATCTATTAAACTGGCTTCCAGCTCATCAGTGCAATAAACATAATCAACAGGTTATAATGCCTGAAGAGACAAACTACAAGATTCCATGGTACCTTTCATGGGGATGAGGGAATAATTTGGACAAATCTAGGAATTGCTGGAAAAGTTCAGCAGGTCGGGCAGCATCTGTGCAGGAAAATCAGAGTCAATGTTTCAGGTCAAGTGACCCTTCCTCAGAACTGATGCTGCCAGCTTTTCCAGCAATTTCTACTTTTGTCTCTGATTTACAATATCCGCAGTTCTTTTGGATTTTATTTGAATAAGTTGGACAGCTTCTTCCAGAGAGAACATGGCCTTATTGAGACCGCATCTGGAATATGGTGAGCAAATCTGGACTCCATACTGAAGACACATCTTGAGGGATCATTGCATTAAGAATCATAGAACCGTGCAGTACAGAAAAGGCCCTTCAACCCATCAAGTCTATACCACTAACAATGCACTACTGCCTACGTTAGTCCCACTTGCCAGCTGTAGGTCCATGGCCTTGAGTGGTATGACACTTCATGTGACCTGAGTTTGCAGCAGCTGGTTGTATTTAGCTTCACTGGAAATCTGGAATTAAGAGTCTAATGAGGACCACTTTTTTAAGGTTGTGAGGTTTCCTGCCTCAACTCCCCTCTCAGGCAGTGCATTCCACATTCCCACCACCCTCTGGGTGGAAAAACCTTTCCTCAAATCCCTTCTAAACCTTCGGACATTCACTTCAAGGCTGTACTCCCTTATTATAGTAATGAGTGTAATCAATATTTACTGGACGTGTTATGAATATTATTTAAGTGGATAAAGACTGAAGAGAGCAACAGCACAGTGTCCATACCCATAAACCACAAAACTCAAAGTTCAGCAGGTAATAGGGAAGGCAAATGGAATGTTGTCTTTATTTCAATGGATTGGTGTAAAGGTAAAATGGTTTTGCTGTAACTTTATAAGACCACAGCTGGAATACAATCAACAATTTTGGGACCTTTACCTAAGGAAAGATAGACTGGCATTGTAGGCAGTCCAGAGAATGGTCACTAGGTTGGTCCTGGTTATGGGGGGACTGTCTTAAGAAGAGAGGCTGAGAGGGTTTGCCCTGTACTTATTGGAATGTTGAAGAGATGAGATTTAATTGAAACAAACTAGATTCTAAGGGAACTTGACAGGGAAGGTGTGGAGAGGTTGTTTCCCCTTGTGGGAGAGTCTAGGACCAGAAGGAATAATCTCAGATTAAGGGTTTGCTCATTTAAAACAGAGATGAGGAGGAATTTCTTCTCTCAGAGGGTAGTGAATCTGTGGAATTTTTTACCACAGAGGGCTGTTGAGGCTGGGTCATTGAGTATACCCCAGACTGAAATAAATAGATTTTTACTCAGTAAAGGAATCAAGAGTTCTGGGGAAAAGGCAGGAAAATGGAGCTGAGGATTATCAGATCAGCTATGATATCATTGAATGGCAGAGCAGACTTGATTGGTGGAATGACCTATTTCTGCTCCTAGATCTTATGGTCTTTAAGTTATTGGAATCAAGGGATTGTCCTAGGAGGACAGATTAAGCAAACTGGGCCTATATTCCTGAGAAATTAGAAAAATGAAAGGTGTAATTGTGAGATAGTAACAGCAATAGACCTCGGCAATATTGTTTATTTTATAAGCCAGCATTGTGCACATCTTAAACCCCGTTTACGCCATCATCCCACTGTACATGATCAGTTTGAAATAGGAAGCAGTGTCTTGCCTTTAACACTAATCACATGAGCGTGACTGCATTCGCCCTTTTGCTGAGTATTTCATATTTAGGTGTGCTTTCCCTGTGAGAATTGAGAATGTTTCTTGTAATAAACATGTCTAGAGTTGTCAGCAGATTACCATTTATGAGCAGATTTGTCAGAGGGAGATCTTGTCTGACTAGTTCAATTGAGTTATTTGAAAAGGTGACTAAATATATTGATGAGGGTAGTCCAATTGGTGTGGTTTGCATGGACTTCAGTAGGACCTTCAGTAGGACGCACACGGAAAGGTGTCCAAAAGATACCAAGGCAAATTGGCAAACTGATCCAAAACAGGATAGAAAATTGGAGGCAAAGGGTGTTAGTGGAGGGTTTTTCCGTGATTGGAAACCTGTGACCAGACAAGATAGATAAAGGGTCTAGGCCCGAAACGTCAGCCTTCCTGCTCCTCTGATGCTGCTTGGCCTGCTGTGTTCATCCAGCTCTACACCTTGTTATCTCAGATTCTCCAGCATCTGCAGTTCCTACTATCTCTGAAACAAGATTAATCATGTACTGATTTCAGACAGAGTTGGGGTTAATTTGTATCTTGACTGATGCCAGTGAAATGCTGACAGACTGAATTATTGCTGGTGTTGACTGTTGGAGGGGGAGGTGAGGGAGTAATGGTGGTTGTGGGAAATCAGCAGAACTGGGTATAAGCCTAACCACATAATTTTAATGACTGAGATAACAAGGTGTGGGGCTGGATGAACACAGCAGGTCAAGCAGCATCATAGGAGCAGGAAAACTTGACGTTTCGGGCCTAAACCCTTCATCAGAAATGACTAATGACTTATTGATCGTCATTTCACTAGATCACATTCTAATGGCCCCCATAAGGTAAACCAGCAGAATATTGCAAAGAGCATTTTCCCACCATTGAAACCTTAACCAGGTTCGTGGTTAATACAGAGCTCAGTTGCATAAGTGACATGATAATATAATACTTCCTTCTCAGTGGAGCTGGGAATTATCTGATCTCTTGCCAGAGCTCATCAAGATTGTCACAAAAGCAGAATTTGCTGGAAAATACTCAGCAAGTCTGGCAGCACCTGTAGAAAGAAAGCAGAGTTAATGTGACCCTTCCCCAGAACAGACTGGCCTCGATGTGACTGCAGACCCACAGCAATGTGGTTGGCTCAGGAACAGCATTAACAAGCCACGCAGTTCAACGGCAATTAGGGATGGACAGAAAACATCAGCTTCAGCAGTGATGTCCACATCTCATGAAAGTCCTTAAAACAAAGTTGTTCCTCAGGGTGTTGGTACTAATATGACTGTTTGTCAGGACCTAATGTTTGAGGGTATAGCTCTCATTCTCAGAATTTCTAAGCCCCAGGCCAAATTTGACTTGTTTTGTTAAATGCTGTGGCCTAGGTGTTCATGTGCTCCTGTCATCGTCCTCTCCAACTTTACTTCCACATTCCTGACTCCTTTTAATTCCCCCTTATCTGTCCGTCCCACTGTTATGACTATGGATCAGCAATGGTAACCATTGAAATGAAGGAAAAATAATGGTCTGTTAATGGAGTTGGCAATTTTGTCAAGAGAGAACAGATTGGGAGCATTGTGTTTCCCACTGACGAGCATTTTGTCAATTTGTTAAACTGATAGTGTACAGCCCTGGCTGACAGATATAAACAGGAGTGTCAGAGGTTCTGTTTACCCTGAGAGCTGGCTCTGAGGGAGCTGGATCAGGGTTAAGGACTTTGACATGTAAATAAAGGGCAACTTGGTAACAGGATGCTGGCCTCTGTGGAGTAATTTCAGGGTGGAGCTGTAATATTTTTATTTGCTTTCTTATGTAAGAACTTTCACTATAATTCTTTCTTTTTGATGTTCTTTGAGCCATTTCTTCAGAAGCCTTGCTGTTAATATATTGAAAAACTTGGGGTGAAGATAAGTGGGGAATACAGTTTAAC
Source organism: Ginglymostoma cirratum (assembly GCA_024137785.1). Taxonomy (NCBI): domain Eukaryota; kingdom Metazoa; phylum Chordata; class Chondrichthyes; order Orectolobiformes; family Ginglymostomatidae; genus Ginglymostoma; species Ginglymostoma cirratum. Next base: position 18,236,737 of record JAHRHZ010000273.1, on the reverse strand, counting down.
TCTTATTGTTTCATTAGAAATAATGGACAATCAGTTCCATAATTCTTAAAATTAGGCAAGGCAAGCCCATCCCTTTTACATCATTTTGTGCAAACACACCTCTCTCCAAAATGCACCTATTCACTGCTTGTCTCTCATTCATTGGTTTACTCCAAATTCCTGTTACTGTGTAAGTCAAAGCTTCCTGCCTCACTTCCCATCTTGGCCCCACCTCCTTTATTTTTCATCTTTTGGTATTGTGCCCACACCCAACAAATGATTCATTTTCACGGAGGCACTCCTGCCTTTGAACTGCAGACTTCAGTAAATCACAGTCATGTTTCCAAAGGGAATCAGCCCAAAGAGGATCTATTTCTGCAGTCACTGACATGAGTGGGAAAGCTGGTGGAATTGGGAAAAACTGAAAACTGTTTAATGCTTGTATTTTCCCGGAATCGTAGAACAATACATCACAGCCAGAGGTTATTCAACCCTTCGGTCCAAGCAGTCCACACCAATCATAATCCTAAACTAGTCCCACCTGTCTGCACTTGGCCTATATCCCTCCAAACATGTCCTATTCATGTGTTTATCTAAATGTCTTTTGAACATTGTGACTGTATCCACATCCACCACTTTCTGTGGAAGTCCATTCCACACATGAATCTCTGTCTGTGTAAAAAAATTGTCCCCATTTCTTTTTTAAATCTTTCCCCTCTTACCTTAAAAATATGGCCCAGCCGTGAAATCCCCCCACCCTACGGAAAAGACATCTGCCATTCACCTTATCCATGCCCCTCGTGATTTTGTAAACCTCCCACACTCATCCTGGTAAATCTTTTCCAAATCCACTCTAGCTTAATAATATCATTCCTATTGCAACCAGAACTGAACCTAGTACTCTAGAAGAGGCCTCACCAATATCCTGTACAGCCTCAACAAAACGTCCCAACTCCTATATTCAAAGGCCTGAGCAATGAACGCAAGCGTGCCAAATGCTTTCTTAACCACCACACTTATGTGTGATGCAGCTTTCAAAGCATGATGTACCTGAACTCGTAGGCCTCTCTGTTCTGCAATACTACCCAAAGCCCTACTTTTAATTGTATAAGTCCTGCCCTTGCTTATTTTGCCAAAATGCAATGCCTCGCATTTATCCAGATTAAACTCCATCTGCCACTCCTCAACCCATTCACCCAGACAGGTTTATTACAGCATCAAAGGAGGCCATTCAGCCCACTATGCCTTACACTGGCTCATTAACGGACATCATCACATTAATCTCCTGCTTTTTCCCCATACCCTTGCCCATTATTTCTATCCAAACAGTCATCCAATACCTCAATTGAACTTGCCGCCACTACATTTCCAGGCAAACACCCTAACTACTCACTGGGGTGAAATAGATTTTCCTCACATTACCCTTGCTTTGTTCACATATCACTTTAAACCTATTTCCTCTTGTTCTTGTTTGATGAAGTCTTCCATTATGAGTGGGAACAATTTCTCCCTATTAATTCTACCCAGACCACTTGTGATGTTGAAAAACTCAATCACATCTCCTGTTAGCCTTCTGTCCAAGGTGAACAGACCTACCATCTACAATCTATCGTGATAACTGTAATCTATTATTCTTTTCCTTTTGTAGGATGTTAATAATCATCCTATTCCTGGAACCATTCACTGCTTGTTGTCATTTATATAAATGATTTGGATGTGAACAGAGATGGTATGGTTACTAAAGTTGCAGATGACACCAAAATTGGAGGTGTAGTGGACAGCGAAGAAGGTTACCTCAGAGTACAGCGGGATCTTGATCAAACGGGCCAATGGGCCAAGGAGTGGCAGATGAAGTTTAATTTAGATAAATGTGAGGTGCTACATTTTGGAAAGGCAAATCAGGGCAGGACTTATGCACTTAATGGTAAGGTCCTGGGGAGTGTTGCTGAACAAAGAGACCTTGGAGTGCAGGTTCATAGTTCCTTGAAAGTGGTGTTGCAGATAAACAGGATAGTAAAGAAGGCGATTGGTACGCTTGCCTTTATTGGTCAGATAATTGAGTATAGGAGTTGGGAGGTTATCTTGCGGCTGGTTCAGCCACTTTTGGAGTATTGTGTGCAATTCTGGTTTCCCTGCTATAAGAAGGATGTTGTGAAACTTGAAAGGGCTCAGAAAAGATTCACAAGGATGTTACCAGGGTTGGAGGGTTTGAGCTTTAGGGAGAGGCTGAATAGGCTGGGGCTATTTTCCCTGGAGCTTCAGAGGCTGAGGGGTGACCTTATAGAAGTTTATAAAGTCGTGAGGGGCATGGATAAGGAGAATAGCTAAGGTCTTTTCCTTGGGGTGGGGGAGTCCAAAACTAGAGGGGCATAGGTTTAAAGTGAGAGGAGAAATATTTTAAAATGTACCTAAGGGGCAACTTTTTCCTGCAGAGGGTGGCGCGTGTCTGGAATGATCTGCCAGAGGAAGTGGTGGAGGCTGGGAAAATTACAACATTTAAAAGGCATCTGGATGGTTATATGAATTAGAATGGGTTTAGAGCGATATGGGCCAAATGCTTGCAAATGGGACCAGATTTATATAGGATTTTTGGTCAGCATGGACGAGTTGAACCGAAAGGTCTGTTTCCTTTCTGTATATCCCTGACTCTATGACTCGTAAATCGCTTTCTCCAAAGCATTCACATTTTTCCTAGAATACAGTCTACTGAAAAGTCTGAAAGGTCTACTTCTGTTCCCATGTTTCTGTGTAACTGTACACAATACTCCAGCAGAGAGAGGTCTAACTTTTTTATTATTGAAAGAGTTCTTCAATTAGTCCAACTTTCACTTTTTTCCAACACTGTGCAAATTGACCTCTACTGTTTCTCTAATTCCTTTTGAAAGTGACTGTTCACATCAGTGCAGTTCATATCAGCTTATTTAGTTTTCATGTTGCCTCTGGTACCTTTTTTTTCTGACTCTCTGCCCTAAGGCTGTAAGATAAGACCATAAGAGGAGTAGAATTAGGCCATTTGGCCCATTGAGTTGGCTCCACCATTCGATGGTAGCTGATAAGTTTCACTACCCCATTCTCCTGCCTTCTCCCTATAACCTTTGATCCCCTCACTAATCAAGAACCCATCTATCTCAAAACAAAGCAAAAGAGGTGCAGATTATTTAATCGGGTTATAACTCAACCTTTTGCTTGTTACTCAGCTGTTAACACTTTACTCACACCGTCTGACACTCTTGATCACCTGCAGAGACTTATTATTCGACACTCCACTCACACTATTCATATGATCTTTTGCATTCTCTGCTCTTGATCTCTCTGCCTATAAATTCTGTGTCTGCATGCTTCTCTCTCACTCCACCTGCTGAAGGGGCAGTGCTACGAAAGCTTGTGGTTTCAAATAAACCTGTTGGACTATAACCTGGTATCATGTGACTTCTGTCTTTGTCCACTCCAGTCCAACACTGGCACCTCCACATCATGGTTCACTAGAAACCACGTCTCCAACATACTTTCAGTGGCCCCATTGCACTTACCCCTGCACCACATTGCCTCCATGCCCACTAATAACCCTCGCATCTTTCTAAGGCCAACCATTTCTCTTCCAGTGCTTTATCCTGTATTAAGAATCAGTTTATTCTAGTCTGTACCTATTTGTTGCTGTAAATTAAAGTTCCCACATCTGCCTTTAATTCTTTTGCTATTTGTCTTCAGTTGGTGTCTTCAGACTACTCTTCCACCTATCACTGTCTTTCACTATCAAAACTCTTCATGATTTTGAACACAATTTTAAAAAAAACTTGGGTGGTGATGAAGGATTCTGCAAAATCATGTTCACAGCTTTATGTTGAATGCAGTTTGGATTATGAATAATCAAAAGACCAAGATGCTTGTGTTTCTTTCAGTATCTGGCCTGTGAACTTTATATAACCTTGTTTGGATTGTTTGCATGTTATTCTATTGAAAGCATTGAGTTCCTGCTGTAATAAAAAGACACATCCATTAAAGTAATTTTAGAGTCTGTGTTACATAATGGAGGCAGATGGTTCTGAGGATGGCTTACTGGACCCAAAACATTAACTCTGACTTCTCTCCACAGATGCTGCCAGACTTGCTGAGCTTTTCCAGCAATTTCTGTTCTTGTTGTAAAAGTAAATGGGCATTGGTTACATTTGTGTAGGTGCTATAAAAATTAGTCAGACAATCCTGCAGGAACAGTGATCGTATCCCGTATATTTCGGAGCAGGGAACCCTAAAGTGATAATGGAAACTGTTTGTACTGGGGTGTATTGCAACAAGAGGAGTAAATATTGGAGGCCATTAGTTTGTTTTCATTTTGGAATAAACCATGGATTGAAAACCCTGAGACTGAATGTGTTCAGCGAAGTTCAGAGTACACCTGACTGGAGCAAGTGTCCTGACTGGAGCAAGTGTAACCTCTCTCCTAAAATGAGGTACACAGACATAGAGGTACACAGCACCTTTGGCCCTTTGACACAACTCATCTATACCGACCAAGTTCCCTAAACTGAACTAGTCCCACTTGCCTGCATTTGTACCCTATTGTTCTAAGCCTTTCCTATCTATGTACCTGTCCAAATGTCTTTTAATTTGTGTAATTGTACTCACCTCTACCACTTCCTCTGGCAGCTCGTTCCATACACACACCATACCCTGCATCACAAAGTTGCCCCTCAAGTGCTTTCTCTCTCATGTTGAACCTATGCCCTCTAGTTTTGGATTCACCTACCCTGGAGAAAATAACCTCAGCTATTCACCTTCAGCATCCCCTGATGGTTTTATAGACCTTTAAAAGGTTACTACTGACCCTCCAACACTCCAGGGAATAGAGGTCCCAGTGTATTCAGCCTCTCCTTATAACTCCAACCTTCCACTCTCGGTTAAAAACCAAAAGAACTGCGGATGCTGTAAATCAGGAACAAAAACAAAGTTGCTGGAAAAGCTCAGCAGGTCTGGCAGCATCTGTGAAGGAGAAAACAGAGTTAACGTTTCGTGTCCGGTGACCCTTCCTCAGAACTGATGGTGGCTGGGCCCAGCTGAGCTTTTCCAGCAACTTTGTTTTTGTTCCACTCTCAGTAACATGCTTGTAAGTTTTTTTTAATTAGTAATTACAAAGCAGTTAAAGGAATAAGTTATCTCAGCAGATAAGTTCTGTTTTTGCAACTTTCATACCAGGATGGTTTGGTTAGAAATCTGTAGGTTACTAGAAGCTCTCAGTTTTGCGAATATTCATTTCAGAAAACTCCACAGTTCACAGGGCAGAAACAGTTGAGAATCAGTTGAATTGAATTTAAGATTTAAGAAAACAGTGGAATTCCTCTCAACTTGAAACACTGTGAAAGGGTGGTGTTGGGGAATAGGTCAAAACTTTTTTTTGCTGTGTGCTTATGATTTTTCTAACCGTGTTCTATATCTAGACGGCTTAGTTTGTTTTTGCATTTTGTGTAATAACTTCTGTTGTTAAAGAAAACCAACAGTCTCATATGGCTGCTACGTTAACTAGAATTTTAAAAAATGGTCTATCAGGTCAGGCTCCATTCTGGGATCTGGCATGTTCACTAGCATCATCAGCTAGGATTGTAACGAAGCCAGAAAGTCGTTAGCACACATGTGAATGCTGAATTTCTGTCCTGCTACATGAAGGGGAATGACTTCTCCCAAGAATTCGAGTGTGGAAGGTGCAATGGTGCGGGGAGAAAGAGAGAGTGGAGGAGGCTTTTCATAAGAAGATTCAAGGCTACAAGTTTTTCAAGTGAAACAGACCTTCTTCATTCATGACGTTAAACAAGCCAAGAGTTATGTTTATTTGTAACGTTCTTATTGTACAGGGTGTCCATCTGAATCGAGTTTTTGTGATAGCAATGTTACATGCACTGAGCACATTGAGTTGACCTCACGTGACTTGAGACCAACCAAGTGGAGCTCATTAATGAATGAATTTTTTATACAACCTGTAGCCTTATGGTCACTGTTGTACGAGACCACAGCCGAATTCAGTTGCTCTCCCCGGGAGGATTTGATCTTATGACTACCCAGGTTGCTTACTCAGTCAGATAATTGCTAGGTTATAATCACCTGAAGACAACACTTCTATTGATGCAACACTCCCTTAATTACTGCACTGATCCAGATTGTATACTCAGTTCCTGGATTGACATAGACTTTGAACAGTGCAGAAATTTGACAGCTGACACTTAGCCAATTTTTGCCACTGCCCCACAGAAATGACTCCCATCAAGGCTCCATCCCTTTAACAACAACTTGCCCTTATGTAGCAATGTTGTAAAATGCTCCAAAATCTTTCATAGGTGCATTAGTCAAAATGTGATTGAGCCATATTAAGACAGGTAGTCAAAGGTTCAGTGAGAGAGCTGGGTTCTAAGGAGCATCTTGAAGAAATAATGAGAAAGGTAAGTTTTAAGGAGGGCTTTCAGAGCTTAAAGGTATGGATGAAAATTTTAAATACAAGCTGTTGCCAGATAAGGATGTGATGTAGGTCAGAACTCGCAGCGTGGATTGTGGGAGTGGGTAAGCAAGAATGGGATATGGGCAGTAACAGAGAGTGGCAAGGGTGGTAATGTGCTCTGGGTGGGGGGGGCATTCAATGTACAAGAGTGACTCAGCAGCGCTGTTACTGATGAAGCTGTCTGTGTCCGAAAGGACATTGCTGCTCGGCTGGGTCTGTGGCACGTGGTGAGGGAACCAACAAGAGAGAAAAAGCTATTTGGCTTCATTCATAACAATTTTACCTGCTGCAGATGCATCTGTCTATGACTGCACTGATAGGTCACGCGGAGGGAGGTGCTACATTTTAGAAAGGCAAATCAGGCCAGAACTTATACACTTAATAGTAGGGTCCTGGGGAGTGTTGCTGAGCAAAGAGATCTTGGAAAAATAAAAAAAAACGAAAGATGCTGTAAATCAGGAACAAAAACAGAAGTTGTTGGAAAAGGTCAGCAGGTCTGGCAGCATCTGTGAAGGAAAAAATCAGAGTTAACGTTTCTGGTCTGGTGTCCACACCCGAAATGTTAACTTGTGTTGAAAGAGACCTTGGAGTGCAGGTTCATAGTTCCTTGGAAGTGGAGTTGCAGGAAGACAGGTGAAAGGGGAAAATTTTAAAAAGGACCTAAGGGGCAACTTTTTCAACTGTATGGAATGAGCTGCCAGAGGAAGTGGTGGAGGCTGGTACAATTACAACATTTAAAAGGCATCTGGATGGGTGTATGAATAGAAGGGGTTTACAGGGATATGGGTTAAATGCTGGCAAATGGGACTAGAGTGATTTAGGATATCTGGTCGGCATGGACGAGTTGGACTGAAGGGTCTGTTTCTGTGCTGTACATCTCTATGACTGTGTGAGATAGGGCCACACAGCCCTTGTGGAGGCAAAGCTGTCCTCCTCCTCACATTGAGATATCTTCTATTGTGTTGTGTGACTCTGCCACGATGTTGAATGGAGTAGATTTTGAATAGATCTATCAACTCAAGACTAAAAGGCACTGTATTCAGACACAATCTTCAACTTAACAAGGCGTGGGGCTGGATGAACACAGCAGGCCAAGCAGCATCATAGGAGCAGGTAGACTTGACGTTTCAGGCCTAGATCCTTCATCAGAAATCTCTGATACAATCTTCAACCTCATGGCCTAGCATGTTCCCCACATCCCGTGAAACAAAACAAGCTTACAATCCACTGACGTTATGGAATTATGAGGACGATGGAAAAAATAATGGGAATTCGGATGAATTTATAGCAGAGAGGGGTGGGTTGTATTTTCTTGAAGGGTAAAGGATGCTTTGGGGCCTTCACGGAGAGAGGGGGAGTTGCAGGCAGAGCTGTGGGTGGAGGTGGAGCACAGAGGCAGTTTCTGTTTGAAACAGGAGCGTGGTGAGCATAACGTAGAGATTACCTCACAGACTCTTGTATTAATGGTCAGGTACGAGAGATTTCACTTTGGTCATCATTTTTTTATTTTCTGTTCATTCTGCTTTCCTTGTACACCAGTGACAGCATGTTCTGCCATTATTGAGTGGATGTTCAGCTTTGTGACTGACCAGATTTACAAAGATTGCATTTTAGGGCACATTCAGGAGAGGAGGCCCCATTCAGCACAAGAAATTCCCGACATCGCCTTCAATGAGCTAAAGTTCTGTCTGAGCTCACTGCTTGCAGTGTCTGACATTAGCAATGTCAGTTTATCTGCAGCATAACGGTAACGGTGTTTTGGGAGAGTGTATCCCAAAAGTTTCACAGCAGTCCGTCTGCTATTGACCAAACTGGCATAAATACCAGGAAATTTAACAGATCAGCAAGTTAGAAACAGGAGAAGCCCATTCAGCCTTTCAAGACTACCTCCTGAATTCAATATAATCATGGCTGATTGAAATCTTCAACTCCATTTTACTCGCCCTGCCCGATTTATCTCACTATGATTGGCAATCAGAAATCTATCAATCTCGACCTTAAATACAATCAAACTCTAAGCTTCCATAACCCTCTGTGATGGAGAATTCCAAAGATTCACAACTCTTTGAGTAAAAAGCATTTCTCTTCATCTCCAACCTAAGTGACTTCCCCTTATTTTTAAATGGTGCCCCTTGGGTTTTGACCTTCCTAATCAGGGCAAACACCTTACCAGCATCTATTCTGTCTATCCCTTTAAGAATTTTGCAGGCTTCAGTGAGATCATCTCTCATTTTTTGAAACTCTAGTGAATACAGGCCCAGGTTGCCCAGTCTCTCTCCATAGGACTGTCCTGGCATCCCATGAACAGGTCTGGTGAACCTTCATGACATTCCCTCAACGGCAATAATATCTTTCCTGAGACAATGAGAGCAAAACTGCACGATGTACACCAGGTGCAGCCTCAGCAAACTCCTGAACAATTGATGCAAGCCTTCACTACTCCTGTACTCAAATCGTCTTGTAATGAAAGGCTAACATTCCATTAGCTTTACTAATAGCTCTCTTGTTAACCTTCAGTGAATTATCAAATGAGCACAAAGTGTCTTTGTAGATCTACACTTCTCAACTTCTTGCTGTTTAAGAAATATTGTTTACTCTATCTCTTCTATCAAAGTGAATATCCTTACATTTTCCACATTATATTTCATCTGCCATGTTTCTGCCCATTCACTAAACCTGTGCAAAACCTCCTGAAACTGCTTTACATCATCCTCACATCACACGTTCCCACTCAGCTTTGTATCATCCATGAATTTGGAAATAACACATGTGGTCTACCAAAGCAAATCATTGATATGAACTGTGTGCAAGTGGGGACTAAAACACTGATTGTTGTGGTCATCTACTAGTCACTGTCTGTCAATGTAAGAATGACCTATTTATTCCTACTCTCTGTTTTCTGTCTGTTAACCAATCGTTAACCCATTACCAGCACATTACCTCCTGTCCCATGTGCTTTAACCTTTCTAACCAAACCACACATGTTGATCATTTTCCGCCATATTTTCTGGTCAGTTCGAGATTCAATTGTCCACAAAACTGACCATATCCACAGGTCAACACTGAGAGAGTTCATCAGTTAAGCTGGCGCAGAAAGATTCTTCCAATTGTGTTCATTACCTGAACCATAAAGGCACTAACTGTAATTTAGTACTGGAATGTATTTTATTATTTAGAAACCAACTGGTCAGCTAATCTATTACATTGTCCTGTTTCCAATGTTACTTTCAGTTGATTTTGAATTACAGAATATTACACATGGAAACATGCCATTCAGCCTGTTGTGTCTGTGCTAGCTCTTTGCAAGCCTGACTCAGCCAGTGTCAATTCCCGGCTCCTTGTCTGGGCCCTGCAGTTTGTTTCACTTCTGATAATGATCCCATTCCCTTTTGAAGGTCACTACTGAACCTGCCTCTACCACAAGCTCAGGTATCACATCCCAGACCCTAACCACAATATGAAGAAGATTTGTTAATGTCCACCTGCCAATTTTAATTCACGTTATTCACAAGTAAAGAACTTATTGAAAATATTTGGTGATAAATTGATTTTCAGCTATATTAATGTAACCATACAATGAGGTTGTTGACTTGCTCGCCGCCTCTGACGAAATGATGGCATTTATATGAACTGCTCTGAGACAATGTGACCATCTTAGCTCAAGCCAAGTACAGACATGCACGAGAATTCCTACAGGCCTGGTTTTCAACCCATAATTATGATCAACAAACATGTGGAATTAGTCCCCAAATACAAACCCACGCAGAACAGAACCGGAAGTGACACAACCCAACTTAACAGGCCGGATCCAATAAATTCCAAACAGAGTAGAACAACATCGCTTCATCAGAGGCCGCACTGACGATGTTACCTAGCATGGGTAACAAAACGTCTGTACGATAACCAACCAGCTCAGCAAACAAGTCAACAACCTCATCCACATCCCAGCTACAGATCTTCGCAAGAACCTTAAAGCAATGATACAATCCATAAAAAAAATGTCAAGGAATACTTTTTAATGGACAAAGGAAGAAAAAAGACTTGTATTTCTATATGGATATCCCAAAAGTCAGTGGTGTACTTTTGACGTGTAGCCACTATTTTAATGTAGGAAGCATGGTGACCAATTTGTGCACAGCAAGCTCCCACAAAGGGCAACGCGGTGTTAATGAGACAATCTGTTTTTTGTGATGTTGGTTGATCAGAACATTTCAGGTAAAGGAGTGGGAATAACTTCATTGAAATAGTGCCATGGGACTTCTTATTTTTTCCTGAAAGGACAGCTGGGGCTTAATTTCAACATCCCACTTGGCCGACGAACCTTTAACCAGGGCTGCGTTCCCTCTGGGCTGCTCTAGAATACCAGCCTAGGTTTTCCTTTGGTATTCCACTCCTAGTGTGGGACTGCGACCCACAAACCTCTGACTCACAGATTAAAGCGCTCCCCCACTGAGATGCAGGTAACATCCATGCACTGTGATGCTGCCTGACCTGCCTGGCTCACGGAAGATATTACATTTGCAATTAATTTTAATGAAAACTTGAATTGTAAAGACAAATATGATTGACTAGTGCTCACACCAATGTGTCAAAATGATTGCTGGGAAAATACTACAGTGAGATTAAAGGGCTGCGTTGTTGACCGTGTATCCGTTTTCTAGTATGAGAAAGGCTGAAGCCTTTTCCTTACAGATGTCAACATCTGCGTGTTTATTCTTGCAGTTACCCTCTGGCTATAACTTTCCTCATGATGGGTATTTCCGCAGAGTTAGCACTCATTCATTATTGACCTTCACATAAGCCAGAGGCCAGCAAGAGTGATCATGGCCATATTAATCGGTCATTTATCAGCCTAACCTGTTCTATATGTTTCTAACATCTGCCTTCAACCTTCTGTCACCGCACCATCATTGTAGCTTTAAACAGTCGCTTAGTCTTTTGGTGGATGAGCTGAAAGTTTTTGCGTGATTACATTTGGCATGTGTTTTCAAAAGTTCCCTTTGCGCCGCTTCAGTGAAGCATTTGTATATAAAACAGGTTTGGAATGTTCCCTTGAGTGTTTACAACAGATCACTGGAATTACTGATGTTTTATTTATGGATCTAAAATGTGTTTCCACAGTCTCTCTCTGACACACCACCCCTCTGCTAGGTCCTCATGCTCAGAGCCATATCCAGCATCCCTAGCTGATGATTTCTGAATTCCTGTGTGGAGAACTCCTGAGGACCTCCCACTCCCCAAATTCCTGAAAATATTGTTACATTCCCCACTGTAAACATTACCACAGACCTCCCCCTCTATCTTTTACAATTTCTGCTCTCTTTCCTGTACATATTGTGAGGAATAGTGATTGTGCCCCCATTGATAATCATGCCTTTATCACGGAATTTTTAAAAACATTTTTATTATTTGTCATTTATTGAAATTCCTTTGTAGGATGAGAGCATTGCTGGATAGACCAGCACTCATTTCCCATCCTTAAAGGTCAGTTAGGAGTCAACCACATTCCTATGGGTCTGGGGTCACATGTAGACCAGCAGATTTCTTCCCTAAAAGACATTGGTGAACCAGATGGGGTTTTAGCATTTACCAGAAAACCATTCTGGCCATATGGTTACCATTTACAGCAGATTTTCATTGAACTCAAACTTCACCAGCTACGATGGTGGCTTTCAAAGCCACTTAGAGAGACCTGGATCAGTAGCCCAATGACATTACCATTGCGCTACCATCACATTTGATAGCACAATGCGTGTGTATGGTTGAAAATATATACACTTTGTTGAAACTTTCTGTCTTGCACTGATCAGGACACTTCACAAGAAACAACAGTTGAAGAGAAAATTAATAGTTACACTGTTTGAGAGGAAAGTGCTGATTGGTTTGCAAGTAGACTGATTTTAGAAATGTAGCCCTGGAGAATGCAGCACTTAAAGATGATTGACAGTTGATTGCCAGACCTAGAAGCAGGGAGCGAGGGCAAAATTTGCAGATGACACAAAGATAAGCAGTAAAATATGTTAGAACATGAACAAAGAACAAAGAAAATTACAGTGCAGGAACAGGCCCTTCGGCCCTCCAAGCCTGCATCGACATGCTGCATGTCACAACTAAAACCCCCTACAGGGACCGTATCCCTCTATTCCCATCAAATTCATGTATTTGAGATAATAGGAACTGCAGATGCTGGAGAATCCGAGATAACAAGGCATGGAGCTGGATGAACACAGCAGGCCAAGCAGCACCATAGGAGCAGGAAAGCTTGACGTTTCGGGCTTGGACCCTGTCAAGTCACCCTTTAAAAGTCACTATCATATCTGCTTCCACTACCTTCCCCGGCAGCGAGTTCCAGGCACCCACCACCCTCTGTGTAAAAAACTTGCCTCGTACATCACCTTTAAACCTTGCTCCTTGCGCCTTAAACCCATGGCCCCTCGTAACTGACTCTTCCACCCTGGGAAAAAGCTTCTGACTGTCCACTCTGTCCATGCCCTTCATAATCTTGTAGACCTCTATCAGGTCGCCCCTCAACCTCCGTCGTTCCAGTGAGAACAACTCAAGATTCTCCAACCTCTCCTCATAGCTAATGCCCTCCATACCGGGCAACACCCTGGTAAATCTTTTCTGTACCCTCTCCATAACTACCACATCCTTCTGGTAGTGTTGCGACCAGAATCGAACACAATCTTCCGAATGCAGCCAAACTAAGGTTCTATAAAACTGCAACATTACCTGCCAATTTTTAAACTCAGTGCCCTGGCCGATGAAGGCAAGCATGCCATATGCCTTGTTGACTACCTTTTCCACCTGCGTTGCCACTTTCAGTGACCTGTGTATCTGTACACCCAGATCCCTCTGCCTATCAGTGCTCTTAAGGGTTCTGCCATTTAGTGTATATTTTCCATCTGGATTCGACCTTCCAAAATGCATTACCTCACATTTTTCCGGATTAAACTCCACCTGCCATCTCTCTGCCCAAGTCACCAACCGATCTATATCCTGCTGTATCCTTTGATGGTCCTCATCGCTATCCGCAATTCCACCAACCTTTGTGTCATTGGCAAACTCACTAATCAGAGCAGTTACATTCTCCTCCAAATCATTTGTATATATTACAAATAGCAAAGGTCCCAACACTGATCCCTGAGGAATAGCACTAGTCATAGCCCTTCATTCATAAACACACCCTTCCACTGCTACCCTCTGTCTTCTATGACCGAGCCAGTTTTTTTATCCATCTTGCAAGCTCACCTCTGACCCCGTGCGACTTTACCTTCTGTATCAGCCTGCCATGGGGGACCTTGTCAAAGGCCTGACTGAAGTCCATGTAGACAACATCCACTGCCGTACCCTCATCGATCATCATCATCACTTCCTCAAAAAACTCAGCCAAGTTAGTGAGACACGCTCTCCCCTTCACAAAACCATGCTGCGTCTCGTTAATATGCCCACTTATTTCCAAGTGAGAGTAAATCCTGTCTCGAAGAATCCTCTCCAATAATTCCCCTACCACTGACGTAAGGCTCACCGGCCTGTAATTAGCTGGATTATCCCTGCCACCCTTAGTAAACAAAGGAACAACATTGGCTATTCTCCAACCCTCTGGGACCTCCCCTGTAGCCAGTGATGATACAAAGATTTCTCTCAACGCCCCAGCAATTTCCTCCCTTGCCTCTCTCAGTATTCTGGGCTATATCCCATCAGGCCCTGGGGACTTGTCGACCTTAATGTTTTACAAGACCCCCAACACGTCCTCCTTTTTGATCTCAACATGACCCAAACTATCTACACACCCTTCCCCAGACTCATCAACCACCAAGTCCTTCTCTGTGGTGAATACTGACGCAAAGTATTCATTTAATACCTCGCCCATTTCCTCTGGCTCCTCACATAAATTCCCTTCCCTATCCTGGAGTGGGCCAACCCTCTGCCTGGCTACCCTCTTGCTCTTTATATATATATGTATAAAAAGCCTTGGGATTTTCCTTAATCCTGTTGGCCAACGGCTTTTCATGACCCCTTTTAGCCCTCCTGACTCCTTGCTTAAGTTTCTTTCGACTTTCCTTGTATTCCATCCTTGCTTCGTGTGTTCCCAGCCATGTTGTCATGAAAATAGAAGCAATTTGCAAATGGATATAGATAGATTGAGCAAGTGGGCAAAAATATAGCTGATTGATATAACTGATGGACAATGTGATGTTGTTCCCATTGATGGGAAGAACGAAAAAATGAAAAAGGTGTTCTGATGCATTAGTTACAAATGTTAGTTGGAAATACAGCATATTATTAAGAAGGCTACTGAGAAGTTATTATTTATCACCAGAGGAACTGCACATAAAAATAAGGATTTTATAGTTCAGCTGTGCAGGGCATACAGAGACCACATCCTCAGTGCTGTGTGCAGTTTCTGTCTTCTTGTCAAAGGAAGGATGTAAATGCATTGGAGATGGTTTGGGGGATTGCAATGAATGGGCTGACTTATGGGGAAAGATTGGACAGACTAGACTTGTTTCCAGTGGGGCTTAGGAGAGTGAGGGGTGATCTGATTGAAGTGTATCAGATCCTGAATCGTCTTACAAAGGTGGATGCGAGAAGCGTTTTTCCTCTTGTGGATCCGTCCAGAAGTAGGGACACTGTTTAAAAATTCGGAGTCAGACTTTCAGGAGCTAGATGAGGAGACTTCCGTTTTTCTGTCAGAGTGTGCTATGACCATAGGACCCTCTACCCCAAAAGGCAGTGAAAACAGGGTCCCTGAATACTTTCAAGGTAGAAATAGACAAATCCTTATAAAAACAAAATACTGTGGATGCTGGAAACCTGAACCAAACACAGAGAATGTGGGAGAAGGTCGGGAAGCATCCATCAGGAAAGAAACAAAGTCAATGTTGTGTATCCAGTATGAACTCTGAAGAAAAATCATATTTGACTCTCCACAAATGCTACCAGACTGGCTGAGTTTCTCCAAATTTTCAGTGATTCTTTTCCAGGAAAATTCTTGTTAGGCTGAGGAATCAAAAGATATTGAGGGAGAAGAGAATATCAATGGTCAATTTCTGAGCCTAATTCATATGTCAGAATCGAAGCAGTGATAAGACCATAAGACATAGGAGTGGAAGTAAGGCCATTCGGTCCATTGAGTCCACGCCGCCATTTAATCATGGCTGATGGGCATTTCAACTCCACTTACCCGCACTCTCCCCGTAGCCCTTGATTCCTTGCGAGATCAAGAATTTATCAATCTCTGCCTTGAAGACATTCAACGTCCCGGCCTCCACTGCGCTCCGTGGCAATGAATTCCACAGGCCCACCACTCTCTGGCTGAAGAAATATCTCCTCATTTCCGTTCTAAATTGACCCCCTCTAATTCTAAGGCTGTGCCCACGGGTCCTAGTCTCCCCACCTAACGGAAACAACTTCCCAGCGTCCACCCTTTCTAAGCCATGCATTATCTTGTAAGTTTCTATTAGATCTCCCCTCAACCTTCTAAACTCTAATGAATACAATCCCAGGATCGTCAGCCGTTCATCGTATGTTAGGCCAACCATTCCAGGGATCATCCATGTGAATCTCCGCTGGACACGCTCCAGTGCCAGTATGTCCTTCCTGAGGTGTGGGGCCCAAAATTGGACACAGTATTCTAAATGGGGCCTAAATAGAGCTTTATAAAGTCTCAGAAGCACATCGCTGCTTTTATATTCCAACCCTCTTGAGATAAATGACAACATTCCATTCACTTTCTTAATCACAGACTCAACCTGCAAGTTAACCTTTAGAGAATCCTGTACTAGCACTCCCAGATCCCTTTGTACTTCGGCTTTATGAATATTCTCACCGTTCAGAAAATAGTCCATGCCGGTATTCTTTTTTCCAAAGTGCAAGACCTCGCATTTGCTCACGTTGAATTTCATCAGCCATTTCCTGGACCACTCTCCTAAACTGTCTAAATCATTCTGCAGCCTCCCCACCTCCTCCGTACTACCTGCCTGTCCACCCAACTTCGTATCATCAGCAAACTTCGCCAGAATGCCCCCAGTCCCTTCATCCAGATCATTAATATATAAAGTGAACAGCTGCGGCCCCAACACTGAACCCTGCGGGACACCACTTGTCACCGGTTGCCATTCCGAAAAAGAGCCTTTTATCCCAACTCTCTGCCTTCTGTCAGACAGCCAATCCTCAATCCATGCCAGTAACTCACCTCGAACACCATGGGCCCTCACCTTACTCAGCAGCCTCCCGTGAGGCACCTTATCAAAGGCCTTTTGGAAGTCTAGATAGATAACATCCACTGGGTTTCCCTGGTCTAACCTACTTGTTATCGCTTCAAAGAATTCTAACAGGTTTGTCAGGCACAACCTCCCCTTACTAAATCCATGCTGACTTGTTCTAATCCGACCCTGCACTTCCAAGAATTTCGAAATCTCATCCTTAACGATAGATTCTAGAATTTTACCAACAACCGAGGTTAGGCTAATCGGCCTATAATTTTCCATCTTTTGTCTTGATCCTTTCTTAAACAAGGGGGTTACAACAGTGATTTTCCAATCATCTGCGACTTCCCCTGACTCCAGTGACTTTTGAAAGATCACAACCAACGCCCCTGCTCTTTCCTCAGCCACCTCCCTCAGAACTCTAGGATGTAGCCCATCGGGGCCAGGAGATTTATCAATTTTTAGACCTTTTAGCTTTTCTAGCACTTTCTCTTTTGTAATGCCTACCATACTCAACTCTGCCCCCTGACTCTCCTTAATTGTTGGGATGATGCTCGGGAGGAAATGCATGAGGTTACTTCTGTACAGCAAGATCCAATATCCAGCAAATAGCTACCTCGAACTGGTCATCCTGACCCAGTCTATCTTGACCAAGCCTTTCCTTTTGGGATCCATATTGGCCAGGACACAGGGAATGACTCCTCTGCTTGTCTTCAGTAAAGGGCTGTGGGCTCTTCCATGACCAGAAGGGTGGGTACGCAGGTCAGGGTATCGTTTTAACGTCTCATCTGAGAAACTGCCCACCTGACAGTGCGGCACTCCATCAGTACTGACCCTCTGACAGTGCGACACTCCCTCAGTACTGACCCTCTGACAGTGCAGCACTCCCTCAGTACTGACACTCCAACAGTGCTGCATTCCCTCAGTACTGACCCTCCAACAGTGCTGCATTCCCTCAGTACTGACCCTCCAACAGTGCTGCATTCCCTCAGTACTAAACCTGAGGAGGATGTTCTATAATCTCTCAGATCAAAAGCCTTTGTGTGGTCAAAGAGGGTCGTGTATAAAGGTTGCTGTTGCTGCATTTTCCTTGGATTTGTCTTCCTGTGAAGATCATATCCACTGGGCCTGTTGATAAACAGAATCTACATTGTGACTCCAGGAGAAGCTCTTCAGGGCCTGAGAGGAGCATTTTCCAGTGACTTTGCCTGTGGTCAATGGCAGCAAGATCCCTGAGTAGTCACTGCTACCATTATAGTCTCCTTTCTTGAAGACAGTGACCATTATGGCATCTCAGTCTCTGACTCCTCTAATATCCAGTGGATACCAGCCTGGCTTGTCCAAACTTCCATCATGAGACTACTAGCTCATTTCAAGTTTCAGTCAATGTAGTAAATCTTCTCTGTACATCCTGCAACACATTAACATCCTTCCTTAAAAAAAGGAGATCAAACCTATATATCATACCCACCATGTGGTCTGACCAGTGCCCTGTACAACTGGAGACTAACCTCCCCATTTGCTCTGATAATAAATGATAAAATCCTGTTAGCTTTCCTTTCCATTGTATTTCAAGAAAGAAAGGAATGTTTTGTGGATTTTTATAGACATGGGAATGTTGCTCAGGATAATGAGAAAATGCAGCAAACTTTAGCAACGTGCTGTGGGAAGTTTGTGACTGTCACTTCTTTATTGATGTCTAATGAATGTAACCCTTGCATGGCTCAGAACTATGTTGTGCGTGAAATCATGTACTCATGGCTTGAATCCAAAACCTCTTGGTTCCGGCTGCCAAACAAAGTGAAAATGTCACAACAGGCAATAGGTAACCCACACCAACCCCACAATCTGAGATCTTCTTCCTTGAACTGAAACACAAGTAGTTACAATCCTCCACCACACTCTGCTGCCTGGCTGAACTTGTTCTTTCACTCAATTTTACATCTTGGAACACCATCTCTTCCAAATACAAGCTGTTGCTAGGCTTGTATTTTCATGGGATACACGGATCATTTATTATTTCTTCTCAACACCCTGACCCATCTACCTTTCTCATTTCCTTTCCCGATACCTTGATGGCTGTTTCACCAACTTTGGTCCCAAATTTTATCCCTTTCCCAGCTTCACATGCTCTGTCACCAGATCTTCTCTTCCCTTCCCTAATTTCTCTGTTTCCAATTCTGGGGGTGGGTTACAGCCAGTATTCACTCTGAGCCCATCGGCTCACATAATTACCTTGGCTGGACCTCCTCAGAACCCACCTGCTCTAAAGGTCTCTAGTCCTTTCTCCAGTTTCTTTGTCCCTATTACATTGATTCTGAGGATTGACCTCCACAATATCCATTCCATTTTCTTGCTTCTTTCCCTTTACTTTGGTTTATTTCTTCCTAATTTTCCAAAGTGTTATTTTTCTCCTTACCACACTCGCTG
Organism: Ginglymostoma cirratum; assembly: GCA_024137785.1. NCBI lineage: Eukaryota > Metazoa > Chordata > Chondrichthyes > Orectolobiformes > Ginglymostomatidae > Ginglymostoma > Ginglymostoma cirratum. The sequence goes on along the minus strand of JAHRHZ010000273.1, from coordinate 18,217,636 downwards.
TACAGGTATTTAGATCTGTTGGAGGTCTGCACCTACTAGAGCTGTTTGAAGAGGTAGGGTATCCTTATGCAGAGGAAAAGTAACCTTTTGGATATAGTCTCTTCTTTTAAAATCATTTGTAGGATGTGGGTGTCGCTGGCTGGGCCAGAATTTATTGGCCATCCCTAGTTGCCCCTTGAGAAGGTGGGGGTGAGCTGCCTTCTCGAACCACTGTGATCCATGGGCTGTGCATTGACCCACAATGCTGTTAGGGAGAGAATTCCAGGATTTTGACCCAGCAACAGTGAAGGAACAGTCATATATTTTCAAATCAGGATGTTGAGTGGCTTGGAGGGGAACTTGCAGGGGATGGTGTTCCCATGTATCTGCTGCCCTTGACTTCCTAGATGGAAGCGGTCGTGGATTTGGAATGTGCTGTCTGAGGATCTTTAGTGAATTTCTCAGGACAACCAATGGGGAGGTCAGGTGCCCTTTTGAAGAAGTAAGATGCCCTTTAGGATTGTTAAGATTAAACAGGAGTGTACTTGAAAAGTGTACAAACTTACTTGAAGTAACAAGCTCGTTGGAAAGGTCAAGAGAACTTTCAAAATGAGCTGATAAGGCATTTAAAACTCCTGCCCTTGAAATACTAAAACAAATGTCAACAGTCTGGAAAGAAAGCTGTCCTTGCTATTTCTCTCTGTTCTTTGAAATAAGTCTGAGGTTATCTATACAAGTCAACGTTGATTTTATAACATTCATTAACACTTTGGGCTGTCTGTCAGTTTATTGCTCAATCGATTGTCCCAAATTTGTTATAGACACTTCAAAATGGGACTATGAATTTCATTCAAACAAAAACAGAAATTGCAGGAGAAACTCAACAGGTCTGGCAACATCTGTAGAGAGAAAGCAGAGTTAACGTTTCGAGTCCAGTGACTCTTCATCAGAATTATGAATTTCAATATTTGTTTTTATAAGGGATTAATGAAATTAAATGGGTTTTAATCAATGAATGGGTTTTATTTGTAATTGAGAATTCATCAATAGACATTTAAAAGTTTTATTTATCTATCCATTTATTTATTTATTTCTTCATGACATTTGGGCTTTGCTGCATTTATTGCCCATCCCTAGTTATCCTGGAGAATGCAATAATGATTTCCTTCTTGAACCGTTGCAGTCCATTTGATGTAGCTACATGCATACTACTCTTGGGGATTTTGACTCAGCGACACTCGATGAACAGAGATGTGTTCCCAGTCAGGACAGTGAGTATCTTGTCCTGACTGCTGCCCTTGTGCTTCCAGATGGAAGTGGTCGTGGGTTTGGGAGGTGCTATCGAAGGAGCTATGGTGAATTTCAGCAGTGCATATTGGAGATGGTACACACTCATTCTACTGAGCATCAGTGGTGGAAGCAGTGAATGTTTGTGGATGTAATGCCAATTGAGCAGCTGCTTTGTCCTGAATGGTGTCAAGCTTCTTGAGTGTTGTTGGGGCTGCACCCCTCCAGACAAATGGAGAGTGTTCCATCACATTCCTGACTTGTACCTTGTAAATAGTGGACAGGTTTTGGAGAGTCAGGAGGTGAGTTCCTCGCAGTAGGATTCTTAGCCTTTGACCTGCTGTTGTAGCCACAGTATTTATATGACTAGTCCGGTTGTTTATCTGGTCAGTGGTAACCCCTTGGATATTGATAGTGAGGGATTCAGTGATGGCGATATCGTGGAGTGTCAAGAGGTGATGTTGTTGGAGATGGTCATTGCCTGGCATTTGTGTGGCATAAACATTAAATGCCACTTGTCAGCCCAAACCTGGATATTGTCCAGATCTTGTCGTATTTGAACACGGATTGCTTCAGTATCTGAGGATTCGCTAATGGTGCTGAACATTGTGCGATCATCAGTAAACATGCCCACTTCTGACCTTGTGATGGAGGGAAGGTCATTGATGAAGCACCTGAAGATGGTTGGGCTGAAGACACTACCCTGAGGAATTCTTGCAAAGATGTCTCGGAGCTGAGATAATTGACCTCCAACAGTTACAACCATGTTCTCGTAGTAGGTATGACACTCATAACTCAAGGACATTTGCAGCACAGAAGGAGTTTATTTGAGTCATTGTGCCAGAATCAGTCAACAAAGATCTGACTGCACTAATCCCATTTTCCATCTTTTGGCCCATAGCCCTGGAGGATATAACAATGCAAGTGAATATCGAAACACTGCTTAAATGTTTCGAGAGGTTCTGACTCAACCACCCTTTCAGTCAGTGAGTTCCAGACACCAATTACCCTCTGAGTGAAAATAATTCTCCTCAAATCCCTTCTTAGCCTTCTACCTCTTACCTTAAATCTATTCCCCCTGGTTATTGACCCCTCTACTAATGGGAAAAGTGCCTCTCTGTCTGTCCTATCTATGCCCCTCTTCATTTTATCCCTATTTAACGGGTCCCCTGGTGTAAGGAAGACAACCCCAGTCTCTCCAATCTTCCCTCATAACTCAGACTCTCCAGCCCAGGCAGCATCCTGGTAAAGCTCCTCTGCATCTTCTATAGAGTAATCACAACCTCCCTATAATGTTGGTGGCCAGAACTGCATACAGTATTTCCAGTGTGGCCTAACTGGTGTTTTATAGTGTTCCAGCAGAACCTCCCTGCTCTTGTATCCTCGGCCTCTGCAAACATCACATATTCCTTTTAACCACCTTACCCACCTGCCCTGCTCCCTTTTTTTTTCATTATTCCTTCACAGGACGAGGGTGTCGCTGGCTAGGCAGCACTTATTGCCCATCCCTGGAATCTATGGATATGCCACACTAATGTGCCTCTGATCTTCCATATATTCCAGGGTCCTTCCGTTCACAGTGCAATCCCTTGCCTTGTTAGCCCTCTCCGAGCACATTACCTTACACTTTTCCTGCTTGAATTCGATTTGTCTCTGCCCTGCCTCTCTGACCAGTCTGTTGATGTCCTCCTGCAGTTTACAGCTGTCCTCCTCACTATTTACCTCCCTACCAATTATATACCCTACATTTGGGCCCAAATCATGAATGTGCACCATATAGTAACAGCCCCAGTTCTGAGGCCTACGGAACAACAATGCAGTCACAGAAACATCCCTCTACCGTCACCCTCTGTTTCCGGTCTCAATCTAGGATCCCGTGTGTCACTTTGCCTTGGATCCCATGGGCCCTTTACTTTCTTGACCAGTGTGCCATGAGGTTAAATAAAATTATAGAATCCATACAATGTGGAAACAGGCCTTTTGGCCCAACAAGTCCACATGGACCCTAAGAGCATCCCACTCAGATCCATTCCCCAAGCCCACCTAATCTACACATCCCTGGACACTCTGGGCAATTTAGCATGGCCAATCCATCTAGCCTACACATCCTTGGACTGTGGGAGGAAACTGGAGCACTCGGAAGAAATCCATACACAGGGAAAATTGTGCAAACTCCACACAGACAGTTGCCTGAGGGTGGAATCAAACCCGGGCCCCTGGTGCTGTGAGGCAGCAGTGCTAACCACTGAGCCACCATGCTGCACTCTTTCTGCCTTAGATTGAGTCCAATGTATTGGAAATAAGATATCTAGAATTTCTGTCAACCTACCTGCTAACAGCAGTATAACTAAGATCTAAGAGTGCTGGAAAGTGTCATGACGAAGATGAATCAGCAGCTAATCTGTGCATAGCAAGATTCCACAAACAATAATGGTACTGTGATTAGTTTAATCTGTTCATTTTTAACAATATTTGTTGAGGGATAGATATCAGTGAAGAGGCTTGAGAGCAGAACACCAGTGCTTTATTTCTGAAACAAACAGAGAATTTTCGGCAGCATCTGTGTACTCATAGTATTCCAAAAGGGGTTTCTGTTTTTGTGCATTTCAGATCTCCTGCATCCACGGTTCTTTGCTATACTTTACAGCTTTATTCCCTTTAAAAATAGTGTCACAGGATCTTTCACATTGAAACTGGGGGCTAGATACAGCCTCTATTTAAAATCTTACCTGAAAGACTAACAGTGCAATACATCACTGCCCCCTCACAGCCCACTGGGGAATGTCAGCCTAGATATTGTGCTCTTCGGTATTTCCTTGCTGAGGGTTTGCTCATATCTTTTTGTAACATTGGTATCATTTTAAATACATTAGCTTCTTCAATGCCTTAGATTCAGTCCAATGTATTGGAAATAAGATATCTAGAATTTATGATAACGTACTTGCTAACTGCAATATAACTAAGATGAAAGAGTGCTGTTGGGTTCCATTCAAAGGCTGTGCTGAGCTCGTTGACCTGAGCTAAGGTATGCTCACTGACATCATCTGAGCTGGGAGTTGCTGGGTTACTTTGTGCCTCATCCCCACCCTATGGCCAGTGGGAAATAATGACTCTCAGTGGGACCAGGAGCGAGTGGCCCCCATGCTTTAGTACTGCCATAAGACAGAAGAGCAGAAGTAGGCCATTCAGCCCATTGAATCTGCTTCACCATTCAGTGAGATCATGGCAGATCTCCTAATGCTTAGCTCCACTTTTCTGCCCTTTCCCATAATCCCTGCTCCCACCATGAGGACACTACCAGCACATTTCAGACTCTCACATGGATGGAGCAGTAAAGTAAGGAGTAAAACGGAATAACAAAACAAAAATGCTGTTTTATTTCTTCTTTAACTATGAGATATTTTCAGATCCTCTGGGATGAAGGATAAATTCCTTCCACTCTGGTTTAATAAATTCTGGGATAGCTGATAAGTCCAATGTGTGATTGTCATTCCTTTACAAAACGGAAAGTGTATAGTAGTGGTCAACACCAAACTCAAACCAGTTTATTATGGTATATACATTTTAAAAATTCATTCACAGGATGCAAGTGTCGTTGGCAAGGCCAACTTTTATTGCCCATCCCTAATTGCCCAGAGGGCAGTTGCGAGTCAACCACATTGCTGTGGGTCCGGGGCCTTGAGTAGGCCAAACCAGGTAAGGATGGCAGTTTCCTTCCCTAATAGTGAAACAGTCTTCATTAGAATTTTAATTCCAGATTTGTTTATTGCACTCAATATTTCACTATACGCCATGATGGGAATCAAATCCAGTTTCCAGAACATTACTTGGATCTTGAGATTAATAGCCCTGTGATAATACCACTGGGCCATCATCTCCTCATAAATACCAAAAACAACAGGGTGGTGCTAATGCACTCCTCCTTCCTTAATCAATATGTTACATCATGTTCAAAATTCCATACAACTTATTTACATCTCTTATTTCCAATTATTTACAAATCTAACTTAACCACTGGTTCCCATTCCTAAGATGAGACCTGCATTCTTAACCCAAACTTTTAGAACCTGGGAAAGGACCTTGACCGAAGAGACATTCTCTTGACCGAGAGTTTATGATTGACCTTCAATTAAAGTTTCCCCTTTGTCAGATACATCTGGTCTTTGTATCGAGTGGACTGGCGCATAAGGATGCAGAAGCTATGCTACAGTTATACAAAACTGTGGTTCGACCCCAGTTGGAGCACTGTGAGCAAACCCAGGAACCACACCTCAGCAAGGACAGACTAGCCTTGGAGGAAGTATAACATAGGTTTACAAGAATGATACCTGGGCTTCTGGGGTTAGGTTATGAGGAGCGATTATACAAATGAGGCCTGTTTTCTCTAGAATTTAGAAGTTTAAGTGATGATCTGATTTAAGTCTTCAAGATATTACCCGGAAAAGATAAACTGTTTCCACT
>JAHRHZ010000273.1:18175473-18211509 GCA_024137785.1 Ginglymostoma cirratum | reverse complement strand
GGTCTAGGCCCGAAACGTCAGCCTTCCTGCTCCTCTGATGCTGCTTGGCCTGCTGTGTTCATCCAGCCCTACACCTTGTTATCTCAATATCCTTGTAAACTTTTCTGAACCCTTTCAAGTTTTGCAACATTTTTGTTAAAGCAGGGAATCCAGAATTGAGTGCAGTATGTCAAAAGTGGCCTAGCCAATATCCTGTACACCCGCAATATGACCTCCCAACTCCTGTACTCAATGCACTGACCAACAAAGGCAAGCGTACCAAATGCTTTCTTCACTATCCCATCTACCTGCGACTCCCCTTTCAAAGAAATATGAACCTGCACCCCAAGGTGTCTTCTTATCCAATCCTTTCTCTCTTTTGGACCTTATCGTGACTTTTTCTCCCTGGATTGCGTTTCTTCTGTTGAAAGTACATCTAGCACAACGAAAACTTCATTCTAGGGACTTTTCTTCTGAGAAGCAATTCAGTTAATGTTCTGTTGGTAGGAGCTGTGTTACAATAAATAAAAGGAATATTTTTGTCAGTTTGCGGTTCAGTGACATTTGGCATTTCTTCCAATTTGTATCTAACAACTGTAGAATGAGATGATGCTTAACAATTTGTACAGTACGCTCCACTGCTCTGTTTGAAGCAGGATGATACAGGGCAGTTCGAGTATGTTTAACCCTGTTTGTCCTTAGGAAATTTGACAACTCTCTGAAACCCTCAGGGGAGGTGATGGCCTAGTGGTAATATTACTGGACTGTTAATCCAGAGACTCATATAACATTCTGGTGACCCAGGTTCAAATCCCACCAGGGCAAACAGTGGAATTTGAATTCAATAAATAGCTGGAATCTACCATTTCTCTGGATTTAAGAGTCAGATGATGACTGTGAATCCATTGTCAATTGTTGTAAAAACCCACCTGGTTCACTGTTGCCCTTTAGGGAAGGAAACTGTTATCCTTACCTGGTCTGGCTGACATGTGGCTTCAGACCCACAACAATGTGGTTGATGCTTAACACTCCTCTGGGCAGTTAGGGATGGGCAATAAATGCTGCCTGGTCAGCAATGCCCTCATCCTGTGAATGAATAAAAACAAAGCTGGTTTGCTCTATTAGACATAATTCCAAAGGAAACCATAAGCAGCATTTAAAATACTGAAAATGTCTAAAGCTTTGCAAGTTGTTTAATTTTTCAGAAGCCCCTAAACCCACCTTGAATGGTTATGTATGACAGTCACCAGGTTCTCCTTCAGTCCCTGTAAACTCGCCGAACAACCTATGCCCTTCTGTGGCCGACCATTTCCCTGGTGACAAAGGACACTCCGTTTCTCTGCACTCTTTCACTGTGCCTGCCATCCTCTTAACTCACTCTGGGCACCAAACATAGCTTCCTGTTAGACTCTTTGTCAAACCCAAGTGTGGATCATGAAACATAGAAACAAAGAAGATAGGAGCAGTTGAAGGCCATTAAGCCCCTGCTCTACCATTCAATATGATTGCGGTTGATCATTGAGCTTAATTCCCTCATCTTGTCCTCCCCCCCATATCCCTTGATCGCTTTAGCCACAACAGCTGTATCTACCTTGTTCTTGAAAACACTCAATAATTTGGCCTCAACCACCTTCTGTGGATCGTGAATTCCACAGGCTCACCATGCTCTGGATGAAGGCATTTCTCCTTATCTCAGTCCTAAAAGGTTTAGCTCTTATCCTGAAACGATGGCCTCTTAATTCTGGACTCCCCCACCATCGGGAACATTCTTCCTGTATCTAACCTGCCTAGTCCTGTTAGAATGTTATCGGTTTCTATGAGATCCCCTAACCCCGTTCTCCTAAACTCCACTGAACACAATCTTAACTGGGTCAATCTCCCCTCATATGTCAATCCTACTATCACAGGAATCAATTTGGGAAACCTTCACTACACCCCTCTACAGTAAGAACATTACATTACTGTGATTTGTACTTGTCTGGAATTATAATTCTGGATCCCCAACGTAACCATTATCGATTGACAGCTTATTTTCGAGGATAAAGAAATTGGCCAGTCTGATGACAGTGCAGGTTCTCTCAGAGCTGTTCTACCAACATCTGTGATTGGCAACTCATCTAAATGTGTGAGACCAATACAATTGGTCTCTCCTCACGATGATCCAACCAAACAAGAGATCTCAACGCCTGCTGACCTCACAAGAGGACATTTGGTGTCCAATATTGGCCTAAGCATCGTTAACAGGACTTTACAACTTCCTGCCTTGAGACCTTTGGCTTTCTCACATGCAGCTCATTTATTTTATCCTGATTGGAGGCTGTTTCTTTGAAATCTCCCAAGTCAAGTTCCAAAAGTCAAATCCATGGACACTTTGGCAAGGTATGTCAAAGGTTAACATTTGTCAATGTCAGCAACCTAGTGGGAGCACCCTCACGAGTTAAACCACTCTCAAATCTGTAATTCTGTCTCTCGCTTAAAATTCTCCAAAATTAGAATGGACGGGCAGCTTCCTTTCAAAGCTATGATACCTTCACCAAATGAAACCAAAATACTGCAGATGTTCGAAATCTGAAATCAAAAACAGAAAGTGCTGGAGAAACATTTAACATGGCTCAGCGTCAAACATTGTCTGATAACACTTCGGACATGTACTTTGGAATTTTAAAGGTGTTAGATGATTCCAATTTTTTGTTTTATATAAATGTTGCCGTTATTGTCATGACCTACAAAGGAAGTTACTTCTGAAAGGTAAAACTGGTCTTTTAGCCAGTTGCTGAGGAAAAATTGAATCACTTTTCAATGTGAGATAACAAGGTGTAGAGCTGGATGAACACAGCAGGCCAAGCAGCATCAGAGGAGCAGGAAGGCTGACGTTTCGGGTCTAGACCCTTCCTCAGAAATCGGGGAGGGGAAGGGGGCTCAAATAAATAGGGAGAGAGGGGGAGGCGGATAGAAGATGGATAGAGGAGAGGATAGGTGGAGAGGAGACAGACAAGTCAAAGAGGCGGGGATGGAGCCAGTAAAGGTGAGTGTAGGTAGGGGGGTAGGGAGGGAATAGGTCAGTCCAGAGAGGACGGACAGGTCAAGGTGGCGGGATGAGGTTAGTTGGTAGGAGATGGGGGTGGGGCTTGAGGTGGGAGGAAACACAGGTTAGGGAGGTGGAGATGAGCTGGGCTGGTTTTGGGATGCGGTAGGGGGAGGGGAGATTTTGAAGCTTGTGAAGTCCACATTGATACCATTGGGCTGCAGGGTTCTCAAGCGGAATATGAGTTGCTGTTCCTGCAGCCTTCGGGTGGCATCACTGTGGCACTGCGGGAGGCCCAGGATAGACATGTCATCTGCGGAATGGGAGGGGGAGTTGAAATGGTTGGCGACTGGGAGATGCAGTTGTTTAGTGCGAACCGAGCGTCGGTGTTCTGCAAAGCAGTCCCCAAGCCTCCGCTTGGTTTCCCCAGTGTAGAGGGTCCCAACACCTCATCTTTACCATGGACGTCCAGTCCCTATACACCTGCATTCCCCATACAGATGGCCTAAAGGCCCTACACTTCTTCCTGTCCCGCAGACCTGACCAATCCCCCTCCGCTGACACCCTCATCCGCTTAGCCAAACTCGTCCTCACCATCAACAACTTCTTTTTCAATTCCTCCCACTTCCTACAGACAAAGGGGGTGGCCGTGGGTACCGTCATGGGCCCAAGCTATGCCTGCCTCTTTGTAGGTTACGTGGAACAATCCCTCTTCCGTACCTACACTGGCCCTAAACCCCACCTCTTCCTCCATTACATTGATGACTGTATTGGCGCTGCCTCGTGATCCCACGAGGAGCTCGAACAGTTCATCCACTTCAACACCTTCCACCCCAACCTTAAGTTCACCTGGACCATCTCTTATACCTCTCTCTCCTTCCTGGACCTCTCTGTCTCTATCTCTGGCAACCACCAAGAAACTGATATCAATTTCAAGCCCACCGGCTCCCACAGCTACCTAGAATACACCTTCTCCCACCCACCTTCCTGCAAAAATGCCATCCCCTATTCCCAATTCCTTCGCCTCCACCACATCTGCTCCCAGGATGAGGCATTCCACTCCCATACATCTCAGATGTCCTCGTTCTTCAAGGACCGCAACTTCCCCCCATCAGTGGTCGAGAACGCCCTCGACCGTGTCTTCCGCATTTCCCGCAACTCATCCCTCACACCCCCTCCCCGCAATAATAACCAAAACAGAATCCCCCTCATCCTCACGTACCACCCCACCAACCTCCGGATCCAACGCATCATTCTCCGACACTTCCGCCATCTGCAATCAGACCCCACCACCAAAGACATTTTTCCCTCCCCACCCTTATCTGCTTTCCGGAGGGACCACTCTCTCCGCGACTCCCTTGTCTGCTCCACACTCCCCTCCAGCCCCACCACACCCGGCACTTTTCCCTGCAACCACAGGAAGTGCTACACCTGCCCCCACACCTCCTCCCTCACCCCCATCCCAGGCCCCAAGAAGACTTTCCACATCAAGCAGATGTTCACCTGCACATCTGCCAATGTGGTGTACTGCATCCGCTGTACCCGTTGTGGCTTCCTCTACATCGGGGAAACCAAGCGGAGACTTGGGGACTGCTTTGCAGAACACCTGCGCTCAGTTCGCAACAAACAACTACACCTCCCAGTCGTGAACCATTTCAACTCCCCCTCCCATTCCTCAGACGACATGTCCATCCTGGGCCTCCTGCAATGCCACAGTGATGCCACCCGAAGGCTGCAGGAACAGCACCTCATGTTCCGCATGGGAACCCTGCCGCCCAATGGTATCAACGTAGACTTCACAAGCTTCAAAATCTCCCCTCCCCCAACCGCATCCCAAAACTAGCCCAGCTCGTCCCCACCTCCCTAACCTGTCCTTTCCGCCCACCTATCCCCTCCTCCCACCTCAAGCCCCACTCCCATCTCCTACCTACTAAACTCATCCCGCCCCCTTGACCTGTCCGTCCTCCCTGGACTGACCTATCTCCCCCCTACCCCCCTACCTACACTCACCTTTACTGGCTCCATCCCTGCCTCTTTGACCTGTCCGTCTCCTCTCCACCTATCCTCTCCTCTATCCATCTTCTATCCGCCTCCGCCTCCACCTCTCTCCCTTTTTATTGCAGAACCCCCTTCCCCTCCCCCATTTCTGAAGAAGGGTCTAGGCCCGAAACGTCAGCCTTCCTGCTTTGAGATAACAAGCATGGGGCTGGATGAACACAGCAGGTCAAGCAGCATCATAGGAGCAGGAAAACTTGACGTCTCGGGCCTAAACCCTTCATCAGAAATGGGGGAGGGGAAGAGGGTTCTGAAATAAATAGGGAGAGAGGGGGAGGCGGATAGAGGATGGATAGAGAGGAGAGGATAGGTGGAGAGGAGGCAGACAGGTCGAAGAGGCGGGGATGGAGCCAGTAAAGGTGAGTGTAGGTAGGGGGGTAGGGAGGAGATAGGTCAGTCCAGGGAGGACGGACAGGTCAAGGGGGCGGGATGATGTTAGTAGATAGGAGATGGGGGTGGGGCTTGAGGTGAGAGGAAAAACAGGTTAGGGGGTGGAGATGAGCTGGGCTGGTTTTGGGATGCGGTTGGGGGAGGGGAGATTTTGAAGCTTGTGAAATCCACATTGATGCCATTGGGCTGCAGGGTTCCCAGGGTTCCTGCTTTGATGCTGCTTCGCCTGCTGTGTTCATCCAGCTCTACACTTTGTTATCTCAGATTCTCCAGCATCTGCAGTACCTACTGTCTCTGAATAACTTTTCAATGTGTTGTTTTGAGAAAAAAAAGTCAGTGTTTTTGAACCAGTCTCAAAATTTGATCTCTGCTGGATTGTTGCTTTCAAAAGGTCAGATGACTTTATCAGCATTTTAAAGTTTCATTGTTATTTACCAGGTAATCCTCGATGCCCAAAGAAACATACACACCTCTGACTGGCGTTTTATGGAAGCTTTTATTCCTCTGTGTTTACATGATAATCTGATTGAGGCGTGTCAGAGGATTAAAGGAATTGATAGGGTAAATAAAGTAGAAACTGGTTACTCTGGTTGTGGAAACTGAAAACAAAGGAGTTGTGGGGGTTGTGAGGAGAGAGTGTTGGGGCAGAGGAATCTTACTATGAAAGAGAGAGAGCGTGTTTAACAGCAAGACAGAGAGATACCATGAGTGAGAGAGATAGCAAGAGTTTAATAGCAAGAGAGAGCGATACAATGAGGGGAAGAGAGAGAGAGCGAGCAAGAGAGAGAGCGTAACAGTAAAAGAGAGAGATACAGTGAGAGAGAGAAAGGGAGAGAGATTGAGAGAACCAGAGAAACATACGTGAGAGAAAAGATACAGCAAGCAAGACAGATTGAGTGAGAGAGTGAGAGAGAGACAGATGATCTGGGGGGTTACTACAGGAAGCTTCACTTCAACACACCTGCTTGACCTGCTGTGTTCATCCAGCCCTACACCTTGTTATCTCGGATTCTCCAGCATCTGCAGTACCTTTTATCTCTGATTTCAACACACCACCCTGTTCCCTGGCCAACATCTCTGTCTCTGGCTTGTTGCAGTGTTCCAACGAAGCTCAGTGCAAGCTGGAAGAACAACACCTCATTTTCCGCTTGGGGACCCTGCAGCCCTCTGGACTCAATATCATGTTCAAGAATCATCCCCACCCCCCATCACCTTCCTCCACTTGGCCGAGCTCATCCTTACCCTCAATAACTTCTGTTTTAACTCTTCTCATTTTCTTCCAGTCAGAGGGATTGCCACAGGTACTTGCATGAGCCCCACTTATGCCTGTCTCTCCGTGGGGTACGTGGAACATTCCTTGTTCCAGTCCTATTCCGGCCCCACCCACAATTCTTTCTCCAGTATATCGATGATATCATCAGTGCTGCTTCCCTCTCTCATCCGGAATTGGAAAAGTTCATCAATTTTGCCTCCAATTTCCACCCTGTCCTCACTTTCACCTGGTCTAACTCTGACTCCTCCCTTCCCTTCCTCGACATCTCTGTGTCCATTTCTGGGAATAGACTGGGCACTAATATCCCCTATAAACCCACCGACTCCCACAGTTACCTGGACTATACATCCTCACACCCCGCTTTCTGTGAAGACCCTATCCCATTCTCACAGTTCCTCCATCTCCATCGCATATGTTCAGATGAGGCCAGCTTCGACAAGGGAGCCTCTGAAAGGTCCACTTTCTTCCTCAACCGAGGATTCCCCAGCTCCGTTGTTGACAGGGCCCTCAACCAGGTCCGACCCATCTCCCGCACTTCTGCCCTCACCCCTTCTCTTCCCTCCCGCAACAGCGATAGGGTTCCCCTTGTCCTTACCTACCATCCCACCAGCATCCACATCCAGAAGGTCATCAGATGCTATTTCCGCCACCTCCAGCAAGATGCCACCACCAGACACATATTCCCCTCCCATCAGATTTTTTCTGATGAAGGGTTTAGGCCCGAAACGTCAAGTTTTCCTGCTCCTATGATGCTGCTTGACCTGCTGTGTTCATCCAGCCCCATGCTTGTTATCTCGTATTCCCCTCCCCTCCCTTGTCCACCTTCCGCAGGGACTGTTCCCTCCGGGACACCCTGGTCCACACTTCCTTCACCCCCAACACCTCTCCGCAGCCCTACGGCACCTTCCCCTGTAACCGACGAAGGTGCAACACCTGCCCATTTACCTCCTCCCTCCTCAGTTTCCAAGGGCCCAAACATACCTTCCAGGTGAAGCAACACTTCACCTGCTCTTCCCACAATCTGGTCTACTGCATTCGCTGCTCACAGTGTGGTCTCCTCTACGCTGGGGAAACGAAGTGTAGACTGGGTGACCGCTTCATAGAACATCTACGTTCTGCTTGCAAAACAGACCCTGAGCTTCCAGTTGCCTGCCACTTTAACACATTACCCTACTCCCTGGCCAACATCTCTGTCTCTGGCTTGCTGCAGTGTTCCAGCGAAGCTCAATGCAAGGTGGAAGAACAACACCTTATTTTCCATTGGGGACCCTGCAGCCCTCTGGACTCAATATCAAGCTCAATAATTTTAGAACCTAAACTCTCCCATGTCCTAGTCTCCTACCCCACACACCAGGCCTTGTTACCACATAGATAACACGGTGTGGAGCTGGAGGAACACAGCAGGCCAGGCAGCATCGGAGGAGCAGGAAAGCTGACGTTTTGGGTCGGGCCCCTTCTTCAGAAATGGGGGAGGGGAAGGGGGCTGTGAAATAAATAGAGAGGTGGGGTGGCAGTTCACCTTTTCCCTCTTCATCCCCGCCTCCTTGACCTTTCCATCTTCTCTCCCACCTATCCGTTCCACTGTCCACCTGCTATCACCTCCCCCTCTCTCCCTATTTATTTGAGCCCCCTTCCCCTCCCCTATTTCTGAAGAAGGGTCCCAACCCGAAACGTCAGCTTTCCTGCTCCTCTGATGCTGCCTGGCCTGCTGGGTTCATCCAGGTCTACACCTTGTTATGTCAGACTCTAGCTTCGGCAGTTCCTACTATCTCCTTGTTATCACATAGCCTGCCATTACACACTACCTATTGTTAGTCACTAACAGTCCCCATTAACAACTATTCACCCTCCCAGCCAGATCATTATCAACTCCGAGATAACAAGGTGTGGAGCTGGATGACCACAGCTGGCCAGGCAGCATCAGAGCAGCAGGAAGGCTGACATTTCGGGCCTAGCCCCTTCTTCAGAAATGGGGGAGGGGAAGAGGATTCTGAAAAAAATAGGGAGAGAGGGGGAGGCAAATAGAAGATGGATAGAGGAGAGGATAAGTGGAGAGGAGACAGATAGGTCAAAGGGGCAGGGATGGAGCCAGTAAAGGTGAGTGTAGGTGGGGAGCTGGGGAGGGGATAGGTCAGTCCAGGGAGGACGGACAGGTCAAGGGGGGCGGGATGAGGTTAATAGGTAGGAGATGGGAGTGGGGCTTGAGGTGGGAGGAGGGGATAGGTAGGAGGAAGGACAGGTTAGGGAGGCGGGGATGAGCTGGGCTGGTTTTGGGATGCGGTTGGGGGAGGGGAGATTTTGAAGCTTGTGAAATCCACATTGATACCATTGGGCTGCACGGTTCCCAGGCTGAATATGATTTGCTGTTCCTGCAGCCTTCGGGTGGCATCACTGTGGCATTGCAGGAGGCCCAGGGTGGACATGTCATCTGAGGAATGGGAGGGGGAGTTGAAATGGCTCGCGACTGGGAGGTGCAGTTGTTTGTTGTGAACTGAGCGCAGGTGTTCTGCAAAGCGGTCCCCAAGCGTCCGCTTGGTTTCCCCGATGTAGAGGAGGCCACAACAGGTACAGCGGATGCAGTATACCACATTGGCAGATGGGCAGGTGAACATCTGTTTGATGTGGGAAGTCTTCTTGGGGCCTGGGATTGGGGTGAGGGAGGAGGTGTAGGGGCAGGTGTAGCACTTCCTGCGGTTTCAGGGAAAAGTGTCGGGTGTGGTGGGGCTAAGAGGGGAGTGTGGAGCGGACAAGGGAGTCACGGAGAGAGTGGTCCCTCCGGAAAGCAGATAAGGGTGGGGAGGGAAAAATGTCTTTGGTGGTGGGGTCGGATTGCAGATGGCAGAAGTGTCGGAGAATGATGCGTTGGATCCGGAGGTTGGTGGGGTGGTATGTGAGGATGAGGGGGATTCTGTTTTGGTTGTTATTGTGGGAAGGGGTGTGAGGGATGAGTTGTGAGAAATGTGGGAGACACGGTCGAGGGTGTTCTCGACCACTGATGGGGGGAAGTTGCAGACCTTGAAAAATGAGGACATCTGAGATGTGCGGGAGTGGAATGTCTCATCCTGGGAGCAGATGTGGTGGAGGCGAAGGAATTGGGAATAGGGGATGGCATTTTTGCAGGAAGGTGGGTGGGAGGAGGTGTATTCCAGGTAGCTGTGGGAGTCGGTGGGCTTGAAATGGATATCGGTTTCTTGGTGGTTGCCAGAGATGGAAATAGAGTGTCCAGGAAGGAGAGAGAGGTATCAGAGATGGTCCAGGTGAACTTCAGGTTGGGGTGGAAGGTATTGGTGAAGTGGATGAACTGTTTGAGCTCCTCGTGGGATCACGAGGCGGCGCCAATACAGTCATCAATGTAATGGAGGAAGAGGTGGGGTTTAGGGCCAGTGTAGGTACGGAAGAGGGATTGTTCCACGTAACCTACAAAGAGGCAGGCATAGCTTGGGCCCATGCGGGTACCCACGGCCACCCCCTTTGTCTGTAGGAAGTGGGAGGAATTGAAAGAGAAGTTGTTCAGGGTGAAGCCGAGTTCGGCTAAGCAGATGAGGGTGTCAGTGGAGGGGGACTGGTCAGGCCTACGGGACAGGAAGGAGCGGAGGGCCTTTAGGCCACCTGCATGGGGAATGCAGGTGTGTAGGGACTGGACGTCCATGGTAAAGATGAGGTGTTGGGGACTGGGAAATTGGAAGTTCTGGAGGAGGTGGAGGGCGTGGGTGGTGTCACGGATGTAGGTAGGGAGTTCCTGGACCAAAGGGGAGAAGATGGAGTCGAGATAGGTGGAGCAGGAGCAGGCGGAGATAATGGGTCGACCAGGGCATTCAGGTTTGTGGATTTTGCAAAGGAGATAAAAGTGGGCGGTGCGGGGTTGGGGAACGACGAGGTTGGAGGCTGTGGGTAGGAGGTCACCTGAAGTGATGAGGTTGTGGATGGTTTGGGAGATGATGGTTTGGTGTTCAGGGGTGGCGTCATGATCGAGGGGGCGGTACGAGGAGGTGTTGGAGAGTTGGCGCCTGGCCTCGGCGATGTAGAGGTCAGTACGCCATACTACAGTATCAACATACATTATCAACTCCTTTGTCTATCCAACAACTCTCCTCTTTCTTTGGGCTCTGTCCTTTACCCTATCGTTTACTCCCTACCCCATTCCCCTCCCTATTTTCTGCCTTTCAACCAATGTTTTCCCAGCTACCATCAATTCTGAGGAAGGATCACTGGACGTGAAAAATTAACTCTGTTTTCTTCTTCACAGATGCTGCCAGAGGTGCTGAGCTTTTCCAGCAACATCTAGTTTTGTTCAAGAATTTTCAGGCTTGAGGCATCTCCTCCCAAATCCTCATCCCAACTCCCACACACCAGGCCTTGTTGCCACATGGTCTACTATTACACACAACCCATTGTTAGCCACTAATAATCCCCATTAAAGCCTTTGATTCTCCTAGGCTGATCATTATCCACTCGTTTTTCTGTCCAATTGTTCCCTCTCTCCCTCTTTCGGCTCTATTCCCATGTATTGTTTATTCCTTACCCCCTCTCCCCACCCTATCTTCTGCACAAAAAGCTAACTTCTTCCTAGCTACCATCAATTCTGAGGAAGGGTCACTGGCCCTGAAGCGTTAACTTTGCTTTCTCTCCACAGATACTGTCAGACCTGCTGGGGTTCTCCAGCAATTTCTGGTTTTGTTTCTGATTTCCAACACCTGCTGTTCTTTCACTTTTTTTTTTAACTACAGGAAGCTCTTGTTCCTCCAAAGGGGAGTGGAAATTTGGAATTTCCAAATAATTGTTGAGGATCTGTTGATTGAAAATTTTGCAACATTAGCTGATAGATTTATGTTAGGTGGGGAAGGGGGTGAGTTGGTGTTGAAGCTAAGAAGAGCTTTTATGGCACTGTGATAGTGTCCCAACCTCTAAGCCAGGAGACCTACGCTCAAGTCCCATTTGCTCCAGAATTATGTAAGAAACCTTCAGAAGAAATTGATTAGAAAATATCAAAGGGGGAATTAAGGGAACCTAGAGTGAGGAGGCAAATTGACCATGATCTAAGTGAATGACAGAACAGGCTTGTGGGGCTGAATAGCCATCTGCAGTCCTGACCATTTGAAGACCAGGGGAGGTCACTCATTATTCTGCTTGTTGAGCAACACGACAGGGTAACTGCTGATTTTTGACTCTATAGTTTTCGGTGGGATTTTGACATGGCAGTCAGAGCATGTGCTGAGCTGCTGCTATTTGAAATTCTTTAGCGGACTGTAATGCCAATCCTTTAACTGTCTTATTTCTAACTTTTGTTAGTCACAGTAAGTAAAACTACCACTTTTCCTTTTCACCTTCTTTTGTTTTCAAGATTTGCACCTAATACTTGCACCCAGACAGGGAGGCGATGGCCTAGCGATATTATCGCTGGGCTGTTAATCCAGAGACCCAGATAATGTCCCTGGGGACCTGGGTTCAAATCCTGCCAGGGCAGTTGGTGGAATTTGAATTCAATAAATGTCTGGAATTAACAATCTAATGATGACCATGCGTCAATTGTTGGAAAATCCCATCTGGTTCACTGATGCCCTTTAGGGAAGGAAACTGCCATCCTTACCTGGTCTGGCCTACATGTGACTCCAGACCCACAGCAGTGTGGTTGACTCTGAACTGCCCTCTGGGCAATAAATGCTGCCTGGCCAGTGACACCCTCATCCTGTGAATGAATAATTTAAAAAAAAGATGGTGGCATTAAATACTTTTCACTGTAATCCTGTTCTGGAGTACATGTGACAATAAAGGATATTTTATGTTCCACCTAAGAATTAGTCTGCTACCATCATAGGATTTGACCTGTCAGTAGGTTCAAGGATGTATCATTCAGATACCCTCTTTGAGGATTTTGATAAATGATGAAACATCAGTTGATACAGATAGCTTCTCAGGGCACAGATCAAAGCCGTGCTCTCGAGACATAGAATATTCTTCACAAACTGACCTTTATTCATTAATTGTTCCAAGACTTTCTTGACCAGAACTCAAATCCCAATTACTTTCCAGCAATTTTTCTAGCAATTGCTGTTTCTGTTCCTCATTTTTTTTCCATTTGTTCATGGGATGTAGAATTTACTGGCTGGACAACATTTATTGCCCATCCCTAATTGCTGAAAGATTTGCTGTTGCTGCTTCGGGGGATGGGGATGAGGGGGGAGGATAAGAATTAACCACACTGCTGTGGGTCTGGAGTCACATGTACATCAGTCCAGGTAAATATGGCAGATTTCCTTCTCTAAATTACATCAGCCAACCAGGTGGCTTTCTATGATAATTGGTGATGGTTACATAGTCAGTTCTAGGCTGGCTTTTAATTACTACTTCTGTTGAATTCAAATTTCACCATTTGCCATGTCCCCAGAACATTGGTCTAGCATTCTGGATGACTTGTCCAGTAATAATATTATTAGAACCATGCCTCGTCACCATTACAGCTTACTCCAGGGCCCTGGAGTACAGACCTCCTGGAGGTATTTGAGATAACAAGGCGTGGGGCTGGATGAACACAGCAGGGCAAGCAGCATCATAGGAGTTTTCTGATGAAGGGTCTAGGCCCGAAACGTCAAGTTTTCCTGCTCCTATGATGCTGCTTGACCTGCTGTGTTCATCCAGCCCCATGCTTATTATCTCGGATTCTCCAGCATCTGCAGTACCTTTTATCTCCTGGAGGTATTTGATTCTTTTGGGCATGTCACATCGAGAGATTGGGTTTAGCTTCACTCTGCCTCAGTAAACGATCCAGTCTAAACACTGATCCTACCTTAATAAAAGCAGAAAATGTAAAGGTGCTCAGCTTGTCTGGTCGGACTGGAATATTGACTGCACTTTCCGTGTTTTGTTTCAGGATTTCAGCCAGCACTGTGTTTTTATTGTGCTATCTCCTTCCTCTGTTTGATGAGAATCTCTGGAGCTCACTGTCAGAGCAGGACACTCCTTGACCTGACATAAGCTGTCAATCTTCTCTCCCACCTAACCGCCCCTCCCTTCCCACTGACCAATCCCTACCACTCCCTACCTGCACTCACCTATCACCATCCCATCTACCTTCCCCAGCCCCACCCCTCCTCTCTATTTATTTCTGAGCTCCCTTCCCCCCTCCCCCATTTCTGAAGAAGGGTCCTGACCTGAAGCGTCAACTTTCCTGCTCCTCTGGTGCTGCCTGGCCTGCCGTGTTCCACGCTCTGTCTCTGTTTCTGTTTCTGTGTAAGAGAGATAATGGGTACTGCAGGTGCTGGAGAATCCGAGATAACAAGGTGTGGGGCTGGATGAACACAGCAGGCCAAGCAGCATCATAGGAGCAGGAAAGTTGACGTTTTGGGCCTAGACCCTTCTTCAGAAATGGGGGAGGGGAAGAGCTCTCCCTATTTATTTCAGAACCCTCTTCCCCTCCCCCATTTCTGATGAAGAGTCTGGGCCCGTAATGTCAACTTTCCTGCTCTTCTGATGCTGCCTGGCCTGCCGTGTTCCTCCAGCTCCACACTGTGTTGTCTCTGTTTCTGTGTAGTTGCTTCCCATTAAATTTGGACAACTCTCCCATATTTGCTATTGAGGCAATGGTGCCACCTAGTGACCTGCCATTGAAAAATCCTTCAGTGTGATCTCCCTTTTTGCATTTCAATGTTGCTGTACAGGCCAGCATTTGTTGCCCTTTGAGAGCAATCTCCATCGTGTTGTGTGGCACTATCACTTTCCTAAGTGGGGCAGACTTTGCACAGATCTAGCAACTCAAGGCTGGGCATCTATGAGCTGCTGTGGGCCCTCAACAGCAGCAGAATTGTACTCTAGGACAATCTGTAACCCCATGGCCCAGCATATCCCCCACCCAACCATTACCATCAAGCCAGGGGATCAACTCTGGTTCAATGGAGAGTGCAGAAGGGCATGCCAGGAGCAGCACCAGGCATACCTGAAGATGAGGTACCAACCTGGTGGAGCCACCAAACAGGATTACTTGCACACCAAACAGCAAAAGCAGCGAGCGACAGACAGAGCTAAGTGATCCCAAAACCAACGGATCAGATCTAAGCTCTGCAGTCCTGCCATATCCAGTTGTGAATGATGGTGGACAATTAAACAACTCACTGGAGGAGGAGGCTCTACAAATATCCCCATCCTCAATGATTGAAGAGCCCAGCACATCAGTGCAAAAGATAAGGCTGAAGCATTTGCAGCAATCTTCAGCCAGAAGTGCCGAGTGGATGATCCATCTCAGCCTCCTCCACTGGTCCTCAGCGTTACAGATACCAGTCTTCAGCCAATTTGATTCACTCCACGTGATATCAAGAAATGGTTAGAGACACTGGATACTGCAAAGGCTGTGGGCCCTGACAACATTCCGGCAATAGTACTGAAGACTTGTTCTCCAGAACTTGCTGCTCCCCTAGCCAAGCTGTTCCAGTGCAGTTACAACACTGGTATCTACCCGACAATGTGGAAAATTGCCGGAGTATGTCCTGTACATAAAAAGCAGGACAAATCCAACCCGGCCAATTACCGCCCCATCAGTCTCCTCTCGATCACCAGTAAAGTGATGGAAGGTGTCAGTAACAGCGCTATCAAGCAGCACCTGCTCAGCAATAACCTGCTCAGTGACGCCCAGTTTGGGTTCTGCCAGGGCCACTCAGCTCCTGACCTCGTTACAGCCCTGGTTCAAACATGGACAAAAGAGCTGAATTTCTGAGGAGTGTGTGACAATCCTTGATATCAAGAAATCATTTGACCAAGTGTGGCATCAAGGAGCCCTATTGAAATCAGTGGGTAGCAGGGGGCAAACTCTCTGGTGGTTGGAGTCATACCTGACACAAAGGAAGATGGTCGTGGTTGTTGGGGGTCAGTCATTTCAGCTCCAGGACATCTCTGCAGGAGTTCCTCAGGGTAGATATTTTCTAATGAAGCTGTTCAGAGATGTTATTCTACAGCTCAGGAGTAGGTGGGACTTAATCCTCGACTCCCTGGCTCAGAGCTAGGGACATTATCACTGTACCACAAGAGACTGAGATGATTGGCAAAAGAGCTAAGAGAAGCCGGCGAGTGGTTCGATCTGAGAGTGTGGGGGCAAAAGATCCACTTTTGGCTTTTAGAAGGAATTGGACCGAAAGGGAAAAAAGTAATCCAAGGTTTAGGAGGAATCATAGAGTCATACAGCATTGAAACAGACTCTTCGGTCCAACTTGTCCATGCCAATCAAGTGCCCCAAACTAACCTAGTCCCATTTACCTGCATTTGGCCAATATTCCTCTAAACCTTTCCTATTCATGTACCTGATCCAAATGTCTTTTAAATGTTGTAACTGTACCTACATCTAACACTTCCTTTTGCAGTTCATTTCACATACAAGCCGTCCTCCGTGTGAAAAAGCTTTCCCTCATGTCCCTTTTGAATCTTTCTCCCTTCTCCTTAAAAATATGCCCTGTAGTTCTGCACATCCCCCCACCCTGAGGAAAAGTCCTTTGCCAGTCACCTTCTCTGCACCCCTCATAATTTCATAAACTTGTATAAGGTCCCCCCTCAACCTCCTATGCTCCAGTGAAAAAATCCCAGTCTATCCAGCCTCAGCCCCAGCAACATCCTGATAAATCATTTTTGCTCTCTCTCCAATTTAATAATATGTTTTCTATAGTAGGGGACCAGAAGAAGCAGTGGAGAGGGCATTTAACTAACAAAAACAGAAATTGCTGGAAAAGCTCGGCATCTGTGGAGAGAAATCAGAGTTAACGTTTCAGGTCCAGTGACCCTTCTTCAGAACCCAGACCTTTTAACTAAATTGCTTTTACAGAGACTTCTCATGAACGCAATGGGCTGAATGGTCACTGCATGGATTCAGTGTTTAAGATTAGTCTAGATCATTACAAACTCTGCTTTATCATGGAGTCAATAAAGCTGTTGTTTCTGTAGTACAGCGTGTGATGCAGCGTGATGCATCATTAGAATTGTAAGCAACAAAATCATATGATTATTAGAGCCAAGGATACACTATTGATAGATTATTAGGTATTGTAATAATTCTCTTCTTTCAGTTTCGCAATGTAAAGACAATTAATCCCAGTTTTGGGAGGAGTGATGCAAATATTTCTCATTCCCAGAGGATAGCTGGAACTGGTGAAAGCTTTGAGTTCTGAGGAAGAGTCACTGGGCCTGAAATGTTAACTCTGATTTCTGTCCACAGACACTGCCAGACCTGCTGAACTTTTCCAGCAATTGCTGTTTTTGTTGGTTAAAAGCTCACTCCACCATCTCTCCTGCATTCCTCATACACATAACCTCTACTCTCCTCTTAATTTAACTGTACGAGCTGCCAATCACCATTTGAACAGGGTTTTGATGTTTTTGAGACGCATTGTTCCAGAGAAACCTGAGGGTCTCTGTTATCAATGTGTTTATAATCAGTATCTGCCCTATCTCCCTACCATTCCCTTACCTTTGATGGCTTTCATTGCTGTTAATGGGCTTTGCATGTAAATTAATCAGAAAATGTGGCAGATTTACTGGGGGTGGTTGATTGTTAAACAAAAATTCAGTTGTGAGTAAGGGCACTTCTGGATTTTTTAAGAAAAGCAGAAAGTAGGGTCTGCCTTGGGCTGGGACTAGCCTATGTACACCATGAGTAGTGGCTCTATTTCGGTGCTCAACAATGAATGAAGTTCCTTTCCAAATATAAGTCAGTGTCTGCCCTGTCTATCCACCTCTCCCTTTTCTGATGAAGGGTTTAGGCCCGAAACGTCAAGTTTTCCTGCTCCTATGATGCTGCTTGACCTGCTGTGTTCATCCAGCCCCATGCTTGTTATCTCGGATTCTCCCTTACCTTTGATGGTTTTCGTTGCTGATAATGGGCTTTGCATGTAAATTAATCAGTTAGAAGGCGTGGCTGCTTTACAGGGGGTGGTTAATAGATGAAAATGTCCAATGTGTGCAGGAGGGTTTCCTGACACAGTATGTGGATAGGCCAACAAGAGGCGATGCCACATTGGATTTGGTACTGGCTAATGAACCAGGCCAGGTGTTAGATTTGGAGGTAGGTGAGCACTTTGGTGATAGTGACCACAATTCAGTTACGTTTACTTTAGCGATGGAAAGGGATAGGTATATACCGCAGGGCAAGAGTTATAGCTAGGGGAAAGGCAATTATGAGGCGATTAGGCAAGACTTAGGATGCATAGGATGGGGAAGGAAACTGCAGGAGCTGGGCATAATTAGAATGTGGAGCTTGTTCAAGGAACAGCTACTGCGTGACCTTGATAAGTATATACCTATCAGGCAGGGAGGAGGCGGTCAAGCGAGGGAACCGTGGTTTACTAAAGAAGTTGAATCTCTTGTCAAGAGGAAGAAGGAGGCTTATGTTAAGATGAAGTGTGAAGGCTCAGTTAGGGCGCTTGAGAGTTACAAGTTAGTCAGGAAGGACCTAAAGAGAGAGCTAAGAAGAGCCAGGAGGGGACATGAGAAGTCTTTGGCAGGTAGGATCAAGGAAAACCCCAGAGCTTTCTATAGGTATGTCAGGAATAAAAGAATGACGAGAGAAAGATTAGGGCCAGTCAAGGACCGTAGTGGGAAGTTGTGTGTGGAGTCCAAAGAGATAGGAGAGGCGCTAAATGAATATTTTTCATCAGTATTCACAAAGGAAAAAGACAATGTTGTTGAGGAGAATACTGAGATACAGGCTATTAGACTAGATGGGATTGAGGTTCATAAGGAGGAGGTGTTAGCAATTCCGGAAAGTGTAAGAATAGATAAGTCCCCTGGGCCAGATAGGATCTATCCTAGGATTCTCTGGGAAGCAAGGCAGGAGATTGCAGAGCCTTTGGCTTTGATCTTTATGTCGTCATTGTCTACAGGAATAGTTCCAGAAGACTGGAGGATATCAAATGTTGTCCCCTTGTTCAAGAAGGGGAGTAGAGACAACCCTGGTAATTATAGACCAGTGAGCCTTACTTCGGTTTTGGGTAAAGTGTTGGAAAGGATTATAAGAGATAGGATTTATAATCATCTAGAAAGGAATAATTTGATTAGGGATAGTCAACACGGTTTTGTGAAGGGTAGGTCGTGCCTCACAAACCTTGCTGAGTTCTTTGAGAAGGTGACTAAACAGGTGGATGAGGGTAAAGCAGTTGATGTGGTGTATATGGATTTCAGTAAAGCGTTTGATAAGGTTCCCCACGGTAGGCTATTGCAGAAAATTCGGAGGCATGGGATTGAGGGTGATTTAGCAGTTTGGATCAGAAATTGGCTAGCTGTAAGAAGACAGAGGGTGGTGGTTGATGGGAAATGTTCATCCTGGAGTTCAGTTACTAGTGATGTACCGCAAGGATCTGTTTTGGGGCCACTGCTGTTTGTCATTTTTATAAATGACCTGGATAAGGGCGTAGAAGGATGGGTTAGTAAATTTGCAGATGACACTAAAGTCGGTGGAGTTGTGGATAGTGCGGAAGGATGTTGCAGGTTACGGAGGGACATAGATAAGCTGCAGAGCTGGGCTGAGAGGTGGCAAATGGAGTTTAATGCGGAAAAGTGTGAGGTGATTCACTTTGGAAGGAGTAACAGGAATACAGAGTACTGGGCTAATGGTAAGATTCTTGGTAGTGTGGATGAGCAGAGAGATCTCGGTGTCCATGTGCATAGATCCCTGAAAGTTGCCACCCAGGTTGATAGGGTTGTTACGAAGGCGTATGGTGTGTTAGGTTTTATTGGTAGAGGGATTGAGTTTTGGAGCTGTGAGGTCATGTTGCAGCTGTACAAAACTCTGGTGCGGCCGCACTTGGAGTATTGCGTACAGTTCTGGTCGCCGCATTATAGGAAGGATGTGGAAGCATTGGAAAGGGTGCAGAGGAGATTTACCAGGATGTTGCCTGGTCTGGAGGGAAGGTCTTATGAGGAAAGGCTGAGGGACTTGAGGCTGTTTTCGTTAGAGAGAAGAAGGTTAAGAGGTGACTTAATAGAGACATACGAGATGATCGAGGATTGGATAGGGTGGACAGTGAGAACCTTTTTCCTCAGATGGTGACGGCTAGCACGAGGGGGCATAGCTTTAAATTGAGGTGTGATAGATACAGGACAGATGTCAGAGGTAACAAGCATGGGGCTGGATGAACACAGCAGGTCAAGCAGAGGTAGATTCTTTACTCAGAGAGTAGTCAGGGCATGGAATGCCCTGCCTGCAGCAGTTGTAGACTCGCCAACTTTAAGGGCATTTAAGTTGTCGTTGGATAAACATATGGATGATAATGGAATAGTGTAGGTTAGATGGGCTTCAGATTGATTTCACAGGTCGGCGCAACATCGAGAGCCGAAGGGCCTGTACTGCGCTGTAATGTTCTATGTTCTATGTTCTATGAAAAGAAAACCCGGGGTGAGAGAGTGGTAGTTGATTTCTGACAAAGGATCTAGGCCCAAAACGTCAGCCTTCCTGCTCCTCTGATGCTGCTTGGCCTGCTGTGTTCATCCAGCTCCACACCTTGTTATCTCAGATTCTCCAGCATCTGCAGTTCCTACTGTCTCTGACAGTTGATTTGATTTGATTTATTGTGGTCACATGTACCTAAGTACAGTGAAAAGCTTTGCTTTGCGAGCAGTGTAGGCAGATCATAGCAAAAAAGGATGCACAGATCATAGATAACAAGGTGTGGAGCTGGATGAACACAGCAGGCCAAGCAGCATCAGAGGAACAGGAAAGCTGATGTTTAGGATCTGGACCCTTCTTCAGAAAAAAGCACAGATCATAGAGTGTTTAGACAGAGCGAGGCACACAAGGTTACACTGCACAGGAAGTGCACAAAAGCAAGGTCAATGTTAGTTATGTGTAATGTTCCTGGATATAAAAATAGTCATTACCTGTGAGAATGAGAATTGAACACTTCACTACCATGAGGGTAAATTCAGAATGTGTTAATTAAAAATAGAATTTAAAGTTTAATTACAGCAGTAAATAAAATATTTGTTCTGTTTTGAAGAAGGGCCACTGGACCTTCAGCGTTAACCCTGCTTTCTCTCCATAGATACTGCTGACCTTTTCCAGCAATTTCTGTTTTCTTCCCATTTTTAAAAAAAAATACACTGTTCATGTCCTAAGAGGCAGGTGGTTAAAATTGTTTCTGGTGAAAATCCCACATTTTTCTTTTAATGTTTTTTTTCAGAAATTTACAATAACAACCAAATTAATTTGTTTTACGTAGATTCATGGTTTTGAAACATCTTTGGTCTTAAGTGTTCTCATCCTGGCTTCCAAATCACTTTGTGATCTTCCTCCCTTCCCATCTCTATATAATCTCCTCCGATCTTCAAGCTCTGAGATTTCTGCACTTTCTAAATGCTGACATTCCATTCCTCCCTGATTTTAGTTTCTCTACCCTGTGGCAGTTTCATTTGCCCTGATGTGTCCTCATGTGCCTTGGTGTCAAATTTTGTCAGATTACACTCCTGTCTGAAGCACTTTAAGATATTGTGCCACATTGAAGGTGCTACATGAATGCAAGTTGTTGTGGCTTATTAATGTGTGATATGGTGTTGAGAGGGTGAATTGCCAGAATCCCTCAGGCTTGGGCCATTCACCTCAGGTGAAGCTGACAATGTCTCTGCCCAGCACTGCTCGACACACCACACCTCGGTGTAATGCTGGTCCTGTTCCCCTGTTTAATGTTTTGGACCTGTGTTGATGTGTGACCTGTCTCCAGGGCCTACTGCTCTGCTTTTTGCAGAGATTATCAGAAACTCCTAATGGTGAATGAGCTCTGTAATCTGCCTGACTTGAGACTGCTCCATCACTACACTGGATTTCGCAGCATCACCGAATTATGACAGTGAAGAGGGAAGCCATTTGGCCCATCGTGACTGCGCTAGGTCATCGAATGATTTGTGCAAGTGGAGTGTTAGCCTTTATTTCAAAGGGAATAGGGTATAAAAATAAGGAGGCTTCGCTAAAACTGTATGGCGCATTAGTCAGGCCACAGCTGGAATACTAGGAACAGGCAGGAGGATTTACAATGGACTGCTGAAAGGGCAGTGGAAGTAGACTCATTTGTTACACTCAAAAGGGAGTTAGATAAATCATTAAAGGAGCAACGTTTGGGAGGAAAGGGCAGGGAGATTGGGAATAATGACATAGTTCTGTCCATAGTTGGCAGAAGGAGATATATAGCCACCTTCTGGTCTGAAACATGTGACTTATTTTCTTTTTAATGTCCCAAAGAGGTTGTGAGGCGCTAGGGGGTGGGAGGGGCAGAGGGAGGGTTGTCCCAGGACCCTGCTTCTTCACATGCCATCCTCTCCCTCCCAAAAGTAATTCTAGGAGAAGTTGCATAGAAAGTGTTGGAATAAAGGACTGGATCTGAGGAAAACGTTTTTCACCCATGGAGTGGTAGAAATATGAAACGCATTGCCTGAGAGGATGGCGGGGATATGCACTCTCACAATATTTAAGAAACATCTGGATGAGCACTTAAAGTGCCAGGGCATAATAGGTTATGGGCCAAACAGGTAAATGGGATTAATCTAGTTTGGTGTTTGTTGATCGGCATAGACATGGTGGGCCGAAGGGCCTGTCCCTGTGCTGTACAACTCTAAAGCACTCAACATTGTTATGTTGTTTTTCTCTTTCAGGTGCTTTTGTTTTTTGCTGGACTCCTGGGCTGGTGGTGGTCCTTTTGGATGGCCTTTGCTGCTCCACCTGCAATCTGTTGAGTGTGAAGATTTGGGTCCTTCTGCTGGCCTTGACCAACTCTCTGATGAACCCAATCATTTACTCCTACAAGGATTCAGACATGTGGCATGTGATAAAGCAAATGCTCTGTATCGCCTGTAAGAACAAGATCGAAGTGGAACAAGATACACTGAAGTCCACCTCACACCGGCAAAGCGTTGTCTCTGAAAACACCGACTTGAGCATCAGTCACTCTCAGCTTCAGGTGAAACCCTGAAAAATTCCGGCCTTTTGCCAAACCAACTCATGGCGTTGTGTGCAAGATTGGCTCGGTGATTCTGAGTGTTGTGGAGACCTGTCAACAAGCTTCTTATTTGACACAAAGGACAATGGAAACTTTACAAGATTTTTACTGAACCTGTTTTGCAGTTCCAGTTGAAATATAGTAATGGGGTGCGGAATCTTATCATTTTGTTAGATTAGTATCAGGATGCTGCCAAAGCTGCTGAGCTTTTCCAGCCACTTCTGTTTTTGTTCCTGATTTACAGCATCTGCCGTTCTTTCGGTTCTTACTTGGTATCAGGAACCTGTTGTGCTCTCGATAAATGAAGACGTCTTTTTATTTCTAAAAGGGACTTCTTCGATAAATGTTGCATGTTTGTCAGTACTTATGTGGAACACTTAGTCAGCATTTTGTAACTCGAAGACAGTCGTGAATTTTTACCACCAGGCTTGTTCAGGTGGACTGCTCGTTAAAAAGAAATATTTTGCTCAAATTGTTTAGGTCTAACCTACAAAGTAGAAAACTTCTCAGACTGTCGCACAGAGGAACATTCTTGAAAATGATCCCTGGCCTCCAGCAGAAATGTGAGAAACAGTTGGGACACAAGACAAAAGTGAGGTGTTACAAGCGCAGCGTTCTCGTGTTTAGCTCCAACAAGCGCACACAACCCCTTTCTGGTTCAAAATCCTGACCGAGCTCCATTGTCACCATATGGACTGTGCTGGCTCAAGAAAATTGTTTTATGCTAAGGAGTGGCAGATTTAAAACAGAGATGAGGAGAAATTACTTCTTTCAAAGGGTCGTGAATCTGTGGAATTCACTTCCCCAGAGTGATATTGGACGCTACTACATTCAGTAAATTTAAGGAGGAGATAAATTTTTAATTAGTAATGGGTTGAAGGGTTATGGAGAGTGGGCACGAAAGTGGATTTGAGGCCGAGATAAGATCAGCCATGATTGGATTAAATAGCACAGCAGGCTCAAGGGGCCTGCCCCTGCTCCTAGTTGCCTGTGTTCCTAACTTCAAACTAACCCATTTAAGGCAGAGATAAGGAGAACTTATTTGCTCTCAGAGGGTCATGAGTGTTTTGAACTCTCTTCCTGAAAAGGTGGTGAAAGCTGTTTTTGTATATTTTTAAGGCAGAGTTAGATTGGTTCTTGGTGAGCTAGAGGCCCACTCTCACCTTCTTGAGTGCCACCTCAGGATGACTAATAAAGGCAACTTCACTAGAGAAGGAACCCTGAGTAAACAAAAAACATTTTAAATTCTTATTGCTGCCTCAGCGACTCTATGCAAAATTGTAATGTCCAGCCAACAAAAGAGGCCTCAAGCACTGAGTGAAAAAGAAATTACGGGATGTTCAACTATGCTGAGTCATTCAGCCTAATCACTTACAAAGCATGTAACCTACTTTATATATAAAGCCAAAGATTGCAGGCTTGGATTCATTTTCTTGTGCTGGTTTTGGCAATTTCTGTGTAATTAATGATTTTAATTTTATTTCCTTATGCAAAATTAATAGCTTTATATTAAACTTTTTTTTAAAGTCATTTTTGGCTAATATATGAATCCAAAGTATTTTTAAGGTCTGTTTTTCCATTCGATTAACAACAAATGCACCTTTTTAACTAAATAAAATCACTATCCTGTTGCCAAAAGAAGCAGATATTCAGAATGGATTAAAGATATTTATACAGAAGGCAGGAGGGAATTCAGTGCCATCATTAAATTACTCACAGGACTCTAATAATACTGGACTCCTTTGGCCCCTGTTTCAAGGGGGTTTGAGTATAGGGGAAGGGAAGTCTTACTGAAATTGTTCAAGGTGCTGGTGAGCCAACATTGGAGCATTGTGAGCAGTTTTGGTCTCCTTATTTAAATAAAGATATCATTTCTTTGGATTCAGTTCATAAAAGGTTCGCTAAGATGATCCCCGGTATGGAGGGAACAAAAACAAAGTTGCTGGAAAAGCTCAGCAGGTCTGGCAGCATCTGTGAAGGAAAAAACAGAGTTAATGTTTCTGCTCCGGTGACCCTACCTCAGAACTCATGGTATGGAGGGATTGTTTTACGAACAAAGACTGGGACTCTACTCACTGGAGTTTAGAAGAATGAGAGATGATCTCATTGAAACACATCGGACTCTTAAGAGGCTTGACAGGGTCAATGCTGAGAGGATATTTCCCCTCATGGGAGAGTCTAGGACCAGAGGGCACAATCTCAGAGTAAAGGGGGCACCAATTTAGACTGAGATGACGAGGAATTTCCTTTTTCTGAGCATTGTGAGTCTTTGGAACTCCTTGCCAGAGAGCTGTGGGGGCAGAGCCCTTGTGCATATTTAAGGCTGAGATAGATAGATCGTGGATCAGTCAGGGAATCAAGGGTTACAGGGAAAGGGCAGGAAAGTAGATGTGAGGAATGTTGGATCAGCCAGGATCTTATTGAATGGCAGAGCAGCTTCAGAGCCCAACAGTGTACTCCTGTGCCTGTTCCTCTTGAAGATGAGAAGTTGTGGACACACTGATTCTCAATTTTTCATTCTCCCTGTTAAATGCCACTTGGAAGAAGCACCAAGTGTGACAAAGACACAAAATGTACAGGCAGGGTGTTTCAATGTCCTAGAATCCCTCAGAACCACCATTATTAACTAAACTAGAGAAGACCTAGAGGATATCACAGCCAGACTGGGCCTGCAGCAGATGCTGACACATTAGTCAAGAATGGAAAAGCCATGTTACAATGCCCTCACAAATCTACCTGTTGCAGATAGATATGTCCATGACAGTATTCGTAGGAGTGAGCATACAGTCCGAGTGAAGATGAAGTCCCACCTTCACACTGAGGATCTCCTCCATCTTGACAGGGCAGACAGATTGAATGTTGGCCTTTATTCCAAAAAGAATGGAGTATAAAAATAGTGAGTCTTGCTAAAATGATATAAGTCAGATCGCAGCTTTGGACAGTTTTGGCCTCCTTATCTAAGGCAAGGTATATTTACATTGGAGGCAGTCCAGAGAAGGTTCACTCAGCTGATCCTGGTGGGGAGGGGTTTTTTATGTAGGGAGTTTAGGTCTGTACTCTTTGGAATTTAGAAGAATGTGGAAGACTATATTGAAATACATATGGTTCTTACTGAAATCGACAGGGTAGATATGCAGTGGTTGCTTTCCCCAGATGGGCTAGAGAGCCAGGTGCAACTAGGGATGGGCAACAAATGCCAACCTTGGGAGTGATGACCACATCCCCATCAACAATGGGATGGATTCAGTCAGATTTCCAACCAACTTGGACCACCAGCGACAGAAGTG
Organism: Ginglymostoma cirratum; assembly: GCA_024137785.1. Taxonomy (NCBI): domain Eukaryota; kingdom Metazoa; phylum Chordata; class Chondrichthyes; order Orectolobiformes; family Ginglymostomatidae; genus Ginglymostoma; species Ginglymostoma cirratum. The sequence continues at coordinate 18,185,547 of JAHRHZ010000273.1, read as the reverse complement.
TATTCAACCACAATCTGGACTCATTGCCCAGCATATCCCTAACACTGTGATAACCATCATAGCATAGGCTCAACAAACAGAGCAGGCTAACATGCCAGGAGCAGCACCACACATAACTAAAACTGAGGTTCCAATTACAGATAGCTACAACACTTCGTTGCCAAACAGCAAAAGCAGAATGTGATAAACTGAAGTAAGTGATCCCACACTCAAAGTAGGAGATCAGAGCTCTACAGTCCTTCCAAATCCAGCTAGAATGGTGTGAGCACATTAATCTACTCACTGGAGGAGGAGGCTCTGGAAATATTCCCATCCTCAGTGATGGTGGAGCCAAACACATCTGTGTGAAAGAAAAGGCTGAAGCATATGCAACAATGTTGTAGGAAAAGTTTTGGAAAGGATTATAAGAGATAGGATTTATAATCATCTCGCAAGCAACAATTTGATTGGAGATAGTCAACATGGATTCGTCAAGGGCAGGTCGTGTCTCACAATCCTCATTGAGTTTTTTGAGAAGGTGACCAAGCATGTGGATGAGGGTAGGGCAGTTGACGTGGTGTACATGGACTTCAGTAAAGCCTTTGATAAGGTTCCACATAGTCGGCTATTGGAGAAAATGCGGAGGCATGGGATTGAGGGAGATTTAGCAGTTTGGATTAGAAACTGGCTTTCTGAAAGAAGGCAAAGAGTGGTGGTTGATGGAAAATATTCATCCTGGAGTCCGGTTACTAGTGGTGTGCCACAGGGATCTGTTTTGGGACCACTGCTGTTTGTCATTTTTATAAATGACTTGGACGCAGACATAGGTGGATGGGTTAGTAAGTTTGCAGATGACACTAAAGTCGGTGGAGTGGTGGACAGTGTGGAAGAATGTTGCAGGTTGCAGGGAGACTTGGATAAACTGCAGAATTGGGCTGAAAGGTGGCAAACGGAGTTCAATGCAGATAAATGTGAGGTGATTCACTTTGGGAAGAATAATAGGAAGGCAGAATACTGGGTCAATGGAAAGATTCTTGGTAGTGTGGATGTGCAGAGGGATCTTGGTGTCCAGGTACATAGATCCCTGAAAGTTTCCACCCAGGTTGATAGTGCTGTTAAGAAGGCATATGGTGTGTTAGGTTTCATTGGTAGAGGGATTGAGTTCCGGAGCCGTGATGTCATGCTGCAACTGTACAAAACGCTAGTGCGGCCTCACTTGGAATATTGCGTACAGTTCTGGTCGCCCCATTACAGGAAGGATGTGGAAGCATTGGAAAAGGTGCAGAGGAGATTTACCAGGATGTTGCCTGGTCTGGAGCGAAGGTTTTATGAGGAAAGGCTGAGGGACTTGGGTCTGTTCTCATTGGAGAGAAGAAGGCTAAGAGGGGATTTAATAGAGACATACAAAATGATCAGAGGATTAGATAGGGTGGACAGTGAGAGTCTTTTTCCTAGGATGATGACGTCGGCTAGTACGAGGGGGCATAGCTGCAAATTGAGGGGTGATAGATTTAAGACAGATGTCAGAGGCAGGTTCTTTACTCAGAAAGTGGTAAGGGCGTGGAATGCCCTGCCTGCCAATGTAGTTAACTCAGCCACATTAGGGGCATTTAAACTGTCCTTGGATAAGCATATGGATGATGATGGGATAGTGTAGGGGGATGGGCTTAGATTAGTTCACAGATCGGCGCAACATCGAGGGCCGAAGGGCCTGTTCTGCGCTGTATTGTTCTGTGTTCTATGTTCTATGTTCTAATCTTCAGTCAGAATTGCCAAGTGGATTATTCAACTCAACCTCCTCCAAAGGTCCGCAGCATCACAAATGCCAGTCTTCAGCCAATCTGATTCATTGCATGTGATAGTAAGAAAAGGCTGAATACCGTAAAGACTGTGGACCCTGCCAACATTCCAGTCATATAGAAGACATGCCCTCCAGAACCAGCCACACCCATAGCCAAGTTATTCGAGTGCAGGTACAATACTGGCTCCCTTCCAGAAATGTGAAAAATTGCACAGGCACGTTCTCTCCACAAAAATCAGGACCTATCCTACCTGGCTAGTTACCACTGTGATCAAAGATGTCCAGTATATAATCACCATTTGGGATGACAAATGGTTGGGGGTCAATTCTGTGAAAGTAATTCTTTTTAAAATGGCAAAGAGTCATTTGCAACTGTGACCTAAGTGCATCAATTTCCAGAAAACATGTGACTGCAATTAAGGAGCTGGTAGACCCCTGTAGTATTAATTAATGGAATGCTTGTCCTGCTCAGTTTACAGCAGAACAGAAGCCATTAGCTTCAGCTTTTCCAGTTCCATTCAGAAGAATCAGGAATTTGGTTCAGAAGGAACAATAGTTTCCCCAGTAGGAGAATTGAAACTTTCAATGAGAAGAATCAGCCACTTTAGCTGAAGTATTTAAATCTGTGGAGATTCTAGCTGGGAGAACTGGAAATCTTGAAGTTGTTAGAACTGAAGAACCTTAGGCCATCGGAATTGTGAAAGATTCATACCTGTGGACTCAGAAAGGAATCATAAAACTGTATGCACAGTTCAAGGAAAAGAAATTGAGGGGATGCAGTGAAGTAAACACTTAAAGAGCTGAGATTACTCTGGAATTGAGTATCTGTAAAAGGATAATGTTAGAAAACATTGAAAACTTTAATTCTGTCTTTGTATTGAGATCTTTCTAACTGTTTCATGTAGCTCCTTTTTTGTTTAATAAATTTTATTCTCTTGTTATAGAACATCGGCAGCCTCATGTGATTATCTTTCAATGATTAAACACCACAGTAACTGGCTGTAAAAATTAACGATATGATCCATCAAGCCAGGTTTCAATCTGGGATCTGACTTGTTCAGTATTACCATCAGCTGGGAAAATAGCACCAGTCAGTCTAACCCCAACCCTAAATCTAAACCTAATTCATCACTTTATATTCAATGATCAGCAAAGTGATGGAGATATCATTGACGGTGTGGTCAAGTACACCTACTCAGCAACAACTGATGCTCAGTTAGGATGAGACTTGGCTCATTCAGCTTTTGACCTCATTGCAGGACTAAACATGGACAAAAGAGCTCAACTCCAGAAGTGAGGTAAGACTTGACAATGTCTTTGACAATGTTTGGCCAAATGTGGTATCAAGCAGCCCCAGCAAACAAAAAAGGAGCCAATGGGATTAAGGGAGGAGGAACTCTGTTGGAGTCATACTTAGCACAAAGGATGATGGTTGTGGTTTTTGGAGGCTAACCATCTCAGTCTGAAGATATTGCTGCAGGAGTCCCTATGGGTAATATGTTAGGCCCAACCATATTTAGTGTCATCAGCAAACTCAGAGATATTACATTTGAGCCTCATATGCAAATCATTGATAGAGATTATGTACAGCTGGGGCCCAAGAACTGATCTTTGCAAGGACAACTGACAAGGTGAAAATGACCAGTTTACTTGTATTCTCTGATCTCTGTCTGTTAACCGATTCTCATTCAATGCCAGTAGATTATCCCAACTCCATGTGGTCTAATTGTGTTTGCTAACTTCTTGTGTGGGACCTTATCAATCACCTTCTGAAAATCCAAATACACAACAGCCACTTCCTTGATGTCAGTATATTTCCGCTAGCTACGCGCCAATGGGTGTGTCAAAACTTGTTCCTCGCTCATTGATCCAAATTGACTCTGCCTAATCCTATTGTTAATTCCTAAAGTGTCCAGTTGTCGCATCCTTTGCAATAAATTCCAGTATGTTCCCAATCCAATTACCAATGCTAGGTTAACTGATCAGTGCTTCCCAGTCTTCTCTCTCCAATAGTGGGATGACATTTGCTACATTCCAATCTACAGGGATTGTTCCAAACAATACTCCCTCCAATTTTACTTTTCCCCTGGTGCACAGCAGCAATGTCCAAATGGGGAACTCAATGCATTGACACAGCAATTATGCCAATTGGTGTGGGAGGGACCTCAGCACAGCTGAGCAGTTTATAGAATCTCTACAGTGTGGAAGCAGGCCATTTGGCCCATCAAGTCCACACTGACCCTCCGAAGTGTATCCCACCCAGATCCACCCCCTACCCTATTCCTGTATTCCTCATGATTAATCCACCTAACCCACAAATCTTTGGACTGTGGGAGGAAACTGGAGCACCTGGAAGAAACCCGCGAAATTGAATTTTCCGCTGAGAAACGTCTCCATGCCTAGAACTCTCCCAAAGTCTTCATAAAAAATGGAGATGTTGGATGATTCTGATGAAATTTTACAAAATAGTTACTTGGGAAAAGTTAGACTAATAAGACTGTTCAATTGAAAGTATCCCTTTTCTGAAAAATGGTTGGTCCTGAGACAATGGATATTAAAATTAATAGAAAATTAAAATTAAAATGATTATTATTAAAATTATTGTCCTGAAGAATGGTCACTGGACCCAAAGCCTTGTTTCTGCTTTCTGTCCAGGGATGGTGTCAGATCTGCTGAGTTTTTCCAGCAATTTCTGTTTTTGTTTAAAATTATTATTATTTATTAAGGATTCACCGGTTGATATGATGGGATTGGAACACATGTCCCCACAGCATTAGCCTAACCTCTGGATTAGTTGACATACAGCTCGACAGCGGAGAAAATGACCCTTCGGCCCTTCATGTCCACACTGGTAAAAACAGACACCTAACTATTCTAATCCCATTTTCCTTGTATGCCTTGTATTACAAGTACACACCTAAACACTTCTTCAATGTAATGAGGGTTCTGCCTCTCCCACCCTTACAGGCAGTGAGTTCCTGATTCCCACTACTCCCTGGGTGATAAGTTTTTCCTCACATCTCCTTTAACCTGCTGCCCCTTCCCTTAAATCTAACCAGAGACATTATCACTCCAGCATTACCTACAACCTGCTGGTACCTCCTCCTCCTCCTTTCACTGCTGAGCATAAAGTGCATTTACCCAGCTCCTTTCTATCCTCCCCCCTACTAGACAGTGGGAGGAATCTGTGCTCGATTTTTTTTTATATTTACTGCCACACAATAAACTGACTAATGAGGCTGTACAATTAATGTCAATCAGAGAACAGCAGGTGCATGAACTTTTATCCAGGCAGTAATTATAGTGCTGCTGGGTAGGTCACACCATTTAATATTTATTAAGAGGACTAAAGGACGCAAAGGGCATTATTACCACTGTATTAGCGCAGGACATCTAGAGGGAGCGGCATAAGCAGCCCCAGAAGATGGTTACTATGGAGAAATTAATGTCATTGACACGCCCTCAGAGAAAGCAGCTTTAACAAAAATGTCACACTGTTGTTGCAACTAATCTAAAAGAAACAAGGAAAGATTGGAGTTTCTATTGGATCTTTTATGGCCCAGGCTGACCCCAAATCACGTTATAGCCAATGAAATTCTTGGGTGATGTAGTCACTCTTGTAATCATAGCAGCATAGCAGTCAGACTGAATGCAATAAGCTCTCACACGCAGTGATGCAATGATTATCAGATTATCTATGCTTTTTAACTGGTGTTAGTTGATAGATATATACATAGTGAGAGAATCTCCGTGCTTTTCTTCAACTGGTTCCATTGGATTGTTTCATATTCACCTGAGGGAGCAGGCAGGAATGTGATTCTGCGTCTGAGCTGAAAAATGATACCTCTGACACTCAATCTCACACCGCAGCATCAGTTTAGAGATTTGCGTCCGAATCAACTATCAGAGACATAAGGGTGCTGCCTTCTGAGACATGCTGGGCCATTTAAAACAAAACTTGGCAACATCACCAGAGTTGGTTCATCTTTTCAAGGCTGTTATCCCACTTGCATGATTGTAAAGTAGTTAAACGCAAAACATGAATCCCTGAACCGCAGGAGACCCCATGGGTCTTGCCCAGCCAATGGTAGTTGAATATTTGTGACCTGTTCCTCAGACAGCTTCATTGAAGCCTTTCTCTACCCAGTATGGTCTGCGGATGTAAACCCTGAAAGTTTCTACTCATCGTTTGCTAAAATCTAACTGTACTGCAATAACACAGCTGTTTTCCTGTTGCCTGACTGTGGGTATTCATTCAACAGCTGCGTGCATTTGCCTGGCACCTCTAATGTAGCAGATTATCCCAAAACACTTGACAGAAACAAAATTTGACAGCAAACCCACAGAACACTTTACAGAGGATCTTCAAAGAGCAGTGCAAGAGATAATGGCTGGAAAAGTTTGGTAATGCAGGAAGTGGCAGAAGGGGACAGTCCCAGAATTTGTGGATGATGGTGAATTTGTTGGCACATTAACTACAGAGGGAGTTGATGCCCTAGTTGCTTCTATCATTTGACTATTAATCCAGAAACCCAACTAATGTCCTGATATGGTAGATGGTGGAATTTGAATCCAATAAGAATCTAGTTTAATGATAACCATGAAAGAATTGTTGGGGGAAAGAAAACCCATCTGGTTCACTAATGTCCTTTAGGGAAGGAAATTGGCTGTCCTTACCTGGTCTGGCCTACATGAAACTCAAGACCCACAGCCATGGGGTTGACACTGAACTACCCTCAGGTCAGTTAGGGGTGGAGAATCACTGCTGACTTACCAAGTGATGGGCAGGGTTTGAACCCAGGCCCCCAGAACATTAGCTGGGTCTCTCAGTTAACGGAGTAGTGATAATACTGTCAAGCCATCACCTCCACTTTGTGACTTACCATCTGAAAATTCTTCTGATGTGTATGAACACCTTTGTCAACACATTCAGACCTGCTTTAATCTGCCCAACCAGGGCAGAAATATAATCTCATTACCCAGATGTAGTCTAAATATATGCATCAGGACTGCTTAGAATTCCCGCTGCACTGACTATATGGGGATTACCTGGAATTGAGTGACAATCACCCAACATCTGGAAAAGAATCTGCAACACCGAGACTTCAGAGGGTTCCAGGTTACTTGGCCAAATAGTTAAGCAGGAGAAGTTCGAGAGATTAAAGATTATCGGGGTAGGTAGCAATGTGGAGAAATCGGATCATGATAGTCCTGAATGGCAAAGCAGGATCAAGGGGCCAAGTGGCCTCCTCCTGCTCCTAATTCATATGTTCACTTATTCATCCATAGCACATGCAGCAACTCTACCTTCAGTGTTACAAACAACACCAAACGCCATGATTTCTTTCAAATTTATCACTGGCTTCATTAAAACAACGACAATTTACATTCATGTCACACGAGACAGTCTGGAAGGTGCTTCAATTGGCAAACACAACTCATCACTGAGCCACCTAAGTTGATGTTAGAACAGATGAACTAAAGTTTAGTTTTGGTTACATTTGAGCAAAGGTCAGACAGAGAGGTTTAGGGAAGGATCCTTCAGGTCTATCGCAGCAAACATGACCACTAATGGTGCAGTGAGGAAACACAAACAGAAAGTGCTGGAGAAAATCAACAGGTCTGGCAGCATCTGAGGAGAGAGAAACAGAGATTACATGACCCTTCATCAGAACAGCTCTGTACAAGAATCATACCATTAATCCTGTTTTCCTCTCCCTCCAAAGATGTTGCCAGACCTGCTGACTTTCTCCAGCATTCTCTACATCTGTTTCAGATTTCCACCCTGTATTTTGCTTTAAAATAAAGTATCTGATTGGTCATTTTCTTAACTGGTTAAAATATTGAAAAGAATGCTGTAATCAGTGAATTAGTGAGGTTATAGAGAGATAGAGTGCACTCTGCCGTCATTAGGAGCTCAGGAACTCAACATCATCCAGAAAAAATAGCTGATTTTTAGGCATCCAAGACACCATCTTCACCAATCCCTCCTGAACCACACCGTGGACTAGAGTGGTTCAAGAAGGCAGCTCAAGGGCAGTTAGGATAGGCAATGAATGTCGTTTGAGCCAGCAATGCCACATCCAATAAACCAGTGAATTAGAGCAAATAGTAGGTTTTACAGAAAGGGTCAGATCCAGGTAGCAGGAGCAAAACCATTGGCACAAAGTAACTAATGTATAAACAAAGTAACTCTGTTGATGACTGTATATCATAATAATTCCTTAGAGAATGAGGTAATGCATTTTGGTCGAAGAAATATGGAAAGACAATAGAGGTTCAATGGTACAAGCATGAAGCAGAAGGACCTTGGGGTTCACATACATGATTCTCTGAAGGTGGCCGAGCTTATAAGATCTTTGGGTTTATAAACAGAGGCGTAGAGTATAAAAGCAAGGAAGTGATGCTTTGTCTGTGCAAATCATCAGTCAAACCACATTCGGAATATTGTGGTCAGTTCTAGGTGTCTTACTTAAAGATGGATGATAAAACCTTAGAGAGAGTGCAAAGGAGATTTACTAGAATGATACCAGGAATAAGGGATTTTAAACTCAGGGAAAGATTAGAGAAATTGGACTTATTCCTCTTGGAGCAGAGAAGATTAGGAGGTGACGTTATTGAGGTGTTCCAAATTATGAACAAATTTGACAGGGTAAAGAGGGTATTCTGTTTCCACTAGTTGGCATGTCAGGAACTAGGGGTCACAATTTCAATATTGTCAGCAAGAGGGCTAAGAGTGGGATGAAGAGAAACTTCTCTACTCAGAGTTGTTAGGATTTGGAATGCACTGCCTGGGAGAGTGGAGGAGGCAGATTCCATAGGAGATTTCAAAAGAGAGCTGGGTATATATTTGAAAGTGATGGTGTTGGAGGCCTATGGAGATAGAGACAGAGAATGGGACTAGCTGGGTAGCTGTTTCAGAAGTTTGTTCAGATACAATGGGCCAAATGGCCTCCTTTTGTTCGGTGAAATTCTATGATTCTATAATAATTCTTCATAATAGTTCATTATATAATAATACCTTCTATTATCAGGTACATCCTTTGGTTAGTCACATACAAACCTGGGTGGATACCTGCATCAAGCTTTTTGAATGCAGAATATTTACTAGGTCTGGATCTAGACATGTTACACTTACTGAGACACATTGTCTTTTTTATTCATTCACAGAATGAGGGTGTCACTGGCTAGGCAGCATTTATTGCCTATCCCTAATTGCCCAGAGGGCAGATTATAGTCAACCACATTGCTTTGGGTCTAGAGTCACATGTAGTCCAGATCAGGTAAGGATGGCAGTTTCCTTCCGTAAAGGGCATAGTGAACCAGATGGGTTTTTCCAACAATTGACAATGGATTCACAGTCATCATTAGATTCTCAATTCCAGATTCTTTATTGAATTCAAATTCCACTGTCTGCCATTGGGGGGATTCAAACCTGAGTCCCCAGAACATTATCTGGGTCTGTGGATTAACAGTCCAGTGATAATACCACTCGGCCATTGCCTCCCCCTTGCGGTGAGCATATTTGTGAAAGTCAAAAATCGCGGGTGATGCTGTTTGCCCAGCTCATGTCAGCTTCTCAGCATGGCATAGTCTCCTAGTGGGCAGTATATGCCCCCTCCAGTTCTGTGTGTAAGTGTGCCCGGTCCTTCATTGTTTATCTTTTATACTCTGGACTGGACAAGGTTTAGGATACTGGAAAGGTGAACTCAGCTGGATTCCTGTCGCTAATTGCATCCTTTGGGATGTTGGATTATTTCAATTAACAACTTGGAAAAGGATGGTCTTACATGTAACAGAACATAAACCACTGTCAGTAGCACGTAGAGAGAACACCTCAGTACTGCAATACTCCCAATAAAAGTTGTATTTATTACAATAATGCTTCCGCTTAAATGTTTACCTTCTTTACCCCAATATGATCAACCTTCTCCCACTTTCTCCTCTGCCTCTTCTGAAAGCAAGGTATGTAGTTGCTGTTCAGCCTCCAACAGCTCAGTATTTATTTGTGCCTCAGACAAAGAACATCACGCCAACAAGCAGTGCCAGGCAATGACCATCTCCAACAAGAGAGAATTGGTCCAGCTTCCCTTAATACTCAAAGGCATTACCATCGCTGAATTCTCTACCATCAACATCCTGGGGGTAACCACTGACCAGAAGCTGAACAGGACTAACCACAGAAACACAATGGCTACAAGGTCAAATCAGAAGCTACAAAGCAAGTAACTTGAGTCCTGAGATAGAAGGAACTGCAAATGCTGGAGAATCTGAGATAACAAGGTGTGGAGCTG
>JAHRHZ010000273.1:18155089-18165473 GCA_024137785.1 Ginglymostoma cirratum | reverse complement strand
CCTATTTATTTCAGAACCCTCTTCCCCTCCCCCATTTCTGATGAAGGGTTTAGGCCCGAAACGTCAAGTTTTCCTGCTCCTATGATGCTGCTTGACCTGCTGTGTTCATCCAGCCCCATGCTTGTTATCTCGGATTCTCCAGCATCTGCAGTACCTTTTATCTCTGGTGTGTAATGTTGTGTTGTCCACTCAGACATTAAGGTCGAGTGTCTCTCATGACCTACAACAGCAATATTTTGATTCATGCTATCCAGAGAGAAATAACATCTCTTTACAATAGAAATCACAAGTCTGGAAGGACTGTATCCTGCATTGTGAGTGGACAGTTGGATTATTGCACACAACAACCATCAAAATGTTGCTAAAATCCAATCGATGACACCAGCAGATACTGATTGTAATCAAAGAGAAATGACTGGGAGCATGATACTCCAAGATGAATGATCCTGCTAGCCCTCAGCTTCAGGAGCAAAGTCCCCAAAATACTATAACTTCCATCCACAGCTGCTCCTGAGCTATTGATGAATTGGAACCCAGCTTCAGGTTTGATATGTCTCAAAGGATGGATTCCACTGTCAGTGAGACAGGACTTGTTTAAACTTTGCTCCTAGTCTGCTTTTGATCCTCTTGCCAGCTACCAGACTGAATGTTTTAGAACATTCCATGGCATCATTGGCACTTACATAGGCCAGTCATTCAGTCCATGACGTAAATACCAGAAATATAAATATTTTATAGATAACAGATCTATAAAAGGGATATGGAGGCACTGAAATGATTCTTCCATCTTTTATAATGTTCTGAAGGCTTCAGTATTGGACCTTCCCTCCATCATAAGATCAGAAGTGGGGATGTTCACCAATGATTGCACAATGTTTAGCACCATTTGTGACTCCTCAGATGCTGAAGCCGTTCATGTTCACATGCAACAAGATCTGGACAATATCCAGGCTTGGGCTGACAAGTGACAAGTGACATTTGTGCCACACAAATGCCAGGCTATGACCATCACCAATAAGAGACAATCTAACCACCGCCCCTTGACATTCTATGGTGTTACCGTCACTGAATCCCCCACTATCAACATCCTGGGGGTTATCATTGACCAGAAACCCAACTGGACTCACCGCATAAACACAGTGGCTACAAGAGCAGGCCAGAAGCTGGGAATACTGCAGCAAGTAACTCACCTCCTGACTCCTCAAAGCCTGCCCACCATCTACAAGGCACAAGTCAGGAGTGTGATGAAATACTTCCCACTTGCCTGGATGGGTGCAGCTCCAACAACACTCAAGAAGCTTGACACCATTCAGGACAAAGCAGCCCACTTGATTGGCACGACACCCACAAACATCCGCTCCCTCCACCACCAACGCTCAGTAGCAGCAGTGTGTACTATCTACAAGACTCACTCCAAAAATTCACCAAAGATCCTCAGACAGCACCTTCCAAACCCACGACCACTTCCATCTCGAAGGACAAGGGCAGCAGACATATGGGAACATTACCACCTCCAAGTTTCCCTCCAAGCCACTCACCATCCTGACTTGGAAATATTTTGCCATTCCTTCACTGTCGCTGGGTCAAAAACCTGGAATTCCCTCCCTAATAGCATTGTGGGTCATCCTACAGCAGGAAGACTCAGCTGGTTAAGAAGGCAGTTCACCACCACCTTCTCAAGGCCAACTAGGGACAGGTTAGAAATGCTGTCCCAGCCAGTGACACCCACATCCCACAAATGAATAGAGAAAAAAAATTAGTTATTTTCTCGACTTGAATTTGAAAGATTAAGGATACCTGGTCTGGTTTTTTTTTCAAAGAGGTCAGTTGAAGAATGGGCAAACATATTTTAAACAAGACATTTTCTGGTCATCACAATCACAAATATTTGATTGTCCACATTAGTAATTAGGTAAAATGCATAAATTTGAGCTGCGGTCAGTAAATTAAAAAGGTAAAGTTGCAATAGTCGTGGAGGGTTTCTCTGTCATTAGAGGGAGGCACTAGGTGGTGGCCTGACCTGCAGGTCATTGTACTTTTAGGTGAATTGAGAGGATGAGAAAATTGGTCTTTCACAGTAACCTCAGACAGTGCAGAAATTGAACCCATGCTATTGGCATTACTCTGCCTCACAAACCGGCCGGTCAGCTAACCAACCCCTATCAGTGAAGCAATGGGATTTAAGAGAGATATGGTGCATTCTTTCAGTTTTTGTTCTGATAACATGAAATTGCCACCCTATCGCAGGCGTGTTCTCTAACGGATAAAGGACAAGAAAAGATTGGAACATTACTCCACCTTTTGACTGCAGACAATAAAGGGCAGGAGTTCTTTGGTTTTTCACCTGTGTATTTGTGTAATTACAGAGCCGTTTATCTCCTGTTTAGTGTGATTTTCTTCCTCTCTGTTTTAAGGATTGGAGATGAGCTGGGTCATCAGACCTCCTGTGAAAGTGCGGAGTGGGGAGGAATTCAATGTCACCTATGCCCTCACGGCTTCCGACGACTTCTATCAGACAGCTGTCACAAATGGAATTCTGAAATACAGGTGGGAGCTAATGAGAAGGAACAGAATTTTAGCTTTCCTTCAAAACCACCATCAATTTTATTCATTGCACCACCATTTTCAATTGGGGAAACAATGGAGCATAAACCTCATTACAGTTTGGACTCTCTCCTGATTATATGTATTTTGCAAACAGAAAAGAGCAGTCTCCATGAGGTGATTATTTGCGTCTTCCACAATCTGAAATTGCCATAAGATTAGGATTGGCCCTTTTACAAGCATTTTCTCACTAGAGGTTGGATCATCTGACCCCCACTGAGAGGCTTACCACACTCTCATCATTCAAATTAAAGCTAGCTTTTGAATTTATTTGAAAAATCTGTATTTGAATGGAAAGACCATGAGAGAGAAAAAAAACAATTTAACAATGAAATTAACACTGATGCAAACTGCGTTTCAAATATTTAAGTCATTTTGGAAGTTATTAAACTAGTATCATGAGAACAGCATTCACTTACCAATCCCAGAGTTATACAAACAGCCAATTTAATATCATCATTCAGTCTTATAGCTTGCTAACTCATGTGTTCTAAGAGTTGCATATATTCACACACGGGACTGTGCTTTGCAAATAAAATGAGTAAGTTCATGAACTGCACCTATTCTAAGAAAAAAAAGGGCTTAAGGGACACTCAATGTTGGTTCCTTCTCCATTACATTGCCTTTACCAATCAGAGTTCACTTGCCAATCAATGATCACACTCTTCTCAGGCATTAGAAATTGTTATTGTAATGAAGGTGTCAAATCCACACTGATGCCAACAGCATAGGTTCAGTTCCCACACAGGCTGTGGTTGCTATGAAGGTCTCTCCTTCTTGACCTCTCCCCTCGCCTGAGGCATGGTGACCATCAGGTTAAACCCCCACCAGTCATCTCTCTCTCTAATGAGAAAGCACCCCTATGGCCTCCTGGAACTATGGCACCTTTATCTTTCTTGCCTTTGAGAATTGGTATTCTTGCAATTCTGTTCTGATGAGTGTAAGAAGAAAATCTTTGATTACATAACTTTTTCAAACGATACTCAAGTTGTATACTGCCAAGCACCTATGAATGATATTAATTAAGACCCTAATGAAAAGGCCTTTTCTTCCTAACCAGACCCACCTCAATAACTTGATTGGAAAGTAAACCATTGAGGTAAGATAATTAGAAGTGGGTCCAATATACAAGTATTTCCAAGAAGGATAATAACTGAGGCCACAAGGATCCCTTCCCAATTTGGGAAAAGTGTTGGACGGGGAGGAGATGGCCTAATGATATTATTACTAAATTATTAGTCCAGAGAAAGAACGGCAGCTGCTGTAAATCAGGAACAAAAACCGAAGTTGCTGGAAAAACTCAGCAGGCCTGGCAGCATCTGTGAAGAAAAAAATCAGTGTTAACATTTCGGGTCCCTGAAGGGTCACTGGACCTGAAACGTTAACTCTGATTCTTTCTTCACAGATGCTGCCAGACCTGCTGAGTTTTTCCAGCAACTTCTGTTTTTGTTAGTCCAGAGTCCAAGGTAATGGTTGAATCAGGTTCGCAATCCCACCATGACAAATAATAGAAATTGAATCCAATTGTTTTTGGAATGAAAAGTTTAATGATGAACATGAAGTCGTTGTTGAGTGTCAGGAGAAAATGTCCCCTGGGGGAAGGAAACTGCCATCCTCAGCCGATCTGGTCTACAAGTGACTCCAGGCCCACAGCAACATGGTTGACTGTCAACCACCCTCTGGGTAGTTTGGGATGGGCAATAACTACTAGGTCAACCAGCATCACCTACATCCTGTGAATGAATAAAGCAGAATTTACTCGAGCCCCTTGCATTGAAGTGATTGGACGGGCTGATTTCTGACTTGTTAAGGTTGCTTTTGCTGTCTGATTTACAAAAATGCCCAGGACATGAACACTGTAGAGACTGTAGAGACTTACAGTTACAGCTGGCGTCTGCCTCCATGAGGCTGTTGGCAAATGTTGTTCAGAATTGAGACACCTGTCTGCAAAACTGCATGGTGCAACATCTGAACCATGAGGCAGAGAGGGCAGAGAAGGAAAGAATTGGAAGCATATGGATCCCAGTGCATCCTTGCCCCATGTGCCCAAAAATCTGTGGACTGCAAATAATCCTGCCCAGTAAGTGAACACCCACCTGCAGAATTTCAGAATGGAAGCACTACGAATGAATGTGGATTGAGTCCGACAAGAATTCTAAATGTTTTAACCTCTCATTCTTATAAACTGTAGGAATAAAAATGCCCATTCCATTCAAACTACTCATAGGTCAACCGTCTGTCCCAGGAATAAATTGAATGAATCATCACAACATTCCTCTTAAGCCAGCTTTATCCATTGTTATGATCCCAGTTTATGGTAATCCTGATAAATCTGATCTCACTGACTTGATGGACCATAACTTATATTTTCTTTCCTCCTCCTGACTGTGGAGGTCAGTCACTGAACATATTCTCCAGGAGCCGCAAATGTACTTTAATAAAATAATTTAAAAAGTTTATTACACAAAAGAAAACCACAAACTATTTGACACTGGATGAAAACTTTTGGATTAACCTCATCACAAATTTCAGAAAGAAGGATTTGTCTCTTTAACTTCAGCAATAACTTCACAGATATTCCAATCACAGTGAAGAGTCACCTATACCTTGATGTTAAACCTTCTTGCTCAGCTGGCATAGCTGTAGTCAGCTGTTTTTTGTGACAAATTGTTGCACATTCACCGAATACTGTTTTCTTTGTGGACCCTAAAGCAGAACTAGTATCTCAGCTCACTTATTCCTCAACAAAGGTTCCCTAAGCTTGCATCTTCAACAGCCTCATAGAATATCTTCCTCCCTGACGCCTCCACTACCTTCTGCTTATGACACTTTCTTCTCACACTCCTAAACTTTGCAAGATCGCCCCCCTTCAGTTCTCAGCCTTGATTGCTGGGAGACTGTTACTAATAGCACCTCTGCTCTCATGGACTTCTTCTCTCTACATGAAAATACTTCTAGCCCTTTCTCTCCTTCTCCATAAAGCTCAAGTCAATAACACCCCAGTAATTGTCCCCCAAGTGGCTTCCTAGTCATTTAGCTTAAATTGTATGACTTCTTGTAAATGCTGTTTTGAATTAACTGGTCTTTTTTTTAGTTCTTCTAGAAAAAAGGGTCAGGTCTTCTTAGAATTGAAGCATCTTGATCTAGATTCAAAGTGCTTGTCTTAGCTCTGTCTTCTCCCTTTCAAACTGGATATAAAATATTATTGTCCCTACAACCTATGAATACATATGCATAGAGAGAACATTTGCAATGTTATGATGGCTGGGCGTAGTTGGGTAACTCTTTCAAAAGGACCAACATTGCCATGATGGGCAGAATAGCCTTCCCTGAGCCGTACGATTTTAGGATTCTATCAGAAAAGGTCTATTGTAAACATTAATCAATTTACACCAGCTTGATTAAGCCAGTGCCACAATGACTGCTGATTGGGTGTTGTTAAGTGTATAAACAATACCAATTCTCTATTAAGCAAATGGCTTTCAACAAGCATAAAGGGTATTTTGTTCTACTTTGAAAAGATTCCAATGTTGTTTTGTTTCACACATTTTTGCTTTGTTAATGCACAGCAATGCAAGTGAAGCCAAAAGATTTTGTGAAGAGAAGGAATGTCCAATCAACTGGAAAGATGCAACTGAGAGCAACTGCTGTGTTTACCATGCCAACATCCACTCCTGTCCTTTGGCATTCATGGTGCGTGCTTACCGTATTTCACAGTTATTCCCTGAGCAGCTCATTTACAAATCTTTCCAACGGCTTCACCCCTTTCCACCTCTGTACCCTCCTCCAGATCCTCCAGAATCTTTACCCTTTCTGATGACATGTGCCTGCCCAATTTTCATCGCAATGCTTAAAAGCAAAGCAAAACATTCCAGATTGTGGAAATCTGAAACAAACACAGAGAATGCTGGAGAAACTCAGCAGGCCTGAGGAGGGAGAAACAGTGAACATTTCAAGTCCAACATGACTTCTCTTCAGAACCATTCTGAAGAATCATCAAACTGTACTTGAAATGTAAATTCTGTTTCTCTCTCCTCAGATGCTGCCAGGCCTGTTGAGCTTCTCCAGCACTTTCTGTTTGTGTTTCCTCACTCCAGCATTGGCAGCTGTGTTTTCTGCTGCAAACCGGAAGGTTCCTCCCTGTCTGACCTTTTTTCAAATATAACCTAGAACTCAACAATTGACTAAGCCTTAATTCACCTATTCTAACATAACTTACGTGGCTCAGTGGCAAATTATGTTTGAAAATTGCTCCCGTGAAGCATCTTACTAAGGTTATTGTGCCACACAAATGCAAATTGTTGTTGTTTTAATGAAGTCTGTGGAAAGTTAATGGAAATTATTGTTTTCGGTGCTGTTTGTAACACCAGTGGTAGAATTGCTGCACATGGTATGTGTAATAAGTGAACATGTGAATTAGCAGCAGAAGAAGGCCACACAGCCCCTTGATCCTGCTTTGCCATTCAGCATGACTATGATCCGATTACTCCACCTTGCGACCTACCCAATAATCTTTCACTCTTTGCCTACCAAGAATCTATCCACCACTTGCCTTCATTGCTCTGTCCTTTGGGTGTAGGATTTGGGATGTCATGTTGAGGTTGTACAGGACATTGGTGAGGCCTCTTCAGGGATGCTGTGTCCAGTTTTGGTTGTCATGCAATTGGAAGGATATTATTAAGCTGGAGAGGGTTCAGAAAAGATTTACCATAATATTGCCAGGAATGGAGCGTTTGAGTTATAAGGAGAGGCTGGATAGAGTGAGACTTTTTTCAACGGAGTATAAGAGTTTGCGGAGTGACTTTATAGAGGTTTATAAAACCATGAGGGGTATAGATAAAGTGAATGGCAGGTGTCTTTTCCCTAGGATACGGGATTTCAAGACTAGGCACATTTTTAAGGTGAGAGGAGAAAGATTAAAAAAGACATGAGGGGCTTTTTTATTACACAGAGTGGTTTGTGTGTGGAATAAACTAACAGAGAAAGTGACGGATGCTGGTACAGTTACAATTTTAAAAGACGTTATGTAAGTACATGAATAAGAAACATTTGGACTGATATGTGCCAAGCTCAGGCAAGTGGCACTTGTTTCATTTGGGTATACGGTCGGCGTGGATGGTTGGTCTGAAGGGTCTGTTTCCGTGCTGTATGACTCTATGACTGTACCTTAAAAATATTTAAACGATCTGCTTCCAACACCTTTTCAGAAAGAGAGTTCAAAGACTCATGACCTTCTGAGACAAAGAAAAGTCTCATCTCATGTTTTAAAAGGGTGATCCCTGATTTTGAAAATAAGTGACTCGTATTTCCAGTTTCTTCCATAAATGGAAATATCCTTTCAGCATCCATTCTGTCAAGACCCCACAAAATCCTTTTCTATTAATTAATAGAACTTTGAACACCGATTTGCTGGGAATTAACCTGTACCCCTTGTTTACTTTGCTAGGAACCTCATTATTACAAACCTGTATTCGTGTATTGCTCAGGTAGAACTGCTAAATGAGCCACATTCTCTCTTACTCAGAAATGAATGTTGTCAATAATACCGGCTCAAAGCTTCAATAATGTAGAACGAAATATCTTCCCCTGTTGCCTTGGCACCATTTGGATCAATTGGTAATACATTTCTGGACAATATTTCACAGGTCTGGCAGTACCAGTGCAGGAAGAAGCAGAGTTAGAATTTTGGGTCCAGTGACCCTTCTGAGGAAGGGACTGCCCTCTGCTTTCTCTCCACAGATGCTGCCAGGCCTGCTGAGTTTCTCCAGCAATTTCTGTTTTTGTTTCAGATCTTCAGCATCCACAGTTTTTATTTTCCTTTGGAAAATTGGAGCCATTCTCCTGAGAGAAGAGAAAGATGAGAAGAAACCGATGGAATATTTAAATGATGAGCGATCTGGACATGGTAGATAGATGATCTATTCTAGGGGAAGGGTTAGCAACCAGAGGCTATGGAGTTAAAGTGACTTACTAAAATAGCCACAACAATATGAAGGAAAGCTTCTTAGCATGATGAGTGGATCAGGTCTGGAGTGCACTGCCTGAAAATGTGGTGAAGGCTAATCAAGTTGAAATGTTGATTAGGGAGTTAGATGCACTTGACGAGCTGGCTGGGGGACGGTGTTGTGGTATATTGGTAGTGGCCCTACCTCTGAGTCACGTGAGCCAGATTTAAGTACCAACCTCTCCACAAGTGTTAATAACATCTCTGAACAGGCTGATTGGAAATATGCAAACACTAAAAGAGGGAACATTTGCTGGGTCACTGGGGAAAGGGCTGGGAATTGAGCTGAGTTAAGTGACTTCCTCAGAAGAAATTGGATTTTTATTTGAAAAGGAAGAATGCACAGGCTTAAAGGGAGAAGATGGGAAAATAGCACAAGGTGAGCTGCTCATTCAGGAATGATATCTAGTGGTCCACTGGTAATGTCAGTGGGCTGGTAACTCAGAACAGCAAGCCTTCAGCACATAGGATCAAATCCCACTGTAGGAATGTCAATAAAAAAACTGGAACTTTAGGCTAGTCTCCTGGTGAATATGTAACCAGTACCAGTTACCAAAATTCATTTGGGTTGGTTAGCTCAGTTCGCTGGACAGCAGATTTGCAGTGCAGTGATCCCAAAGCATGGGTTCAATTTGTGATGTTTTTGCTCGAGCGTTGGAGGCTGAGGGACAATCTGATAGAAGTATATAAAATTATGAGAGGCGTGGATAGTCAGAGTCTGTTTCTCAGGGTGGAAATAACAAATACTAAGAGCATACGTTTACGGTGAGAGGAGAAAGTTTATTACACACAGTGTGATAAGTGCCTGGAACGCACTGCCAAGAAAGGTAGTATTAGGAAAGGACTCAAAACCATCTGATAATTAAAATGAAAACACAAGCCCCCCGTGTGGTACAGTGGGAGTAGAAGTTTCCTTCTAATAGTTAAACTCAAAACACCCAAGGAAGCTAACCTCACCTCACCTAATCAGTTAAACTGCTATGGACAAGGGGCAGTTAAATTAAAGAAAATTCATTTATAAGTACCCAGCAACAGTTTATTTATTTAGCCTTAACAGTGCAGGAATTAACAGAACTACTAACAAGCTGAACAATTTCTCCCAAACTCCTAACTATACCGTAACTGAACAAAATTCAGCAGCATGACGAGGGCTGGAAAGCCCGGAGTGGGACTCTGACGGAAGCGTGGAGAGGGCTGGAAAGCCCTGAGTGGGACTGCGGCAGTGAAAAGGAAAGTTAGACTCTCTTAAATTTATTTCTTATCTTACTCTAAGCTAATGTGAATGGCGGCCTTGTATGTACGGCAAAGATACACACTTTTCACGACATTTTTACATTGAACACATGCGGCAATAAATGATTCAATTCAATTCTGCTGGAATGCTGTTCAAATAAACACAAGTCCCACTTACATAAGAGATTATAAGAACTGCCGATGCTGGAGTCAGAGATAAAACTGGAGCACAGCAGCTACAAATCTACTCTAAAACTTTAGAAATTTGGCTCTCACAAAAATAATCATTAAGCTCTCTAAAAAAAAACCATCAAAGGTACCACAGCAGTTTTTTTTAAGCTCAGAATCCTCAGAGGAAATCATAGAGGAGACAGTCATGACAGCAAGATCAATGGAAGAAAGACGTTTGTGATTTGGGATCAACAGAGGAAAGGCCGGAGAAAGCAAAGTGCTGCAGGAGACACAGTTATGTGCGAACGTGGAGAGATTAAGTTTTAATTTATTATTGTCTTATTAAATGGGTTTATGTAAGTGGGGGATAAC
>JAHRHZ010000273.1:18136686-18154689 GCA_024137785.1 Ginglymostoma cirratum | reverse complement strand
GTTTTCCTGCTCCTATGATGCTGCTTGGCCTGCTGTGTTTATCCAGCCCCATGCTTGTTATTTCGGATTCTCCAGCATCTGCAGTACCTTTTATCTCTGATACATTCTGCTTCAGGACTGGCTTCTTGTAAATTCATGGTTGTACAATTCAAAGAGGTTTAGCCTAATGCAATATGTGTCAGGTATTTCCCCTGAGGAGAGT
The DNA here is from genome assembly GCA_024137785.1 of Ginglymostoma cirratum. Taxonomy (NCBI): domain Eukaryota; kingdom Metazoa; phylum Chordata; class Chondrichthyes; order Orectolobiformes; family Ginglymostomatidae; genus Ginglymostoma; species Ginglymostoma cirratum. The sequence goes on along the minus strand of JAHRHZ010000273.1, from coordinate 18,154,487 downwards.
CACTGTGGGCTTGTGGGCCACGATGATTCCTAGCGGTCTTGGGAATCTTGCTGTCAGTTCCGATATGTTCTTGTAGAAGCCACTCTACGGCAAACACTTACAAGGATAAAAGACCCCATTCCCACAAATCGCAGAACCAACATAGTTTACAAAATACCACGCAACGACTGCCACAAACATTACATCGGACAGATAGGAAGGAAACTAGCCATCAGAATACACAAACATCAGATAGCAGCAAAACGGTACAATGAACTCTCCTTAATATCAGTACATTCAGACAATGAAGGCCATCAGTTTAACTGGGACAAGGTAACCATAGTAGCCCAAGCCAAACATAGACACGCACGGGAATTCCTCGAGGCATGGTTCTCCACCTATACTTCAATCAATAAACATATAGAATTGAATTGCATTTATAAACCCATACAGATCAAAACCGGAAATGACAGTACTCACCGTAACAGACCAGACAGTATAAATTCCAAACGGAGCAGAATATCATCGCTTTAGTGGAGGCTCCACTAATGATGTCACCAAGCATGGTGATGAAACGTCTGAACAAAACTTTACCTGGTCTGGCCTACATGTGACTCCAGACCCACAGCAATGTGGTTGACTCTAAACTGTCCTCTGTGCAATTAGGGATGGACAGTAAGTGCTGCCTGGCCAGTGACGCCCTCATCCCGTTAAGGAATAAAAAAAACAAGCCAGCTCTGTCAGCAAGTCAACAACCACATTTAATTTATCTAGCCAGATTTTGTCCATAAATTACATTAGTTGGGATTGTAGAACAGACGTTCAGGATTGAAAATGATGAGTTCCCACTCTGGTTTGATGGATGGTAAGTCCAACGTGTGATCTGCGCAATATCCCATAAATGTGACAAGTGATATCTGAAGAATCAGGTGGATGGGTTGACTGTGAGCTTGTGCATTCACTTTGACTTCATCTCTGTACGTTTGTGTTGACAACTCCCCAATGGGTTTGGCACCTTCCCAAGTCAATGCTCTTCATTTTGGAGAGTCACAAGCCAAGTCGGCAGGAATGTTTGATCCTTTCAGGGATGCTTTGAGGATATCCTTAAATCATCTCCACTGTTTTCCTTGGAATTTCCTGCTGTGACTGAGTTCATATTAGAGAAGTTGCTTTGACAATAAAATGAATGTCTCGCCATACAGAGCTAGTTCTAGTGATTCATGCCTCAATGTTAGATATAGCTGCTGCCCTTGTCCTTCCAGATGGAAGTGGTTATGAATTTGGAAAGTGCTGCCTGAGGATCAGCATGGTGGTAAAGTGGTTAGCATTGCTACCTCACAGCACAAGGGACCTGGGTTCGATTCTACCCTCAGGTGACTGTCTGTGTGGAGTTTGCATATTCTCCACATGTCTGCGTGGGTTTCCTCTGGTTGCTCTAGTTTCCTCCCACAATCCAAAGATGTGCTGGTTAGTGTGGATTGACAATGCTAAATTGCTCGTAGTGTTCAGGGATGTGTAGATTAGGTTGGTTACAGGGAAAAGAGGTAGGTGGATTGGTGGGTCAGTGTGGACTTGTTGGGCCAAAGGGCCTGTTTCCACACTGTAGGGATTCTATGATCTACAGTGTATATATGCAGTGCATCTTGTAGATAGTGTGCATTGCTGCTACTGAGTGTCAGGGATGGAAGGTGTGGATGTGGTGCCAATCAAGTGGGCAGCTTTGTCCAATCGTGTTGAGCTTTTTGAGTAGTTGCTGGAGCTGCACTCATCTGGGCAAGTGAGGAGTATTCCATCACACTCCTGGCTTGTGCCTTGTAGATGATGGACAAGCTTTGGGGAGTCAGGAGGCAAGTTACTTGCCACAGTATTACTAGCTTCTGGCCTGCCTTTGTAGCCACTTTTTTTATATCTTATTTCCCTTTATTCATTCACAGGATGAGGGCATCACTGGTTAGGCAGCATTTATTGCCCATCCCTAATTGCCCAGAGGGCAGTTAAGAGTCAACCACATTGCTATGGTCTGGAGTCACATGGAGGCCAGACCAGGTAAGGATGGCAGTTTCCTTCCCTAAAGGGCATTAGTGAACCAGATGGGTTTTCCAACAATCAATAATGGATTCACGGTCATCATTAGATTCTTAATTCCAGATATTTATTGAATTCAAATTCCATCACCTGTTGTGGTGGGATTTGAACCTGTGTCCCCAGAATATTATCTAGAGCTCTGGATTAACGGTCCATTGATAATACCACTAGGGCATTGCCTCCCCTAAATGGTGAAGCCACTAGATAGTGGCTTTTCTAGTCAATGGTAACCCCAGGATGTTGCTGGTGGAGGATTCAATGATACAACACCTTTGAATATCAAGAGCGATGGTTGGGTTGTTTCTTGTTGGAGATGGTCATTGCTGGAATTTGTGTAGCATGAATGTTACTTATCAATGTGGACTTCACAATCTTCAAAATCCCCCTCCCCTGACCGCATCCCAAAACCAGCCCAGCTCATCCCCGCCTCCCTAACCTGTCCTCCCACCTATCCACCCCTCCCACCTCAAGCCCCACCCCCATCTCCTACCTACTAGCCTCATCCCGCCTCCTTGACCTGTCCGTCCTCCCTGAACCGACCTATCCCCTCCCTAACTCCCCACCAACATTAACCATTACTGGCTCCAACCCCACTTCCTTGACCTGTCTGTCTTCTCTCCACCTATCTTCTCCTTTATCCATTTTCCATCCACCTCCCCCTTTCTTCCTATTTATTTCAGAATCCCCTTCCCCTCCCCCATTTCTGAAGAAGGGTCTAGACCCAAAAGGTCAGCCTTCCTGCTCCTCTGATGCTGCTTGGCCTGCTGTGTTCATCCAGCTCTACACCTTGTTGTCTCTTACTTACCACTTGTCAACCCAAGCCTGGATATTATCCCTATCTTGTCGTATTTGAACATAGTTTTATGAGAAACACATTCTAAGAATCAGTCGTAGATGTCAGAAAAGTGTATAACTTGGTGAGATAAAAAAGTTTGCACCAGAAAATCAAAATTTCAAGCAAATATCTCTGAAATGCAGGACCACCTGAGTGCAATTTAGAGTCAACTACATTCCAGTGTGTCTGAAGTTACGTGCTGGCCAGACTGGGTAAAGGTGGCAGATTTCCTTCCCCAGAGGAGATGAGTGAGCCAGATGGGTTTTCCCAAAGATTGATTGTATTATCATGGTGATCATTAGGCTCTTAATTCCAGATTTTTATTGAGTGTGAAACCCATCATGTTCCATGATTGGATTTGTTCCCAGGTCCTCAGAATATTACCTGTAGTTCTGAAAAATAGGCTAGCAATTATACCACTAGGACATCATTAAAAACCCTCTGGAGTCAGAATTTGACAGATTTGCAACTTGCGGGTTGGAGAAATTTCTCCTTGCTGCAATCCTGACGGTTGAACTCCTCCTCCTGAGACTGTGTTGCTGTGTTCTGGATTCCCCAGACACAGAAAACAATCATTCACATCAAATAACCATTACACCTCGCTTGCCAAACCCCTTCAGAATTCTCTTTGTTTGATTTATAATACTTCTCATTTTTGCTCTGTTCTTAGGTGGTCCTGATCCATGTAGGAGTGACTTCTCTAATTGCCCATGTTAAAGTAGGGCATATGCATGCAGCCTTGGAAGCAAAGACCACTGTATTAAGTGCACAAGGTATTGCTTTGCTTGGTTCTATTTATAACACTGAGCAACATACGGGCTGCAAATTCTCATATGTCTAGGAGATATGTAAATATTGGTAAAAAGCAAGGTCCCCACAGCCCCACTCTGTCAGAGAGACGAAGAGATGATTAGTGGTGTTTTAACCTCAAGGTCACCATGCCTCAGGTGAGGAGTGAAGTTGAGGAGGTGACACCTTCAAGCTGACCTCAGAATTACCCGCACACTGTTGGCATCACCCTGCATTCAGCCAAATGAACTAACCGATCCCTGTCCCCAGTTTTTTCTCAATAAGAGAGCACTTGTTGCAATGAAAACCACACCTTTTCCACAAGGATGAGAGGTGACTTGATAGAGGTGTACAAAATGATCAGAGATATAGATAGAGTGGACAGCCAGCGACTTTTTCCTGGGGTGGAGGTAGCTATTATGAGGGGGCATAGTTTTAAAGTGAGTGGAGGGAGATATAGGGGAGACGTCAGATGTCGGTTCTTTACTCAGAGAGTGGTCGGGGTGTAGAATGCATTGCCGGAGAGGGTTATGGAGTCAGCCTCATTAGGGGCATTTAAGCAGCTTTTAGATAGGCATATGGATGATAGTATAAGGTAGCGGTGGAGGTTAGATAGACCTTAGGTTTCGGGTAAAAGTTCGGTACAACATTGTGGGCTGAAGGGCCTGTACTGTCTGTACTGTTCTATGTTCTATGTTCTAAGCCCACTTAACAAAGCAAGAAAGATGGGACTTTTACCAATAAAGTAGCAGCAATACACAATTCTCAGCATCTGAGAAATAAGAAGCTCAGGATCGTTCGCTTTTATTCGATTTTATTTTAACCCAGAGTCCAGAAAAGTGGTGTCTAGGCAGGGAATGTGACTGGACGGTTGTGGGGGGTGATGTGTCTATATGTGGGATGGGAGGAATGTGAGCGATTATCCCTTGCAGCAGAAGCAGAAAGTTTCTTCACTGATGTTCCCTGTCCTCCTCAACATCTCATCTTCAGGATTCCTGATCTGATCTTGATTTCTGACTCTACTCCAGGAACTACCACCTTATCCCTCTCCTCATTGTAAACCTTTAGTGTTAAAACTGAACAGTCGGTTCACCTCTCTCTAAGTGATTGTCTGTTTTGATCTGCTCCAATAGAGCTGAAATCAGAAATTGGTTTGAAATTGTCTGATTAATATATGGAGTCTGCAACTTCATATTATTGAGGGTCATAGAGTCACACAACATGGAAACAGACCCTTTGGTCCCATGCGGACTAGGCTTCGTAAACTTAACTTGTCCTATTTGCCTGCATTGAAAAAAGACCTTGGCTAATCGCCTTATCTCTGCCCCTCACGATTGTATAAAGTTTTAGGCTGTACCTTTCTAATGGTCATTATAGTTTGTTTCTCTTCTGCCATCTCAGCAAGGTCTTCAATAAAGGCCTTAAAGGGGTCAGTGGGACTTAATAAACATTTGACTGACCAGGTCCTTGGCCATTCATCTGCTGGACCAGGTTTTAATTCCTCACTCTGCATGGGCTTTCCAGGTTTTTTTTATGTTGTTCATCTGAACACCTGAAATTTTTTATCCCTGAGATAGAATGACATTGAATCTACAGAACTGAAACAGACCAGTTGGCCCAACTGTAGCACGCTGGCGTTTATGCTCCTTACAAGCTTCATCCAACCCCACCTTTATTTGACCCCATCACTGTATCATTCTATTCCTTTCTCTCTCATTTGTCGCATTAATATTTTTCCAACTTCCTCTTAAATTGATCTTATTAATTCACATTAATCACCTCTGGTGAGTGTGAGCTCCCCATTCTCACCATTCTCTGGGTAAAGAAGTTTCTCCTGAACTCCTGCTTGGATTTATTAATGTCTATCTTACCCATCTCCTGCTTGTCTCAAGTGACAAATGGAAATGTTTTCTCTCAATAAGCACTCATTGGAATGAGAACCATACCTTCTCCACAAGCCCACAAAACAAAACAGAAAAGCTCAGACTTTTACCAATAAAATAGCAGAAAGTATATAAGGCTATGGGCCAAAAGCTGGAAAATGGGATTAAAATAGTTAGGTAACACAGTGTGGAGCTAGAGGAACACAGCGGGCCAGGCAACTTCAGAGGAGCAGGAAAGTTAATGTTTCGGGTCGGGACCCTTCTTCAGAGAAGCGTCCCGACCCGAAACATCAGCTTGCCTGCTCCTCTGATGCTGCCTGGCCTGCTGTGTCCCTCCAGCTCCACACCTTGTCATCTCAGACTCCAGCATCGGCAGTTCTTACTGTCTGTTATAATAGTTAGGTGGTGGTTTTTGACCAACATAGACTCAATGGGCCAAAGGACTATTTTTCTGTGCAGTGGACTTCTATGACTCTATTCACAGCTTTCACCTCCAGTTAACATCACAGTTCCTTTCTGTACCTTTTGGTCAAACCCGTGAATTGCCCTGAGCAGTGCCACAGGAGATCTGCTGATAATTTAATAATTTTGTTTGTGTTATATCTTTAAAATTAATATTTTATCTCCTGCAGTAAGCAGCACCTTTCCATTGTTATGACATTGTTATCTACTAAAAGAATTAAATAGAGACTGAAATTTTCCAAATTGTGTCCAATGCAATGAGATACCTTAATTTTAAACCTGTGTTGCATTAGTTTGTGACGATGGCGTTTGTGATGGGGATGAGCGATGTGACACCTGTCCTGCTGACTGTGGAGCCTGCCCCATGACGATTGGGATCAAGGTTTCAATTGGACTTCCTATCACCCTGTTCTGTGGTGGCTTTATACTCACCCTGGTGGTAGGTAATGATATTCCTCCTCGACTTTAGTTTATCTCTTTAATTGCGTTGTGAAGTTAATCATTTTCGAAGGAAGAAGAAAAGAACAGAAGTTTCTTTAAATGGAGAGAAGCTGCAGAAATCTGCAACACAAAGGGACTTTGAGGAACATGAGCACAAAACACAGAAAGCTAGCACACAGGGCAGCAGGGAATCAGGAAGGTCAATGGAATGTTGGCCCTTATTTCAAAGGGATTGGAGTATGAAAGTAGGGAAGTCTGACTGTAACTGTACACGGTGCTGGTGAGACCACATCTGGAGCACTGTGAGCAGTTTTAGTCCCCTTATTTAAGAAAATACATCATCTTTCTGGAAGCAGTTCAGAGAAGGTTCACTAAGATGATCCCTGATGTGGAGGAATTGTCTTATGAGCAAAAGCTAAACAGGTTGGGACTCTACTCACTGGAGTTTAGAAGAATGAGAGGTGATCTCATTGAAACATATCAGATTATTAATGGGCTAGACAGGGTAAATACTGAGAGGATGTTTCACCTCATGGGACAGCCTAGGATGAGAGGGCACAGTCTCAGAATAAAGGGGCATCGATTTAAGACTGAGATGGGGAGGAATTTCTTCTCTCAGAGAGTTGTGACTCTTTTGGAATTCCTTGCTGCAGAGAGCTGTAGGGGTAGAGTCCTTCTGTATTTTTAAGACTGAAGTAGGTAAATTCTTCATCAGTAAGGCAACCAAAGATTACGGGGAAAGGACAGGAATGTGGACGTGAGGGATATTGGATCAGCCATGATCCTATTGAATAATGAACGCAGCTCGAGAGGTTCAACAGTGTCTTCCTGTGCCTGTTCCTTATGAAGATATGAAGTCGTGGACACACCAATTATCAATCTTCCATTCACCAGTTGAGGATTTACACTATCACCTTGTCTCTGAGGTTGGGTTTCCCCATTTTTTTCCTTTCAAGAAAGGAATTTGTGGAGACAGGGAATAACTGTTTGCTTAGGATTTTCTTTTACATCTCCATTCACAGCAGGGAGAGAGACGGAGAGACAGAGATATTTTCTCTTTCACAGGCTAGACATTCCTGCTGTATTGTCCAAATGCAAAGCTATTGCCACTCACCCAGGGAGGAATCAGATTGTTGTGACCATGCTGAGTACTCACTATGGACACACAAATAGTCCTGGTTGAGAACAGAAACCAGAAGTAGCTCGGAATGGAGGGTGTGGTGGGGTTGTGTAACTAGAGGAAATTTTATAGATATTGCGAGGGGAGCAAGGTCATGGAGGGATTTGGATCTAAACAAAGTTAATTAAAAGGGAGGTGAACAGAAGAATAGAGACTGGATACAGGGATCTGAGTAAGGATTAGTGGGCAGGCTTGGTGGGCTGAAGGGCCTGTTCCAGTGCTGTATTGTATATGTAACACACCTTATGTGCTGAGGTGGTATCTCACAGCATCAATAATCTTTGTCAAATCTGGTTTAATTCTCACATGTATTTCTTTCCAGTGGCTGCAATACCAAAAGCAGAAGATGCTCTGGGATGAGAGCTGGATCATCAATCTGAATGAAATTAAACTAGGTACTTGCACATGCTCAGTGTGTTCACAGAAATATTCTATCGGTTCTCTTTGACTCTCATTTCGATTACTTTCTTGTCTTTGTAGGGAGAGGTATCACTGCAGCAGCTGGCAGCGTCATTACTGTCCAACAAGCCAATGGCAACTCGGTCACAAGTCTCATGACAGACATTACTACGAACACATGCACTGCAAGCCCATCACATAAACAAGGATTTATACAGACGGGTATTTAGTAAGTTCACAGCCCAGTCACATACTTGTGTCGACATTTGTGGTTTCAGGATATGTGGATCCTCTGGGAAAGTGGAATCATGCTTGATTTTGTTGACTATTGGAGCAATTTGATGGGCTGAATGGGCTATTCATAGAGTCATAGAGTCATACATCACGGAAACAGACCCTTTAGTCCAACACGTCTGCGCGAACCAAGTTTCCCAAACTAAATTGGTCCCACTTGCCTGCGTTTGGTCCATGTCATTCTAAACCTTTCCAATTCATGTACCTATCTAAATGTTTTTTTAAATGTTCTATTTGTACCTGCACTTACAAATTTCTCTGGAATTTTATTCTACACTTGAACCACCCTCTGTGTGAAAAAGGTCCCTTTTAAATCTCTCTCCTCTCACCTTAAAAATGTACCCTACCCTGGGGAAAAGAGCTTTGCTATTCACCCTATCAATGCTCCACATAATTTTGTAAACCTGTACAAAGTCGCTCCTCAACTTCTATTCCTGTTTCTCAATCTTATGGCTCTTATTTAATTTGTTTTCTGGTTTAATTAAAGCCTGTGTCCAACCATTGTTAATAAGCCTGGGTCAAAGTAAATGTGACATGGAGCCACAACCAAAACATCGTTCGTTGATAAATCTACCTGTGATAAAATATTCATTGTCCACAAATCGGCTCTTATCTATGAGCATTACTGGTTCTGATTGGTTGTTACAGAGTCATGCAAGGTTGTGCCGTGGAGTTCCCAATGACAATGGGTTAGAATGGACTGACATGCCAGGTTTGTCCCAGCCTTACATTGCCTCTACGTTGCTGCTGCCAGGCCACGAATAGGCATGACAGTGCCATAAGAGACACTCACTCATTCATTCCATTTCACTTCCCTATTACATAAGGCAGCTAGTACCTGAAAGGGTGAACTAACATCATGAGACGTTCCTTCCATCAGGATATAAAGGACTGTTGCAGGGGGCAGCTAATGAATTGTTTTTCAGCGGTTCTGTATAAGAGTGTTTAAGTAGTAACAGCAGTATTGTGCACTTATCTCTAAATCTCACCTGAGGTATTATCTTGAACTCTCATGTAACTCAGACAGAATATAACTAGCTCTTACGTGTAATGTAATAACCCTATTCTGCCCATCAAGATTGAGCCCATCTTCTGCCAAAGATAATGTTTGGGCTTCCTTCCCAGCTTGGCATCAGTAATGTAGACAAAAATCAAAAGGATGGATTGGAAGAAGTGAAGGCAATGGCCTAGTGGTATTATCATTGGGCTGTTAATCCAGAGACCCAGATAACATTCTGGAGACCTGGGTTTGAATCCTGCCCATGGCAGGTGGTGGAATTTGAATTCAATGAATATCCCGAATTAAGAGTCTAGTGATGTCCGTGAATAGATTGTTGGAAAAACCCATCTGGTTCACTGGTGTCCTTGTAGAGAAGAAAACTGCCATCCTTACCTGGTCTGATCTACATGTGACTCCAGACCCACAGCAATGTGGTTGACTCATAAGTGCCCTCTGAGCAATTAGGGATGGGCAATAAATGCTGGCCTAACCAGTGACATCCTCATCCCATGAATGAATGAAAATAAAGAATCTACCCGAGGCCCTCTCAGAGGGATAGAACCACAACAGTATTACATTGGAAACTGCTGGAGAAACTTTGCTGATCTGGCAGCATCTGGGGTTGGTGGGACATGTTAAAGTTTTAAGTCCAACACCTATTCTTCAGAACTGAAAGGGGCTGGAAAATCATGTTTTTTTTAATGCTGTCAACAAAGGAAAGGAGAAGCTAGTGGAAAAGATGGTGAGGGTGCCCAGAACAAATGACAAAGAGAGTGTTCCTGGTGGTAAAGGAGAAACTGAGGTGCAAAATAGTTGTTAATGATAGATGAGAATAGTGGAGAATAAATAGGCTCTGTTGAGAGCAAACCCATGGAAAGACACAGAAGTGGGAGAGAACAAAAGAACAAAGAAAATTACAGCACAGGAACAGGCCCTTCAGCCCTCCAAGCCTGCGCTGATCCAGATCCTCTATCTAAACCCGTCACCTATTTTCCAAGGATCTGTATCCCTCTGCTTTCTGCCCATTCATGTAACCGTCTAGATACATCTTAAATGACGCTATCGTGCCCGCCTCTGCCACCTCCGCTGGCAACGCGTTCCAGGCACCCACCACCCTTTGCGTAAAGAACTTTCCACACATATCTCCCTTAAACTTTTCCCCTCTCACCCTGAAATTGTGACCCCTAGTAATCGAGTCCCCCATTCTGTGAAAAAGCTTCTTGCTATCCACCCTGTCTATACCTCTCATGATTTTGCAGACCTCATTCAGGTCCCCCCTCAACCTTCGTCTTTCTAATGGAAATAATCCTAATCTACTCAACCTCTCTTCATAGCTAGCGCCCTCCATACCAGGCAACATCCTGGTGAACCTCCTCTGCACCCTCTCCAATGCATCCACATCCTTTTGGTAATGTGGCGACCAGAACTGTACACAGTATTCCAAATGTGGTCGAACTAAAGTCCTACACAACTGTAACATGACCTGCCAACTCTTGTACTCAATACCTCGTCCGATGAATGAAAGAATGCCGTATGCCTTCTTGACCACTCTATCGACCTGTGTTGCTACCTTCAGGGTACAATGGACCTGAACACACAGATCTCTCTGTGCATCAATTTTCCCCAGGGCTTTTCCAGTGGGAGGAAGGGTATGTAATCAGAATATGATTTTCGCCATCTCCTGTCATGCTTTCAGAACATTAACTCTATTCTGGATTGGCAGGCCAATGATATTCGTACTGCATCACTAATCCTGCATTCACTACCGTTTTGTGGATAAGAGTTGTAAATATTTCCCACCCTTTATGTGTCAAAGTGTTTCCTAACATCTCTCCTGAATGGTCTGACCCTAATTCTCAGACTACGCCCCTTGTCCTAGAATGCTCAAGCAGTGGAAATAGCTTATCTTTATCTACCTGGGTTTTTTCCCTGTTAATATTTTGAAGACTTCAATCAGATCACCCCTTACCTTCTACATTCTAGAGAAAACAGGCCCCATTTGTGTAATCGCTCCTCTTAACCTAACCCCAGAAGCCCAGGTATCATTCTTGTAAACCTATGTTATACTCCCCCCAAGGCCAATCTATCCTTCCTATGGTGTGGTGCCTAGATCTGCTCACAGTGCTTCAAGTGGGGTCTAACCAGGGTTTTTTATAACTGCAGCAGAACTTCTGCATCCTTGTATGCCATATAATCACAGTGCAGATAGAGGCCACTCGGCCCACCAAGCCTGCACCGACCCTCTGAAGAGCATCCCATCACAACTCCCACCTTATCCCTGTAATCCCGTGTTCTCCATTGCTAACCCACCCAACATGCACGTCTTTGGACTGTGGGAGGAAACCCATGCAGACACGGGGAGAATGTGCAGACTTCACACAGTTACCTGTGGGTGGAATCAAACCTGGGTCCCTGGTGCTGTGAGGCAGCAGTGATAACCACTGAGCCAATGGCCTGTATCCCATTAGATTACTTGATTATCTTTATAGCCACCCGTGTCAAAGACTGTATTGGGAGCAGCGTTGTCAGTAGGTCTGGTAGTTTCCTGCAGCAAAGCAAAGCAGACCATAAGAGAAAATTCCAAAGGCAATCAATGTACATTTGAAACAAAAACAGAAATTGCTGCTGAAACACATGAAGGTCTGGTATCATCTGTGGAAAGAAAGCAGACATTTCGAGCCCAGTAATTCTTCATCAGTGTCAGCAATTTTTGTGTCTGTTTCAGATCTCCAGCATCCACTGTTCTTTGCTTTATTTCAATGTATATTTGACTAAAATTATTTTTGAAAAACCCAGGAATGACGAAGTACATCATGGTTTTAGTTGTTAATCACTTTCCTTTTTTCTTGCAGTGATGGTCAAACAGTGGCTATCAAAAGGATTCCAAAGAAAACTTTTACTCTCTCAAAAACGATCAGGAAAGAAGTAAAGCAAGTGAGGTCTGTATAAATATCTGAGCAACGACATATCAAAGGCAAACAAAAAACATGTTGTTTCATTCTGGTGTAATTCAATTTAAAATATTAAGTAGCACAATATCCATCATCACTTAAGTTGGAGAAAGGAACATTGATAAAAAGACAGATACGTTATTAAAGCCTTTTTCATTGCCCTAATCAGGACAAAGGCAAAAAATCCAAACTTAAAACAGCACTGTTATGGGTACCAGGTCAGTGTGGCTAAGACTGAAATGTAGAGAGAAACTATAGGCTCCCCAACCTCTTTCAAGGTGTGAAGCTTAACCAAATGCCTTTGTTTGCAGAGAACATGTCCCTGTGTATGAGCATGATACTTCCAGCAAAACATAAATAAATCACGTTACAAATTCAAATGATTACCTTCATTCTTTTTTGGCTAGTGTAGATATTAATGCACTCTGAATTATTTAGCAATTAAACATAGAAACATCGAACCATAGAAGATAGGACCAGGAGGAGGCCATTTGGCCCTTTGAGCCTTCTCCACCATTCTTCACAATCATGCCTGATCGTCCAACTCAATAGCCTAATCCTGCTTTCTCCCTATAACCTTTGATCCCATTGGTCCCAAGTACTATATCTAGTCACCTCTTGAATACATTCAATGTTTTGGTATCAACTACTTCCTGTGGTAATGAATTCCACGGGCTCACCACTCTTTGGGTGAAGAAATGTCTCCTCATCTCTGTCCTAAATCATTTACCCCGAATCCTCATACTGTGACCCCTGGTTCTGGACACACCCACTATCAGGAGCACCCTCCCTGCATCTACTCTGTCCAGCACTGTTAGAATTTTATAAGTCTCTGCGAAATCCCCCCTCATTCATCTGAACTCCAGCCAAAACAATCTTAACCAAGTCAGTCTCTCCTCAAACGTCAGTCCCACCATCTCTGTTTGCTGCCCCAGTACAGAATATGGACCATTCTCCACCAGCCTGCAATTCCAAAGCCCACATGTACCATCAGATGTCATTCTAAAATATTTCAGCATACTCAACTTCTGCATTATCTAGTGACTACTCAAAATATAAGAGTGAACATGCTAAGTGACACCGAGCATTATTCTTTGGTTGCTGTGATTTAAGGAACAGTTTGAAAAGTGTACGTTAAGTCCAGTTCGTTTCAATGCCCAGATGTGTGGCTGCTGCCAAATTCAGGGATAGGGAAAAAAATTGATCAAATACATACAGCATAGGAGCGGCGATGGCCTAGTGGTATTATGGTTAGACTATTAATCCAGAAACTTAGCTCAGGTACTGGGGACATGGTTTCAAATCCTGCCATGGCAGACTGTGGAAGTTGAATTTAAAAAAAAATGTGGAATTAAGACCCTACTGATGACCACGAAAACCATTGTTGGTTGTCAGGAAAATCCCCTCTGGTTCATTAATGTCCTTTGGGAAAGGAAATTGCCATCCTGACCTGGTCTGGCCTGCATGTGACTCCAGAACCAGAGCAATGTGGTTGATCTTAACTGCCTTCTGAAATTGCATAGTACGCCACTCAGTTGTATAGACCAGTTGTTCCAGAAGGCAGATCACCACCATCTTTTCAAGGGCGAACTGGGATGGGCAATAAATGCTGATCCAGCCAGTGACACCCACATCCACAAGTGAATTAAAAACAGAGCAAGGCATCCTGTAACTCTCCTTGTAGTGCCTTCTTGATCAAACATTATCACACTGCTGAGAAGATGGCAAAAGATGGTGTACAAGCAAATAGCTTGGATATATAACAGTGGAAAAGGAGACAGTGTTATTCAAAATAGACAGAGCCTTGGAAGTATAGGTGTTTAAGGGTTGATGTAAGATACAGACAGAATATCAGAGCAAGATAACCATGGGTTTATAAGACTTCGGAGCATAAGTAGGCTATTTAGCCCAACAAGCCAGGGTGGCTCAGTGGTTAACGCTGCTACCTGACAGTGCCAAGGACCTGGGTTTAACTCCAGGCTTGGGTGACTATCTGTGCAGAGTTTGCACATTCTCCCCGTGTCTGTGTGGGATTCCTCTGGGTACTTCGGTGTCCTCCCACTGTCCAAACATATTCAGCTTAGGTGGATTGGCCATGCTAAAAAGCCCATAGTGTCCAAGGATGTACAGGCTAGATGTTGAGCATGGGATAGGGTAGGAAGTGGGTCTGGGTGGGATGCTTTTCAGAAGGGTGGCGATGGGCCACGTGACTTTCTTCATCACTAAAAGATTCCATTTAATAAAAATATGTTAGCGAGAGACTTTTACTTCGGATCAGGAGATTGAGACATGTTATTCTGCAACAAAAGGACATTTTTAAAAATTAAAATAGACCATTAAACCATAACATACAACTTCTCATATGTTTAGCCCTAGTTTATATGACAAAAAGTTAACAGTTGTGTGAATCTGTCACGTGTGAAAATATTATGAGTGGGAAGAGTGAAAACGTGATGTAAGAGGAGTCACCATTAAAGTCACTGATTTTCAGTTTCAGTAGAAAGTAGTGAAATGTTTTCTTCCTCAAAATATTGAACCATTCCCAGAACCATGCACGAGAAAGATGATATGTAACCTGTGGCGTTTGAATGCTTCTTTTCTTTATTTAATGTTAGTTAAAGGTATTTCAGGAGCACTTATTCTTCAAATGCATTTCTGTCCATTCCAGGGAACTTGATCATCCAAATTTGTGCAAATTTATTGGTGGATCTGTCGAGGTCCCCAGTGTTACCATAATTACTGAATACTGTCCAAAAGGGAGCCTGGTGGATGTTCTGTTCAACGATGACATTCCCTTGAACTGGGGATTCAGGTAAATAATAACATCGAAAATAACTTCATGATCCCAGTGTGCTGGGAGAAATCTGTTACTTTCATCTCTGAAGCTGAATCATTTTGACATGTACATCTCCATCGTCTTCATCCTTGTCTCAGCTCAAATGCCTTGACTACATCAGGATTGACAAGCCCAAAGGTCCGGTAAACTCGTGCCTTGAATCCCTGATATAGTTAAGGTCATCTTAACCTCTCCTGGTCAATCCTGACTTGCAACAAGTTGCATTTCCCCACCACCCCTGTGTATGCTGGCTGTAACACTGGTTAACTGTTGTATGGATCCATCATCTCACTTGTTTACATTGGTTTGCCATCTGACAACTCCTTAAGTTTAAACCTCATATCATATGTGTTCACTTTTTCCATGTCCTCACCCAAACCAATTTTTGTAATGTCCTCCAACCTCACAGCCTCTAAGATCGCTGCACACATCTCCAGATTTCCCTGCTCCATCACTGGTGACTTTGCCTTAAGTTACCCAGGCCCTGAACTTTGGAATTACCTCCTTAATACCTACCTCTTTACTTCTCTGTCCACCTTTAAGACAGTCTTGAAAGCACAACTCATTGACTGAACATCGTAAACCCAGGACAAGGCTGCAGGAGCTCCTCAGTGCATTGTCCTGGATTCAACAGTTTCAGCTGCTTCATCCAGCACCTTCTCTCCATCATTTGGTCAGATGTGGGAATATGGCTGAAAAGTGTTGAGAACCGCTTACCATTCTTCAGATATGGGAGTAGCCTGTGCCTACAAGAAACAAGACATACCCAACAGTCAGCTTTGGGCTGATAATCAGGGAATCACATTCAAGCACCAGACAATGGCCATCTCTATAAGAGAGAATTCATCTCATCATTCAAAAACATTACCATTGGTGAATCCTGTACTAACATTCTGGGGCTTACCATTGACCAGGAACTATAGACCAACCTTGTAAAAGAAATGCAGATTTAATATGCCTGCCATGTGATATGAGGGGATGCATTTCCAAGTCAGCCACATTGCCCAAGGATGACAGATTTGTCTGCCTCAATTTGCAAACCAAATGGAGTCTTGCAACATTCAACAATAGTTGTCATGGTTATTGTTAGTAAGAAAAGCTTTATTTTCCAGATTTAATTGACAGAATGTAAATTCTACCAGCTGGCCTAGTGGCCTTTGAGCCCACGTCCCCATAATATGAGGCTGAGCCACTGGATTTTAAGTCCAGTAACATTAGCATGACGGCAGTGTCACCCTCCAGCTCAGAGCCTAAGGATTCTGCGCTCTGTGAATCCCCAGATCCAACAAATCTACCAACTTAAAATTCACTCCTGTCGCTGCTAACAGACTGTGCCCCATCAAAAAGAAGCTCACCATCTGATCTCCTATTCACAACCTCCTATTCACTTGTTCATCCAAAAGCTGAGGTTTATTGTATTCTGCAACTATCTGACCGTCCCATCAGCCCAGTCTTTGCTGATCTACATTGCACCCAAATTGCTCAACAACCCAAATTTATATTTCAAAATCTCTTCATGTCCTGCTCCCCAACACCTTCCCACCTCTATCTGTATAATGTCTGTTGCGTCAGAGTGTAAAGGTCTGAAAAGGTTAATATGGGGAGTGCCTTAAGCACTACCCACTATGCTGATCTTAATTGGGGTAAGTTGAAGAAGAAATTAGGATCTCAAAGAAGTAAGAATGGCCATCCAAGTCCTCCAACTATTCAATCATATCAGCGTAACTTGTACCCAGTTGTGATCGTACTACAAACAAGATCCTCTTCCATGGCCACACGAGACAAGGGAGATCCTGTAGATCCTACCCTGAAAGAGAATGGTGTCAGCAATATGACCTCATAGAGTCACAGAGTCATACAGCATACAAACAGACCCTTCAGTCCAACTTGTCCACACCGACCATAATCACAACCAAAATTAGATCCACTTTCCTGTGTTGGGCCCATATTCCTTGAAACCTTTCCTATTCATGTACTTATCCGAATGTCTTTTAAATGTTCTAGCTGTACCTGCATATATCACTTTCTCTGGCAGTCATTCCACATATGAGCCACCCTCAGTGTGAAAAAGTTGCCCCTCAGGCCCCTTTTAAATCTTTCTCCTCTCACCTTAAAAAAAAGCCCCCTAGTTTTGAAGTTCCCCCATCGTAGGGAAAAGCCTTTGCTATTCACCTTATCTACGGCTATCATGATTTTATAAATCTCTATAAGATCAACTTCCGACATTCCATGGGAAAAAAGTCCCAGCCTATCCAATCTATCCTTATAACTCAAGCCCTCCAGTTCTGGCAACATCCTGATAAATCTTTTCTTAACCTTCTCCAATTTAATAATATCTGTCCTATAGCAGGATGATCAGAACTGTACACAGCACTCCAAAAGTGGCCACACCTCGACATGATATCCCAAGTCCTGCACTCAAGTAAACTAATTAGTAAAGTTAGATCACATGAGATTCAGGGTGAGTTTCCGATTGGATACAAAATTGGCTTGAAGCCTTCTTAACCACCCTGTCTACCTGTGATACAACTTTCAAAGAATTATGGATCTGAACCCTTTGGTCTCTCTGTTCAACAACACTACCCAAGGTCCTACCATTAACTGTATAAATCCTATCCTTGAGATAGCAGGAACTGCAGATGCTGGAGAATCTGAGATAACAAGGTG
>JAHRHZ010000273.1:18118678-18136286 GCA_024137785.1 Ginglymostoma cirratum | reverse complement strand
GGGCCTAGAAGGGTCTAGGCCCGAAACGTCAGCCTTCCTGCTCCTCTGATGCTGCTTGGCGTGCTGTGTTCATCCAGATCTACACCTTGTTATCTCGTTATCTTAAATCCTATCCTTGTTTGTTTTGCCAAATACAATACCTCACGTTTATCAAAATACAACTCCATTTGCTACTTCTCAGCCCATTGACCCAATTGATCAAAACCTCTTTGTAATCTTAGATAATTTTCTTCAATGTCGAATTTACCACCAATTTTGATGTCATTCACATAATTACAAACCAGGCTTCCTAAATTCTCATCCAAATCATTTATATAAATGACAAACAAAGTGGACCCGGCAGTAATCCCTCACCACTAGTCACAGGCCTCCAGTCTGAAACACAACCCTCCACTACTGTCCTCTGTCTCCTACCATCAAACCAACTTTGTATCCAATTGACAAGCTCTCCTGAATCTTATGTGATCTAACTTTAGTAATTGGTTTACCATGCGGAACCTTGTCAAAGCTTTACTAATGTCCTTGTAGATATCTACCACTCAATCAAATTAGTGAGACATGATTTCCCAAGCACAACGTCACATTGACTATCCCTAATCAGTCCTTGCCTCTCTAAATGCATGTAGATCCTGTCTCTCAGGATCTCCTCCAACAATTTACCCACCACTGACGTCAGACTTACAGGTCTAGAGTTCCCAGGCCTCTCCATAGTGACCAATAGTACAGCAAATGTGCTAAATGCTTTCTTAACCATCCTGTCGACCTGTGAGCAGTGGTGGATATAGAAATGTCCTAGAGTCACCCTGAAATTTCCATTCTTTATTTTCATTCACAGCATTGTATTTATTGCCCATCCCTAATTACCCAGGGGGCAGTTAAGAGTCAGCCACATTAGCCTGGGTCTGGAATCAAGACAGCAGCAGCAGCTTCCTCCCCTACAGGAGCAGCATGGTGGCTCAGTGGCTCAGTGGCTAGCACTGCTGCCTCACAGCACCAGGGATCTGGGTTCAATTCCAGCCTTGGGTGACTGTCTGTGTGGGTTTTTTCCAGGTGCTCCAGTTTCCTCCCACAGTCCAAAGATGTGCAGGTTAGTATGGAGTGGCCTTGCTAAATTACCCCTAGTGCCCAGGGATGTTTATGGTAGGTGCAGTCAACATGGGAAATGCAGGAGTAGGGGAATGGGTCTGGGTGGAATGCTGTTTGGAGGGGCAATGTGGACATTTAGCCTGTTTCCAGGGGATTCAATGATTAAAGGGAGGATATTAATGAACCAGATGGATACTTTTTGTTTCCCCAGAAAGTCAGCAATAGCTTTATGGTCACCATTCAACTCTTAATTTCCAGGTTTCATTTGAAATTTAATTCAAATTCAACCACCTGCCTTTGTAAGATTTGAACACAGATCCTCACAGCATTACCTGGGTCTTACAATTAATAGCGCAGTGATATTACCACTAGGCCAACTCCTCCCATTTACTGTAACTTCTTCTGTGCATCACCTTCCTTCACACCCACATTAAGCTCCACACTGAACAATCCCTACCCCTGTAATCTCCTCATCACTCTGCCTCTTGTTCATCCTATTACATCCTGCTGCTCAAAAAATCTTCTCTGTAGTTCTCTTAATAATTCCTCCTTCTTTGGGCTCACTGTCCATTTATCTCTTGTGATTTGGTCAGGCACCTTAGAACATCTATTTTCCACGTTAAAGACTCAATGTAAATGTAAGTCCTTGTTGTTGCTTCAGATTGTCATTTGCCACTGACCTGGCTCGGGGAATGGCTTATCTTCATCAGCACAGAATTTACCACGGGAGGTTACACTCAATGAACTGCATCATCGATGATAGATGGGTTTGCAAAATCTCAGGTAATTTCAGTCATGCAAGCTGGACAGGATAATGCAATGCAGCATCATGGTCAGGATTGTTCTCTGAATTGCTGTTTCAATTTTATTTTGTGAAGATTACGGCTTAGCAGCTTACCGAAAGGATGATTTTGAAGAATTTTCTCTCACACTCAATGCAAGGGCAAGACGCATTTACTGTGCTCCGGAAGTACTTACAGGCTTGGTTTCCAATGTTACCCCAACTGCAGATGTTTACAGGTAACTTCATTCCAATACAAACTGCTCCTTTCACCGATTGCTCACGAGGTTGGAACGATAGTTGATGGAGATGTATTGGGCTTAACGGATGTAGAGAGGGCATGGAAAATGGGGGGAATATTGTGGTGGGTCTTTGTGGGACACAGGTTTGACCTTGGCTGGGTCCATCCTTTTGTAGTAATGTCAGCACGTTGGACAGGCTGAAGGGGTGGGAATGCTTCTGGGCATGATAGAATTCTGTCTCCTGGATAACTGGAGCAGTTAGAATCTCCTTGGAGATAGAGGAGATAAGAAGGGAGTTGATTTGGCATTCAAAATCCTGAGGGGTCTGCATAAAGGAGGTAGGGGAGAAAAGACTGTTCCCATTGGTGGAAGGATCAAGTACCAGAGGGTACAGATACAAGGCAACTGGCAAAAGATCCAGAGGAGACATGAGGAAAAACTATTTTATACATCAAGGTGATTAAGATCTGGAATGCATTATCTTGGTCTGTGTTCAACACTGGTTCAGTTGTGGCCTTTAAAATGGAATTGAATATTGGGAGGGCAAAGATTTGCAGGACCGCAGAGAAAGATATGAGATTCAGAGAGGCTGAATTTATCCTGCTGAGAGGTAGCATTAACACTATGGGCTGAATGATCCCCTTCTGGATTGCAACCATTCTGTCTTTCTACTATTCCATGTGTTTCCATGAGTATCATTGGTGGAAGAGGATAGGAATCCAATCTGTGATTCAGAACAACCCTCTTCATCCAGAGAGTGGTTAGAATTGATTTGATTTGATTTATTGTAATCACATGGACCCAAGTACAGTGAAAAGCTTTGTTTTGCATGCCATGCAGGCAGATCATAACAACCAAGGACATACAGATCATACAGTGCTTAAACAGAGTGAAGCATACAATGTTACAGCTGCACAGGAGGTGCACTGAAGCAAGATCAACAATAGATTTGAAATTTGAGAGGTCCATTCAGCAGGCTACTAAGACGGAGGAAGAGGCTGTTCTTGAACCTGTTGGTATCTGTGTTTAAGCTTCTGTATCTTCTGTCTGACGGAAGAGGTTGGAAGAGAGTCTAACCGGCGTGGGAGGGAATCTTTGATGTTGGTAGCCTTTCTGCAGCAATGAGAAGTATAGATGAAGTCTATGGATGGAAGGTTGGCTTGCCTGATAGTCTGGGCTGTGTTCACAACTTTCTGTAGTTTCTTATGGTCCTGGGTAGAGCAGTTGCCATACCAAGCTATTATGCACCCAGGTAGAATGCTTTCTATAGTGCATCTGTAAAAGTTGACGAAGGTCCTTCTGGACATGCAAAATTTCCTTAGGTTCCTGAGCAAGAGGTTGTGCCTTCTTGATCCTTGCATCTACAGGGGAGGACCAGGATAGATTGTTGATTATAATCACTTCTAGGGACCTGATGCTCTTGACCCTCTCCACCTCAGCTCCATTGATGTAGACAGGGGCATGTCCTCCTACTTCCTGAAGTTGATGATCAGCTCTTTAGTTTTGCTGACATTGAGCGAGAGATTGTTATCTTCGCACTACAACATTCTATCTTGCAAAATGTGACAGGCAGTTGAAGTGAATTGATGAATTTGCAGGTAATTTAGATAAAAGGCTCTGATAGACTTAAGTGAGTATGATGGGACAGAGCTTGAGCAGAGGCTAAAACTAGCATGGACTGTTGGGCCAAATAGCCCAATCCTATCTTGTACAGTCTATGTAATTCTTTGTAGATCAGATATTAAAAAGTAAACAGACAGTGAGGACAAATTCAGTTTTTAGTAACTCTAGAAACGCAGGGATGGGACTTTTCTTGTTTCCACAGGACAAATGGAGTCAGGAGTTGGGATTTCTTTAAATTCAAGGGTGGAGAGGTTCCCTGATAATTGTGTTGGGTGCTGCTGGGATACTGATGGAGGATGCTGGGCGTGGAGGCAAACTGGACTGAAGTAGCTTACCTCTCCCAAATGACATCTATTATTGTGTCAAAACAATATGTACAGCATAACACTCTCCAAACCCCACCTCACCAACCCATGCTATCTCATGCCTTGCAGACACTCACCATGACCCCTCATGCCAACCAAGAATTTGTTAAGAATGGGCCAGCAATTTTTGTAATACTATCAAGATTGGATGTTGTGGAATAACCATAACGTATGGATAATAAGGTCTTGTGGTACAGCATCAGTAGCCCTGCCTCTGAGCTAGAAGCTTTCAGTTCGAATCCCACTCCAGAGCTTGATTGCCAAGGAAGATGTGTTCAGCCAAACAGGTTAAGACTTTTCAGATGCACCAAGGGCAAGTGGTAAGAGTGGGAGTCATGCCTGGTCAGCAAGTGATGGAAAAAAAAATTGTTGCCTCAACTGGGAGACTTTTGTGCTTCTTGATTGGTTCATTTCAGGATGCACATGTT
Source organism: Ginglymostoma cirratum (assembly GCA_024137785.1). Lineage (NCBI taxonomy): Eukaryota > Metazoa > Chordata > Chondrichthyes > Orectolobiformes > Ginglymostomatidae > Ginglymostoma > Ginglymostoma cirratum. The sequence continues at coordinate 18,131,761 of JAHRHZ010000273.1, read as the reverse complement.
GGAATAAGACTCTCCCATCCAGATTTGTCAAGATGGGTGAATCAATCTGGTGGAAGAGCTGAACCTCATTTTAATTTGATTTGATTTATTAATGTCACGTGTACCTAGGTACAGTGGAAAGTTTTGTTTTTCATGCAGTACAGGCAGATCATACCATACAATGTGCATTAGGGTAATAGAGCAGAGCTGCAGAGAAAGTGCACAAAGTGGGAGGTCAACATTAAATTTAAAATTTGAGAGGTCCATTCAGAAATCTAATAACAGTGGAGAAGAACCTGTTCTTGAATCTAATTGTACAGGTACACAAACTTTTATATCTTTTTATGCGTTTTTCATTCATGGCATGAACTGGGATTGTTTCTTTCAAGTGAATCTGAAAACATGTCATGTTTTTTCTATATTCAGCTATTCTATTATACTGCTTGAAATTGCAACACGCTGTGAGCCAGTCTCAGTAAGTATTTACGTATCTTGGTGGCCAACTTTTACAATGCAGTTCACAACCTTCATTCACCAGGATTAAACTGCATTTTATTACATCCACTTGTCTTCAAGGGGGATATTGACCTCGATAAGGTTGCACCAACTTGGCGTCCCTATCTTCCCGAGATTAATGACGGAAAGTCCAACAGTGATTGCCCAAACCAGGGGGATTACACTGAGGTAAGCTGCCTGCTCAGTAGAATGAGATCCTGCACACTCACTTAATGAATGCAAGCAGTCTTAGGAGGATTTAGCTGGAAATTCAAATACGATTTACAACCTACTAAACTACAACCTGTAAACAGTGGTTCTTCAGTAGCAGAAGCGTTGGTATCTGGAGGGCACAGACAATAGGCAAAAGAATTTTGAAGATACCATTTTTCTACATGTCGAATGCATGGCCCTAAAGCATGTTGGAACCAGATTTAATAATAATCTTCAAAAGGAAATTGTCTAACTATTTGAACAGTGAAAAGAATACAGAGCTTGAAAGGAAAAGTATTTGGGTCTAAAAATGCTTATTGACAGGAAACAGAGGGTGATGGTAGAAGGCTGTTTGTGTGACTGGAGCCTGGTGTGCAGTGGTCTAGCACAGGGATCAGTGCTGGGTTCCTTATTGTCTGTGATATTCAGAACTGATATTGACGAGAATGTTGGCGGAGGGGGGAAGATAGGTTAGTTTAAGATGACATGAGTTGAAGATTGACTGGGTAGTTGACATTGAAGAGGAAGGTGTTAGGGTACAGGAAGACATAGTCAGTAAACGTGGAGCTGGAAAAACACAGCAGGTCGGACAGCATCTGAGGAGCAGGGAAGCCAAAGTTTCAGGTCAAAACCCTTTGTCATGACTCAATCAGTCCTGAAAAAGGGTTTCAGCCTGATGCGTTGACTTTGCTGCTCCTCTGATGCTTTTCCAGCTCCACATTTGTTGACTCCAGCTTCCAGCCACAGCAGTACTTACTGTCTCCAATTTACAGGAAGATATAAATGTTTTGGTCACATGGACAGATCAGTGGCAGGTGGAATTTAATCCTGATAAATGTGAGGCAATGTACTTTGGAAGAGGGAATAAGATAAGGGAGTACTTCATGAATGGCAGGACAATAGGAAGCTCAGAAGGACAGAAGGATCTTGGGATGCTTGTCCATAAACCCCTGAAGGTGGCAGGACAGGTTAATAGGGTAGTTCAGAATGCAGACAGGGCACTTGTCTTTACCAGTCAAGGCATAGGTTATAAAAGCAGGGAGGTCATGCTGGAGGCATACAGGACAGGACTTTGGTTAGGCCACAGCTGGAGTACTGTTTGCAGTTCTGGTCGCCACACGACAGGAAGGATGTGATTGTACTGGAGTGGGTGCAGATGAGGTTCACCAGGATTTTGGCTGGGATGGAATATTTCAGCAATGAAGAGAGGCTGGATAGGCTTAGGTTGTTTTCTTAGGAGCAGATAAGGTGGCGGGGGTGGGGCAACATGATACACATGTGTAAGATTATGGGGGCCATATACAGGGCAGAGATTAGAAAGCAGCTTTCCCCTTATTTGAAGAGTCAATAACAAGGAGGTAAAATGTTAAGGTCAAAGTCAGGAGGTTTAGACCAGATTAGAAGGATTTTATTTCACCCGGAGGGTGATGGGGATCTGAAATGCACTGTCTGGGGGGCTGACTGAGGCAGGAAACCCCACAACCTTTAAAAAGTACTTGGATGAGAATTTGCGATGTCATAACATTCAAAACAATTATGAAAAAGTGGGACTAGTGCAGGTTTAAAGTAGTTTAAGTTGAGAAGACTAGATGGACCAAGCTACCTCTTCTGCACAATTCTATGATCCTATGAACATTTGAGTTGAACAGATGTGAACTAGTACAGGAAAAATCATATTGTGATTGGATGGTAAAAAATTGTTGGTCATAAACACATTTGTGAATTTGAATGGTAATTTTAATGCAATGTTCCTTCTTTTCCTTGAAGCTAATTAAAAGGTGTTGGACACACAATCCTCTTATGAGACCCACGTTTGAACAAATTAAGAAGATGCTTGAGAAAATGAACCCCAACAAAGTAAGCCCAGTTGACAAGATGATGAACTTGGTAAGATGGTTTTTCGGACTAGATAACAAATTGCAAGAAAGTGGGTCAATCAGAATCATTTTCAAACTCTTTCTGTATATTTAACATTCAAGCTTGTCAAACTGAGGGATGTCAGAGCTGGAAATGAAAGAATTTGGATTTCAGGCATTAGACAGACAGAACCCATGGTGTGACACGGAATAGATTCACAGATACATGGGACAATTTGCCTTTAGGTAGTGCCTTTTACAGCCTTGTGTCACCCCAATGCACTTTTTAAAGCTTTGCATTCAGAGGAATGATTGCAGCATTTATTGCCCATCCATAATTGCCCAGAGGACAGTTAAGGGTCAACTCACATGGGTGGTGGGTCTGGACTCACATGGAGTCACAGGTAAGGATGGCAGATTTCCTTCCCTAAAGGACATTAGTGAACCAGATGGGTTTTACAGCCAAAGTATAATCACAATAGTGGGGAGAATATGGCAAACAATTTATGTGCAGCAAGCTCCCACAGACAGCAATATGATAATAACTGGATAATCTGCTTCCAATTATTTTTATTAAGGGTTATATATTGACCAGAATACTGGGGTGAACGCCTGTCCACTGCTTTGGGCAGTGCCTTGCTATATTTAATGAAGGCGTTTGGTACATCTGCCTTCATTGGTCAGTGTGCTGAATATAGGATTGGGATGGCATGTTAAGGCTATACAGGACATTGGTTAGGTCACTTTTGGAATAATGTGTTCACTTCTGGTCTTCCTGCTATAGGAAAGATGTTGTTAAACTTGAAAGGGATCAGAAAAGATTTAAAAGGATGTTGATAAGGTTAGAAGGTTTGAGCTATAAGGAGAGACTGAATAGGCTGGGGCTTTTTCCCCTGGAGTGTCACAGGCTGAGGGGTGACCTTATAGAGGTTTATAAAATCATGAGGGGCATAGATAGGGTAAAATAGCCAAGGTCTTTTCCCCAGGATAGGGCAGTCCAAAATTAGAGGGCATAGTTTTAAGGTGATCCAAGAAAGATATAAAGGGGACCTGAGGAGCAACTTTATCACGCAGCGGGTGGCGTGTGTATGGAACAAGGTGCCAGAGGAGGTGGTGGATCTGGTACAATTACAACATTTTAAAAAAATCTGAATGGATACATAAATAGGAAGGATTTAGAGGGATATGGGTCAAATGTTGGCAAATGGGACTAGATTAATTTAGGATATCTGGTTGGCATGGATGAGTTGGACTGAAAGGTCTATTTCTGTGCTGTACAATTCGATGACTCTATGACGTGAACTTGAGAGAGTAGACAGGGGCTTGGTTAAATGTCACAGCAGCGAGGTGGTACCTTCAACATTGTGGGCTTTGATTTTGGGCTCCAGGATAAGCAGCCTCTGTCTCAGAGATGAGAGGGCTGCCCAGTGAGTCACAGCTTCCCCCTTCATTCTACCTTATCATCTCAGAACAGCATAACCTATTGCAAAATTCTGCTTTTTACTAAACACCTCCACCGTCACACACAGCATCTTCCGACTGCACACCATTCGATCTGTAAATGTACTGACAAACATTTGTCATCACCAGGCCTGACAGAGCTGTGAAAATCCTTCACCGCACACACTGCAATTGTGCAAAGACAAAGATTCAAGGAAAACTAATATTTGGCAGCAAATGTCAGCCTTACTAGTGAAACAACCAAATGAGGAGCTTATGTGAAATAACTGTGTAGTCTCTCAGTCAGGCCTTGATCAGCATATGTTCACCAGACAAAATGGGTTACAGTTTAAATTTGGATCATGTAGCTTGGGAAAAATCAAGTGTATTTTGTTTTTCTGATTAATAGACAATGTCATATTGCAATGGGGATGTAGGTTTCTAGATTTATTCTATAGCTGGCTCAGGTTACGTTTGTCTAATAGTGGGTGCAAGCGGACAGCTCTTTTGTTGCAGTGGTACGTCCCTACCTCCGAGTCAGGAAACCTGGATTCAAGTCACTCCAGTTCCATGGCTGTGTATCTCTGTAAATGTCGGTTGGAAAATCGATACACTTGTCTGTTGAGCATTTACTAATGATGAAAATAATCTGGCACAGGACACCAGATCAAAATAATTTGAAAGCAGTTATGAGTACAGTGAAAACAGGGTGAATATCCTGTGTAGATTATGGGGATGGATATCAACTACTTTAACCCATGCTGCTGAATGGCTACACATTCCCATTGGTCATGTAACAATTCACCCAGACTCGGTTTCATCAACAATCATGCCATTGGCTGCCTGATGTTACAATAATAGTGCCTTAATCAGAAATATCTGCCCAATCTGACTTTTCAGCTGTTCTCATTTCCAAGGGTCAAGACATGGACTGCCCATTGAAAGCTCTGAGGAAGGGTCACTGGACCCGACATGTTAACTCTGATTTCTCTCCACAGGTGTTGCTAGGCCCGCTGAGATTTTCCAGCCATTTCTGATATTGTTTCAGATTCACAGCACCTGCAGTTCGTTGGTTGATTTTTTTGACTGCCCCGTTGGATTGGTCCATGCTCGTGGATGAAGGACTTTGGTAGTTTGCGATTACCTTCTGCAGGATGCCTGACCAGAAGATCCTCCCACTCTTATTGCCTGCCTGAGGGAAGGATTTACAGACCTGGCATGACACATCCTCTGAAGCAGATAGGATTTGTACCTGGGCCTCCTAGGTCAGAGGCAGGACATTATCACCGTAGCACAAGAGCCAATGGCCTCCGGTATATTCCATATTATATTATGGGATCCAATAACTTTTGGCTGTCGTTTTAGGGACTACAAAGATTGGTGCAGTTGTGGACAGTGAGGAGGATTGGCAGAGGATATAGCAGGATATAGATCAGTTGGAGGCATGGGCAGAAAAATGCAGATGGAGTTTAATTTGGAAAAATGTGAGGGGATGCATTTTGGAAGGTCAAATAGAGGTGGAAATTGTATAGTGAATGGCAGAACCCTTCAGAGTATTGCTATACAGAAGGATCTGGGTGTTCAGGTCCACAGATTGCTGAAAGTGGCAGCGCAGGTAGATAAAGTAGTAAAAAAGGCTTGTGGCATGCTTGCCTTCATTGGGGGACTTTAGCTATGAAGAAGGGTTGGATAGACTGGGCTTATTTTCACTGGAACAGAAAAGGTTGAAGGGTGACCTGATAGAAGTTTATAAGATTGTGAATGACCTGGATAGAGTGGAAAGTATGAAGATTTTTTCCAGGATGAAGGGGGCACAGGTTGAAGGTGCCGGGGTTGGTGGGGGGGGGGGGAAGTTTAAAAGAGATGTGCAAGATAATTTTTTCACACAAAGGGTGGTGACAGCATGGAACGTGCTGCCAGAGGAGACGGTGGAAGCAGGCACAATAGCAGCATTCAAGAAGCACCTGGATGAATACATGAACAGGAAGGAAATAGAGGGATACGGATCCTGTAAGTGAAGGCAGTTTTAGTATGGAAGGGCAAAATGTTTCAGTGCAGGCTTGGAGGGACAAAGGGCCTGTTTCTGTGCTGTACCGTTCTTTGTTCTTCTGTTCCCCTCCATTTACAGAATTCGCTAATCAGTACCTCTTCTGATAGTACCTTGACCAAAACTCTTCCATTGTTTATACTTAGATGGAAAAGTACAGCAAGCACCTGGAATCTATTGTGGCAGAAAGGACTCAAGACCTACTTCAGGAGAAACAAAAGACAGATTCCCTGCTTTACAGTAAGATACGCCAGTTAACATTCAGTCTGTGTCATTGCTCTGAACAGAACGTTCACTGTGCGTGAAGCCTGATTGTTGTTTCTGTCACCAGGCATGTTACCAAAGCAAGTTGCTGATGATCTTCGTCAAGGGATCACCTCACAAGCTCAAAGCTATTCAAATGCCACTGTGTTTTTCAGGTATGTCACTTGGGTGTTGTGAATCTGATTTCACTGTGATGATGGTGGTCTGGATGTTGGTGTCCCTGCTGGCACCTTTCTCAGTTACTGTCAAGTCAATGCATGTGAAATAAACTGCTTTATATGTTCAGTGTGGACTTTGTGTCAGGTAAGGATAGATGTTGAGAAGGTTAGGACCTTCATGGTAACCTCAACTTGTGCAGGAATTAAACCCATGTTATTAGCATCTTCCTGTATCAGAAATGAGTCCAGCCAATTGAACTAACCAGTCCCCTGCACTCAACAGAACACTTCACAAGACTGACAATGCAAAGAGAAGGTACCACCTTTATATTGTATGACAAGAATGTGCTGATTGGTTGGCAAGTGGACTTTATAAATCAGCAGGTCCATTTCTTATGGTATAGAAATGTTCCACTTTACAATGATATTTGTTATGAACGTCCCAGTGAGTGACATTCTTCACCACCTTTTCAGCCAGTTCTGTATGAAAAACTCATCACAAATTTTTATGTGTTCAAAACTAAGAGCTCCTTGTATGTTTTTGTCCTTCAAAGTGATATTGTTGGATTCACTCAGCTCTCCAGTGCCAGCACTCCTTACCAGGTGGTGGATTTCCTCAACAGACTCTACACCTCCTTCGATGCTATCATTGATAACTACGACGTCTACAAAGTTGAGACAATTGGAGATGCATGTAAGCGTATTTTACAGTCAGGTAACTGCGTGAAGCCATTTCACAGATAATTCTACTTACTTTTTGATTTCTGCTGCAAGGATCTTTCACATAGTGAAGCTCCAAGGTTTATTGAACAATGTAGTTTTATTTAAACTAACATTTTGGTCACGACAACCTTTTGGTAGATTGCATTAATGCCTGTAGAAAACCTCAGGCCCCTTATTAGGATATGTAGGGAGTCTTAGGAGTGTATCAGATGCCTGTTTTGGGTTTTTGAAAATTCTTCATTCAGGAGATGTGGATGACGCTGGCTCATTCATTGCCTGTCCCTCATTGACCATGCAAAACTGGTGCTTGTTATGCCTCAAGGTCAGAATGTCATATGCTTTAAGAGTCATTTTCATGAATTAATCATTGCATCATAGCAGAGAAACACAGAAAACAGGAGCAGGAGTAGGTCATTTGGCCCTTCGAGCCTGCTCCACCATTCTATAGGATCATGGCTGATCATTCAACTCATTCCCCTGTTCCCTCATTCGCCCCACGTCCTTTCAACCCCTTTAGCCTGAAAAAACTATGTCTAACTCCTTCTTGAAAACATTCGATGTTTTGGCCTCAACCAGAGAATTCCACAGGCTAACCACTCTCTGGGTGAAGAAATTTCTCCTCATCTCAGCTTTGAAGTATGCTCTTCTCATCTCTCAAAATGTGAACTAAGGCCTGAGCTTTTCTATAGGCATTAGTGCGATCTAGCGAAAGGTCGTTGTGACCAAAATGTTAATTTAAATAAAACCGCACTATTACATAGCCAAGATAACAAGCATGGGGCTGGATGAACACAGCAGGTCAAGCAGCATCATAGGAGCAGGAAAACTTGACGTTTCGGGCCTAAACCCTTCATCAGAAATGGGGGAGGGGAAGAGGGTTCTGAAATAAATAGGGAGAGAGGGGGAGGCGGATAGAGGATGGATAGAGGAGAGGATAGGTGGAGAGGAGGCAGACAAGTCGAAGAGGCGGGGATGGAGCCAGTAAAGGTGAGTGTACGTAGGGGGGGAGGGAGGAGATAGGTCAGTCCAGGGAGGACGGACAGGTCAAGGGGGCGGGATGATGTTAGTAGATAGGAGATGGGGGTGTGGCTTGAGGTGAGAGGAAAAACAGGTTAGGGAGGTGGAGATGAGCTGGGCTGGTTTTGGGATGCGGTTGGGGGAGGGGAGATTTCTAACCCCTACCTACACTCACCTTTACTGGCTCCATCCCCGCCTCTTCGACTTGTCTGCCTCCTCTCCACCTATCCTCTCCTCTATCCATCCTCTATCCGCCTCTCCCTCTCTCCCTATTTATTTCAGAACCCTCTTCCCCTCCCCCATTTCTGATGAAGGGTTTAGACCCGAAACGTCAAGTTTTCCTGCTCCTATGATGCTGCTCAACCTGCTGTGTTCATCCAGCCCCATGCTTGTTATCTCGGATTCTCCAGCATCTGCAGTACCTTTTATCTCTATTACATAGCCCTTGGAGCTTCATGATGTGAAAGATCCTTGCAGCAGAAATCAGAAAGTAAGTAGAATTATCTGTGTATAAGGACCTCATACTCCATCTTATTGCACGATCACTAGAGGCCTGGCATGTTACTGGAAGCATGCTGCGTTGCACAGTTTAGTTGCTGCCAGGAGGCCCAGTCCATGCCACTGACACTGCAGCCACTGTCCCTCTGACACTGCTCCAGCCTCAAGGATCACAATGATCCCATTTTCAAATGCACAGTTCTTCCAGGCTGAATTCCAGTTTCAGCTGCACTCTCTATTCAAGCTGAAGTCCAATGCATTTCCTTCAAGAGCTAACCAATTTCCCATAGGCAGCAGCTTCCATGAAATCAAGGTACTGCCTGTGCAGACATCCCAGTGAGGATCACTCCTTTATGGAAAATTCTCAAGTCACAACATTTCTCTTTGCTTGGTCTCTCTGTCCTTGTCTGAGCACTGCATGACCTCAGCATTTTAACTTACTTTTTTGTGGGTTCGATTTCCAGGTCAAGGACACCAGAACTCAAGGACTAGGATACCTTCTTATTCAAGCATAGAAACCCATCCGTTTGTTTTTGGCATAACTTTAGAAAGCTTTTTTTTAAAAAAAAATTGTCAAAACAATTACATGTTTGCCAAGTTTTTATATGCAAATTTATTCATGTGATCTGGGCCTTGATGGTTAGGCCCATTTTTAATGACCATCCTAGTTGCATTTGGGAAGATGGGGATGAGCTGCCTTCGAGAACCACCACAGTCCATGTGCTGTAGGTAGACCCACAATGCCCTTAGGGAGGAAATTGGACTGACCTATCTCCTCCCTCCCCCCCCTACCTACACTCACCTTTACTGGCTCCATCCCCGCCTCTTCGACTTGTCTGCCTCCTCTCCACCTATCCTCTCCTCTATCCATCCTCTATCCGCCTCCCCCTCTCTCCCTATTTATTTCAGAACCCTCTTCCCCTCCCCCATTTCTGATGAAGAGTCTAGGCCCGAAACGTCAAGCTTTCCTGCTCCTATGATGCTGCTTGACCTGCTGTGTTCATCCAGCCCCATGCTTGTTACAAAGGAATGGTGATATGTTTCCATGTCAGGATGGTGAGAGACTCGGAGGGGAACTTGCAGGTAGTGGTCCTCCCATGTATCTGAGGCTCTTGTCTTTCTAGATGGAAGTGGTCATGGGTTTGGAAGGTGCTGTCTGAGGATCTTTGGTGAATTTCTGTAATGCATCTTGTAGATAGTACACACTGCTGCTACTGAGTGTCGGTGGTGGAGGGAGTGGATATGATACCAATTAAACTGGACACTTTGACCTGGAAGGTGTCAAGTTTCTTGGGTGTTGTTGGAGCTGTATTCATCCCAGAATGTTGGGAGTATTCCATTAAACTCCTGAATTGTGTATTGTAGATGGTGGACAGGCTTTGGAGAGTCAGGGGGTGAGTGACAGTCCCAGGTTCTGACCTGTTGAAGCCAATGTATCTCTATGATGAGTCCAGTTGAGTTTTTGGTTAGTGGTAAGCCCTCAGGATGTTGATCATGGGGATTCAGTGATGGCAATACCATTGAATGTCAAGGAGCAATGGATAGATTCTACATTACTGGAAATAATCATTGCCTGGAACTTGTGTGTCACCTAACAGCCCAAACCTAGATGTTTTCTGGGTTTTGATGCATTTGAACATGGACTGCTTCAGTATCTGAGGAGTCATGAATGGTGCTGAACATTGTGCAATCATCGGCAAACATCCCCACTTCTGACCTTATGATGGAGGGAAGGTCATTAATGAAGCAGCTGAAGATGGTTGGGCCAAGAACACTGCCCTGAGGAACTCTTGCAGGCATGTCATGCAGCTGAAATGACTGACCTCCAACAACCACGACCATCTTCCTATGTGTCAGGTATAACTCGAACCAATGGAGAATTTGCCCCCTGACACCCATTGATTGCAGTTTTGCGAGGGCTCCTTGATGCCACACTCAGTTGAGTGCAGCTTTGATATCAAGGGCTGTCACTCTCACCTCACCTCTGGAATTCTGCTCTTTTGTCCATGTTTGAACCAAGGCTGTAATGAGGTCAGGAGCTGAGTGGCCCTAGCGGAACCCAAACTGGGCGTCACTGAGCAGGTTATTGCTGAGCAGGTGCTGCTTGATAGCACTGTTACTGACACCTTCCATCACTTTACTGATGATCGAAAGTAGACTGATGGGGCGGTAATTGGCCGGGTTGGATTTGTCCTGCTTTTTGTGTACAGGACATATTTGGGCAATTTTCCACATTGTCAGATAGATACAATGTGATCGGCACAGGCTTGGAGGGCTGAAGGGCCTGTTCCTGGGCTGTAAGTTTTCTTTGTTCTTATACCAGTGTTGTAACTGTACTGGAACAGGTTGGCTCAGGGAGCGGCAAGTTCTGGAGCACCTTTCTTCAGTACTATTGCCGGAATGTTGTCAGGGCCCGTAGCCTTTGCAGTATCCTGTGTCTCCAACAGTTTCTTGATACCACATGGAATGAATCACATTGGCTGAAGACTGGTATCTGTAATGCTGGGGACTATGGGAGGAGGCTGAGATGGATCATCCAGATGCTTCAGCCTTATCTTTTGCACTGATGTGCTGGGTTCTTCCATCATTGAGGATGGGGATATTTGTGGAGCCTCTTCCTCCAGTGAGTTGTTTAATTGTCCACCACCATTCACAACTGGATATGGCAGGACTGCAGAGCTTAGATCTGATCCGTTGGTTGTGGGATCGCTTAGCTCTGTAGCTTGCTGCTTCTGACATTTGGCATGCAAGTAGCCCTGTTTGGTAACTTGGTTTTTATTGTTAGGGTCAAGATACAGCTTTATCTCACTTGGTATGTGTCCTATACTAATCTACGACTTTTACGTTTATCTGCCATGAGTGCTGTCCATTTTATTCTTATCCAGCCCACCCAGAGCAACTGAGAGCAGGTACCAGTTCCTTCTGAATCTGCAGGGGACAAAAATAATGAAGGAATTAATAGCTACTGGGATAATGGATTTCCTGTTGTGATACTAGCCAGGCCCACTATTTAGAGCAGTATGGTGCCTCAGTAGTTGGTACCACTGCCTCACAAGCACTTTGGGACGTAGGTTCAATTCCAGTCTGTGTGGAGTTTGCACATTCTTCCTGAGTCTGTGCAGGTTTCCTCTGGGTGCTGTGGTTTCCTCCCACAGTCCAAAGATGTGCAGGTTCTGTGGACTAACCACAGGAAATGCAGGGTTACAAGGATAGGGTGCGTGTGGGTCTGGATGGGATGCTCTTTGGAGGGTCAGTGTGGACAAAAGGGGCTGAATAACCTGCTTTCACACTCTAGGGACTCTATGATTCTAGGCGTTCCCCAGTTTGAACTTTCTGATTGTCAGACTGTCAGGTTTACCAGTGTTGGCTGTCTGCCCAGTGTATCTAACTGACCCTTCCTCCTTCCACCCACCCCTGAAGATTAACATGCATAATGCAGTACGCAGAGGTCATGCCCCTGTCTCTGTAATGATTACCACTAAATATTGTTTAAATATGTCTTTCCGTTCAGCTTACGTGTAGCCTGAGATGTGAGAAATTGGACCTAGGATTTATTCATTTATGAAGCAAGCAGCGTAAAGGACATTCCTATCAAAAACCTCCAACTAATTACAATGAGAGAGAGTGTGTTGAGGAGTGTTGTTATCTTGGAGATAGCAAGAACTGCAGATGCTAGAGTCAGAGGTAATAGGGTGTGGAGCTGGAGGAACACAGCAGGCAAGGCAGCATCAGAGGGAACAGGAAAGTCGATGTTTCGGGTTGGGACCCTTCCTGAAGAAGTGTGTAAACCTGAAATGTTGACTTTCCTACTGCTCTGCTGCTGCCTGACCTGCTGTGTTCCTCCAGCTCCACACTGCATTGAGTGCTTCATCTTGGAGATCAATCACTTGGACATGCAGAAATAATAGTAATTCCTCCCATTGCATTCATACAATATCTTTCAGATAACGGGGAGATTTCTGGAGGGATAGAATTGAAAAGCAGAGAAATGGTGTCAAGCTGTGTAAACTTAAGGCAGTTGAAATAAATAAAAACAGACATTGATAAATCCAACTGTGATTTCAAAGGAAGCTTTCTTACTGTGAGAGTAAGGGAAATGTGGAACAGAGACAGAAATTGCTCGGAAAACTCAACAGGTCTGGCAACATGTGTGCAGAGAAAACAGAATTACATTTCATTAACTCTGTTTTCTCTGCACAGATGCTGCCAGTCCTGCTGAGTTTTTCCAGCAACTTCTGTTTTTGTTTCTGATTTCCAGCATCTGCAGTTCTTTGGTTTTCTCATTTAGGGAAAATGTGGGACTGGTTCCCCTTTGGAGTAGTTGAGATGAAAAAGGTTGATGCATTTGGTCGCCACATTACCAAAAGGATGTGGAAGCTTTGGAGAGGGTACA
>JAHRHZ010000273.1:18037600-18113678 GCA_024137785.1 Ginglymostoma cirratum | reverse complement strand
CCCTTCATCAGAAATTTCTGATGAAGGGTTTAGGCCCGAAACGTCAAGTTTTCCTGCTCCTATGATGCTGCTTGACCTGCTGTGTTCATCCAGCCCCATGCTTGTTATCCCAGTCTTGATTAGCATGCCTTTATCACTGTCAGCATTCAATCTGTCCAGTACAGTGGCTGCAATGGGTACCATCTATAAAATACCCTACAAGATTAGCTGATGTGTCTTCAACAGCCTGGACCCTAAAATCTGGAATTCCCTCCCTGAGTATTTCACGTATCACCTCTTCTAAGATGTACAGGGGAGTTGACGGCCTAGTGGTACAATGATTGGACTGTTAACCCAGCGACACAGTTAATGTTCTGGGGACCCGAGTTTGAATCCTGCAATGGTGGGTGGTGTCATTTGAATTCAATAAAAATAAGAGTCTAATAAATTGAACATTGGAAAAACCCATCTGGTTCACTAATGTTCTTTATGGAAGGAAGCTGCCATCCTTACTTGGTCTGGCCTACATGTGACTCCAGACCCACAGTGATGGGGTTGACTCTTAAATGCACTCTGGGGCAATTGGAGATGGCCAATAAAATGCTGGCCTAACTACGAATGCCCACATCTTGTGAATGAATGAAAGAAAGTTTGTTAATATATACTCTTTAATCTGCTGTTTGACTTAACATCTTCCTGAGTAGTCTAATTTTGCCAGATAATCTTTCCTGCAATGTGCCTTGGGATGTTTCAACTTAACAACGGAGCTTTACATATGCATGTTTGTTGCTTCACAGTCTAAGATGGGCTGGTGTTCATTCAGCTGCAGGTTGGGTTGAGCAGAAAACCCCTTTGAGAAATGCAGAAAGAAGGCACCTGCACTCTGACAGAGCTGTCCATTCTGCTGACGCTGTCTCTGCTGTTTCTGCCCCCAGATATGGTGGTATCAGGAGTGCCAAAAGAGAATGGCATCAAGCATGCGGCCGAGATTGCAAGCATGGCATTGGATTTAGTTGCAGTCTGCTCTTCATTCGTCATCCCACACAAACCAGATGTTAAGTTGAAAATCAGGGCGGGCATACACTCAGGTAACTCATTTCAGTTTCTCAGATGCCAGGTAATTGACGAGTTATTAGAAATCTCAGCAACTGGAAGCTGTCCAATAGCTCTGTCAACAGTTACTTAGCATTGAAAGATGGCTCCTTCTCTTGCTGCGGCCTCCGTGATGGTATTTCTTTGATGGATAAAATCTCAGCCCGTCAGCATACTTTATACTCACGGCCAGTTAGACAAGACTTAATAAATATGTGGTTGACAAACAGGAGGCTGGAAGAACACAGCAAGCCAGGCAGCATCTGGCGGAAAGAAGTCAATGTATTGGGTATGACCCTCATGCTGTCCTGAAGAAGGGTCATACCTGAAACGTTGACTTCTCCTTTCCTCCAGAAGCTGCCTGACTTGCTGCGTTCTTCCAGCCTACCTTGGATTCCAGCGTCTGCAGTTTGTTTTTTGTCTCAAACTCAATGAACATATGGGTGACCTCTGAGATATGCAACTATAACCTGAGTTCCTCCAATTCTAGAGTCTTGCCCATTGCATTCTTCCTTTGCTCTGCCAATAGTGGCCGTATCTAAGGCTTGAAATTTCCTCCTTAGACAACTACACATCTTCTGCTGAAAACCTACCTTTTTGATTAATGTTTTAGATCCTCCCCATCCTAATATTTCGGCCCTGTGCCAGTTTCTGACTCAGCATGCTCCTGTGAAGCATGTTGGCTATTTTGCAACATTAAAAACACAGATTGTTCATGTCCACTGGTATTTCCCAGCAGCGTACCCAGTGACTTTTCAAAAGTGAGAACTTGAGATAATTTTGTTACTTTCCCTATCTCATTTCATTGAAAGAAGTTATGGTTGGTGTTTCACAATAAGCGTCCAGGATTAATATTTCTGGCCTCTTTGTTGCCTAGTCCATCACTCAAACATGGAAGCCAGCTGTTGGAACACACAACTGAATTTCTTTTTGTCTGTTTGTTTGAAAGGTCCACTGGTGGCTGGTGTGGTTGGAACCAAAATGCCTCGTTACTGTTTATTCGGAGATACTGTTAACACTGCATCAAGGATGGAGTCAACAAGTGAGGGTAGGTTAGAAAGTGCAGCGCCTGTACCTTAATGATGATAGACTCTGTGACTGTGATAAACTATCCCTTCCCATTCCCCTCAACCTGTCCATCTTCCTTCTCATCCATCTGCCCCACCCATCCCACTGACCAATCTCTACCGTTCCCTACCTGCATCCATCTATCACCACCCCACCTACCTTCCCCCAGCCCCAGCCCATCCCTTTATTTCTTTCTGAGCTCCCTTCTTCTTCCCCAGTCCTGATGAAGGGTCTCAACCCAAAACGTTGAATTTCCTGCTCCTCCGATGCTGTCTGACCTGCTGTGCTCCTCCAGCTCCACACTGTATCGACTCCGCAGGAAGTGTGTCTGGCTGCAGCTCCTCTCAGACTGCATGGATCAGTTGGAAGCATACAAAAAGCAGAGAGTGTGATAGATGGGAGTTTTAGGGATTTGGCCACACTGCAGATACAGTCAGGTAGATGGGTGACCATCAGCAGAGGCAGGCAGGTAGTGCAGGAGTCTACTGTGGCTAAACCCCTCAGAAACAAGTGTATCATTTTGAATACTGTTGAGGGAGATAACCGCGCTGGAGAAAATAGCAGCAGCAGGCAGGTCTGTGACACCACGACTGGCTCTGCTGTAAAGCAAGGAATGGCCAAGTCCAAGTGAGTAATTGTGATCAGGGACTCTCTGGTCAGGGACATAGATAGATGTTTCTGCGGCCGACAGCGAGACTGGAGGATGGTGTGCTGCCTCCCTGGTGCCAGGGTCGAGGACGTCTCTGAGCAGTTACAGCAAATTCTCAAAGGGGTGCATGAGCAGCCAGAGGTCATTATACACATTGGTATCAACAATATCGGTAGAAATAGGGATGAGGTCCTGCAGAGTGAGTATAGGGAGTTAGGCAAGAGGTTAGAAAGCAAGACCTCAAAGTAGTAATCTCTGGATTACTCCCGGTGTCATGTGCTTGTGAGAATAAGAAAAAGAGGATAGAGCAGATGAATGCGTGGCTGAGAAGCTTGTGCAAGGGACAGGGATTCAGATTTTTGGATCATTGAGATTTCCTCCGGGGCAGAAGAGACCTGTACAAGAGGTTGCAACTGAACTGGAGGGGAATCAATATCCTGGTGGGGAGATTTGCTACAGCAACGCAGGAGAATTTAAATTAGTATTGAGGAGGTGTGGGGCGATCTTAAGCAGCAGTGAGACAAGAGAGAAGGTTGAGGCTGGTACAGAAATTAAAGAGAGCAATTTAAATAAAAAAGGCAGGCAGGAACATGGCAGGGAATGAGGGAAAACTGATGAATTAAGCTGCATTAATTTCAATGCAAAATGCCTTACAGGTAAGGCAGATGAACTCAGGGCATGATGGGAATATGGGATTGGGATATCATAGCTATTACAGAGACGTAGCTGAGGGAGGGGCAGAACTGGCAGCTTAATGTTTGGCAGTACAGATGCTATAGAAAGGATAGAAGGGGAGGCAAGAGAGGAGGGGAAGTGGCATTTTTGATTAGGGAAAACATCATGGCAGTACTTACAGAGGATATTCCTGGGGGATCATCCAGAGAAGTTGTTTGGGTAGAACTGAAAAATAAAAAGGGGGTGATCACTTTAATAGGATTGCGCCATAGCACCCCCTCCAAAATACGGCGAGAAAATGAAGAACAAAAAGGTAAGAAAATTGCAGATAGCTGTAAGAATAATAGGGTTGTAAAAGCAGAGGATTTTAACTTTCCAAACATAGATTGGGACTGCCATAGTGTTAAGGGCTTGGAAGGGGATGAATTTAAATGTGTTCAAGAAAACTTTCTCAAGCAATATGTAGATGGTCTTACTAGACAATTGGCAAAACCCCAACTTCTTTTGGGAAATAAGGCAGGACAAGTGACGGAGCTGTTAGTGGGGGAGCACTTTGCAACCAGTGACCATAATTCTGTTAGTTTTAAAATAGTTATGAAAAAGGATAGGCCTGGACCATAAATTAATGTTCTAAATTTAGACAAAGCCAACTTTGATGGTATGAGATAGGAACTTCCAGAAGTTGATTTCGGGACCATGTTCACTGATAAAGGGACATCTGGCAGGTCGGAGATGTTCAAAAATGAGATAATGAGAGTTCAGGGACAGCATGTTCTTGTTAGGGTGAAGGAGAAGGCTGGCAGGAGTAGGGAACACTGGATGTCTAGAGATATTGAGGCTCTGGTCAAGGAAAAGAAGGAGGCATATTTCAGGTAGAGACAGCTGGGATAAAGTGAATCACTTGAGGTGTATAGGAGATGTAGGAGTATACTTAAGAGGGAAATCTGGAGGGCAGAAACTGGACATGAGATAGATTTGGCAGTTAAGGTTAAGGAGACTCCAAAGAGATTCTACAAGTACATTAAGGACAAAAGAGTAACTAGGCAGAGAATAAGGCCCCTTAAAGATCAACGAGGCCATCTACATATGGAGCTACAGGAGATGGGTGAGATACTAAATGGATATTTTACCTCAGTATTTGCTGTGGAGAAAGACATAGAAGCTAGGGAACTCAGGGAAATAAATAGTGATGTCTTGAAAAAAGTCCACATTACTGAAGAGGAGGTGCTAGAGGCCTTAAAACATAAAAATAACTAAACCCCAGGAACCTGATCAAATGAATCCCAGGTCATTGTGGGAAGTTGGGGAAAAATGTGGGAGAAAAACTAAAAGAACTGCAGATGCTGTAAATCAGGAACAAAAACAGAAGTTGCTGGAAAAGCACAGCAGGTCTGGCAGCATCTGTGAAGAGAAATCAGAGTTAACAGTTCTGAGGAAGGGTCACCGGACCCGAGACGTAAACTCTGATTTTCTCTTCACAGATGCTGCCAGACCTGCAGAGCTTTTCCAGCAACTTCTGTTTTTGTTCCTGGAAAAGAATATGGGGCCCCTTGCTGAGATATTTGTATCATTAAGAGCCATGGGTGAGGTGCTGGAAGACTGGAGAGTGGCTATTGTAGTACCATTATTTAAGAAAAGTGGTAAGAAAAAGCCAGGGAACTATAGACCAGTGAGCCTGATGTCAGTGACGGGTAAGTTATTGGAGGGGATTCTGAGGGATAGGATCTACATGCATTTGGAAAGATAAGGTCTGATTGGGGATAGTCAATGTGGCTTTGTGCGTGGGAGGCTGTGTCTCACAAATTTGATTGAGTTTTTTCAAGAGGAGACCAAGAAGATTGATGAAGGCAGAGCAGTAGATGTTGTCTACATAGACTTCAGCAAGGCCTTCAATAAGGTTCTGTATGGTAGACTGGTTCATAAAGATAGATCACATGACATCCAGGGAGAGCCAGCCAACTGGATACAAAATTGGCTTTACAGTAGAAGACAGAGGGTGGTGGCAGAATGTTTCGGATTAGAGGCCTGTGACCAGCAGTGTGCTGCAAGGATTGGTGCCGGGTCCACTGATGTTTGCCATTTGTATAAACAATTTGTATGAGAATACAGGAGGCATGGTTAGTAAGCTTACAGATGACACCAAAATTGGAGGTATAATGGACAATGAAAAAGGTTACCTAAGAGTACAACAGGATCTCAATCAACGGAGCCAATGGGCCGAGGAGTGGCAGATGCCGTTTAATTTAGATAAATGTGATGTGTTGCATCTTGGGAAGGAAAACCAGGGCAAGACTTACACCGTTACTGATTGGGCCCTGAGAAGTGTTGTCAAACAGAGAGACATAGGGATGCGCGTCCATAATTTTTTGAAAGTGGAGTCGCAGGTAGACAGAATGCTGAAGAAGGCATTTGGCACGCTTGCCTTCATTGATCAGAGCATTGAGTACAGGAGTTGGGATGTCATACTACAGCTGTACAAGATACTGGTAAGGCCATATTTGGAGTACTGCACATTCTGGTCACTCTTTTACAGGAAGGATGTTAGTAAACTGGAAAGGATGCAAAAAAAATTACAAGGATGTGACCAAGACTGGAAGGTTTGAGTTATAAGGAGAGGCTGGACAGGCCGGGACCTTTCTTTCATGGACTGTAGGAGGCTGAGGGGTGATTTTACAGTTGTTATAAAATTATGAGAGGGATGGATAGGGTGAATAGCCGAGGTCGTTTTTTCCCAGGGCAGGGGAGTCCCAGAAAGTTTACAGTGAGGGGTGAACGATTTAAAAGGGACCTGAGAGGCGACCTTTTCACACAGAATGGAACACACTGCCAGAGGAAGTGATGGTGGTAACTACAGTTACAACGTTTAAAAGACACTTGGACAGGAACATGAATAGGAAAGGTTTCAAGGGATATGGGCCAAACAGAAGCAAATGGGACTAGTTCAGTTTAGGAAGCCTGGTCAGCATGGACGAGTTGGACGGAATGGCCTGTTTCCGTGCTGTACATTGCTCCTTCATAAGGTGATCTGATGAAGGAGCAGCACTCTGAAAACTTGTGATTTAAAATAAATCTGTTGGACTACAACCTGGTGTCATGCGACTTCTGACTTTGTCTTCCCCAGTCCAACACCGGCACCTCTATATCATACCTTCAGTAGATTCAGCAGGTTAGAGGCTCTCCCACACCTGGCAATTAACTTTGATTTCAGAGCACTCATCTGAAAACTTCATGCAACACTGTACACAATGAGCCTCCTCATCCAGAACTTCCATGAGTGGGATTCTTTTAAACTGGAAATGCCGAGCCTGGCTGATTCAAACCTAATCACACTTCCTGGTTTTGAAGGTAGTTTAACATTCCTCCTGAGTGAAGCTTTGATCTCTCTTTATACCATTTTGCTTCTGTGTCTATTTTTTGCTGGATTTACCGCTAGCAATTATTTTCCGAGCCTTCGGTCCTTAAAGAGATTGTTCGGCAATTATGGGCTGTGAGTGGGTTTATATCCAACCACATTGCACTGCTGTTCTTTGCTCATCCTGAAATTGTAGCTTTGTTGTAAAACGCTTTGATGTTTTGTCCTTTGCAATCTCTGTTGTAAAAGGGACTTATTCCTTTGTATATACTGCTTTAATTTTGTTCTTTTTTACTGCCTGCATCTGTGATCAAAGGCCTGCCATTCAAAAGCCTTATCTTCACCTAATAACCCTTTCAGCGTTTTGTATCATTACTGCCAACTCCAACTATTTATTTTGGAATTTATTCACGCCTGTCCTTACAAAGTACAATGCATTCGGCTCTGAAATTTCCCGTCTCCAATGTTATCATTGTGATTGTGGTCAACAGATAGCGTTGCAGGCACACTGTTTAAACCGATTCTGCCCACTTTATTTAGAGTCATAGGCATAGAATCATAGAGATATACAGGATAGAAGCAGACCTTTCAGTTGAACTCATCCATGCCAACCAGATATGCTAAACTGATCTAGTTCCATTTGCCATCATTTGACCCATATCCCTGTAAACCTTTCCTATTCATGTACCCATCCAGATGCCTTTGAAATGTTGTCATTGTACCAGCCTCCACGACTTCCTCAGGCAGCTCATTCCATACACGCACCACCGTCTGCATGAAAACATTGCCCCTGGGGTCCCTTTTAAATCTTTCGCCTCTCACCTCAAACCTATTTCCTCTAGTTTTGAACTCCTGTACCTCTGGGAAAAAGACCTTGGCTATTCACCCTGTCCATAGCCCTGATGATTTTATACACACCTATAAAATCACCCCTCACCCTCCGACATTCCAAGGAAAATAGCCCCAGTCTATTCAGCCCCTCCCTATAGCTTAAACCCTCCAACACGACAACATCCTTATAAATCTTTCCCGCACACTTTCAAGTTTAACAACATAGCACGGTGTCTCAGTGGTTAGCACTGCTGCCTCACAGCACCAGGGACCCAGGTTTGATTCCACCCTCAGGCAACTGTCTGTGTGGAGTTTGCACATTCTCCCCGTGTCTGCATGGGTTTCCTCCGGGTGCTCCGGTTTCCTCCCACAGTCTAAAGATGTGCAGGTTAGGGTGGATGGCCATGCTAAATTGCCCACAGTGTTCAGGGATGTATCGATTAGGTGGGTTATAGGGGGATGGGTCTGTGTGGGATATTCTGAGGATTGGTGTAGATTTGTTGGGCCAAGGGGCCTGTTTCCACTCTGTAGGGATTTGCTGATCTATGAACATCTTTCCCATAGCAGGGAGACCAGAACCGAATGGAATATTCTAAAAGTGGCCTCACCCATGTCCTGAATGGCCACAATATAATGTCCCAATTCCTATGCTCAATGTTATGACCAATAAAAGGAAATATGCCAAAAGCTGCCTTCACCCTACCTGCTACTCCACTTTCATGGAACTGTGCACCTAAACCCACAAGTCTCTTTGTTCAGCAACACCCCACAGGGCCTTACCAATAACTGTATTAGTCCTGCACTGATGTGTCTTACCAAAATGCAATACATCACACTTGTCTAAATTAAACTCCATCTGCCACTCCTCGACCCATTGGCCTATCTAATTAAGGTCCCATTCTACTCTGAGATAATCTTCTTCACTGTTCACTACACCCCCAATTTTGGTGTCATCTGTGAACTTACTAACCACACTTCCTTTATTCACATCCAAATCATTAAGCAGTGGGTCCATCACCAATCCTTGTGGCACACCACTGATCACAGGTCTCCAGTCTGAAAAGCAACCCTCCACCACTACCTTGTCTTCTACCTTCAATCCAATTTTGCATCCAATAGGCTAGCTCCCCCTGGATTCCATGTGATCTAACCTTGCTAACCAATCTATCATGCGGGACCATGTTGACAGCCTTGCTGAGGTCCACTTAGATCACGTCCACTGCTCTACCTTCATCAATCATTTTTGTCACTTCTTCAAAAAATTCAATCAAGTTAGTGAGACATGATTTCCCACGCACAAAGCCATGTTGAGGATCCCTAATCAGTCCTTGCCTTTCCAAATGCATATAAACCCGTATGCACCACTGACGTAAGGTTCACCCATCTATAGTTCCCTGGCTTTTCCTTACCACTTTTCTTAACTAATGGCAACACATTAGCCAACCTCCAGTCTTGGGGCACCTTACCCAGGGCTATTGATGATACAGATAACTCGGCAAGGAGCCCAGCAATCTCTCCCCTTGTTTCCCACAATGTTCCAGGATACACCTCACCAGGTCACAAGGATTTATCCACCTTTGAGTTTTAGCATGTCCAGCACCTTTTCATCTGTAATATGGGCATTTTTCAACATATCACTATTTAGTTCTCCAAGTTCCCCAGCTTTCATGTCCTTCTCCACTGGAAATACTGATACCAAATATGTATTTAGTATCTCACCCATCTCCTTTTTTTCCACACATAGGCGGCCTTGTTGATCTTTAAGGGGACCTATGCTCTCCCTAGTTACTCTTTTGCCGTTAATGTGTTTGAGGAATCTCTTTGGATTCTCCTTAACCCTAGTTGCCAAAGCCATCCCTTGTCCCATTTTTTGCCTTCCTGATTTCCCTCTTAAGTATATTCCTAATGCCCTTATATTCCTCCGACAGTCACCTGATCCCTGTTGACATACGCCTTCTTGTTTTTCTTTACCAGAGCCTTTTTTTTGTTGTCATCCAGCATTCCCTACACCTACCAGCCTTGTCCTTCACACTAACAGGAACACACTGTCTATGAACACCCATTATCTCATTTTTGAAGGTCTCCCACTTTCTAAACACCCCTTTACCTGTGAATAGCCTCTCCCAGTCAGTTTTTGAAAGTTCTTGCCTAATACCACTGATATTGGGTTTACACCAAAGTAGTAATTTAACTTTGAGATCAGGTCTATCCTATACCATAACTATTGGCCCAAGAGTGCTCCCCTCTGCCACTCTCCCTCTTCTTTTGCCTTCCTTTCTATCCTACATTAGCATCTATACCTGGAACATTAAGCTGCTAGTCCTGCCCTCCCTGAGATACATTACTGTAGTAGCTATGATATCCCAGTCCCATGTTTCCATCCATGCCCCAAGTTTGACTGCCTTTTCTGTCAGGCCTCTTGCATTGAAATTAATGCAGTTTAATTTATCAGTCTTCCCTCCTTCTCTGCCTAGCTCTTGCCTGCCTTGATTATTTAACTCGCTCCTCTTCTCCACTATACCAGCCTCAGACTTAACTCTTTTCTCACTAACTCTTTGTATCCCATAATAACCCCAACCTCTCCCAAGCAGCTCTAGCAAATCTCCCCACAAGGAAATTGGTCCCTTTCTAATTCAGATGCAACCCATCCTTCTTATACAGGTTACTTCTGCCCCAGAAGAGATCCCAATGATCCCAAAAAGTGAATCCCTGCCCCCTGCACCAGATCCTCAGCCACACATTCATCTGCTCTATCCTCCTATTCCTACTCCCACTAGCACATGGCACCGAGAGTAATCCAGATATTACTAACCTCAAGGATATACTTTTTAAATTCCTGCCTAATTTCCTATATTCTCTCTACAGAACCTCATCCTGTTCTATTCCAATGTCATTGGTTCCAAGGTGTACAACAACTTCCTGCTGGTCCATCTCTCCCTTTAAGAATATTCTGCACCCTCTCTGAGAAATCCTTGATCTTGGTGCCAGGGAGGCAACACACCATTCTGATGTCTCACTGTCAGGTGCAGAAACGTCAGTCTGTGCCTCTGACTAGACAGGCCTCTATTGTAATTGATTGCTTGGAACCTGACATACCCTTATTACAGTAGAGCCACTGTCGCTGGGCCAAAATCCTGGAATTCCGTCCCTAATGGCATTGTGGGTCAACCTACAGCAGGAGGACTGCAGCGGTTCAAGAAGGCAGCTCATCACCACCTTCTCAAGGGCAACTAGGGATGGGCAAGAAACCTGGCTGTCAGTGCTACATTCTCCAAGGGTCCATCACCCCCACAGGATCCAAAACAAGTTCCTTGTTTGAGATGGGGATAACCACAGGAGACTCCTGCACTTCCTACCTCCCTCTCCTACTTTTCCTAGCAGTAACGCATCCACCTGACTGTATCTGCAGTTCTTCTACCTTCCTCAAATCTGCCATCCATCACACTCGATGGTTTCTGAAAATTCCTAATTGCTCATAACTGCAGCTTCAACCAAACCATGTGATCCACTAGGATTCATATCCAAGCGCACTTCTTGCAGATATAATCTCCAGGAACATTGAAATTCTCCCTAATCTACCATATATGATAGGAAGAGCACACCACTCTACTAAAATCCATCTCTGCATCTAAACAATCTACAGACCCAGAATCTAGCCAAAACTCAAATACAACACACTTTCTCAAAAACTCAGCGTTAGCACAGTCTTATTGCTCGAAAACACTGCTCTAAGATAATTTAATTTCTAACTTTTATGTTAAAAATTAAATAAAGAGACAGATTTTAGTAAAATATAAAAAACAATCCAAACCCTACTCACTATTATAGATTTACAAAAGAAAACAGATGAAGACTTACAAGTTTTATAACTTATAAGTCTTAAAATCAAAAGCTTAGCTGATCAGGCTCTGAAATCATCTCTGAATCACAGAGATTTTTGCCATTCCACAGTCAGTCAACTATGAAAGTGCACTCCTTGTTCCCCTGACCTTTCCACGTGGTTGCTCTCCCAAAACTTCATCTCCTGCTCTTTCTTACCTCCCATTTAAAGTCTCATTGTTTCTGATCTTCTTTTAAAGTTCCAAAAACAATACAAAACTCATAAAAACAGCAATTACTGCTCTGAGGCAGTGAAGAAATCAGCTCCAGCACTGAGACAAAACATCTCAAACAAAGGAGAAGTTTGTTCCTGATTTGCTGCGTGGTTATGTACCTGAAGTCTCATAACCTCCAAGGACATGTGCCAACAACTGGAAAATGGAATCAGGTTGGATAGTTTGTTTCTGGGCTGGCACAGACCTGATGGGTAGAAGGGCTTCCTTCAGTACTATTAATGTGTTCTGCATTTCCTAAAGATTCTGAATATCTAAGAGGAGGATTGTGCAAAGATGTGGGGGGGTGGCACAAAAAAGCAGTGCATGAATTGCACATTGGGAGGACAGAATAGGCATTACGGGTGACTGACCTTCATCTACTCTACAATTCTATGAATTCTACAATTCTATGAAGCCTAAACCAATGATACCTTGCACTGAAACAAAGAACTACAAACACACAGGTCAGATACAATCTGTAGTAACAGACTAGGGGGCACATTTTTAAGGTGAGAGGAGAGAGATTTAAAAAGGCAAGAGAGGCAACGTTTTTACGCAGAGTGTGGTTCATGTGTGGAATGAACTTCCTGAGGAAGTGGTGGATGTATGTACAATTACAACGTTTAGAAGACATTTGGATAAGTCCATGGACAGGAAAGGTTTAAAGGGAAATGGGCCAGGAGCAAGCAGGCAGGAGTAATTTAATTTGACGTCATGTTTGACGTGGACTGGATAGACTGAAGGGTCTTTCTCTGTGCTGTATGACCGTATGACTGTGACTCTATAATGTACTGGATTGAAGTCACAGCCTTTACATTTATCTTGTATAAACAGCCACAGAATGAATCCTACTCATGGTGGTGTTGTGTATGTAACTAGCCAAGTGGTATTTTGGCCATTGCATGCTGCAGTTAGACTGAAGAGTGTAATGCTCTCCTTGAAATCATGATTAGCAAGTATTTGTTTTCTGGAATCTGGTATTATTATCTCAGATTAACACACAGCAGCTGCACAGAATGGTACACTCATTATTTATGACAGTGGAAGATTTGCTGTCTCAATTTCACAGTTACTGGAAAGGCAAGACCCAAGCACATTTTGTTATCTATGTATTGCATTTTATTCTTCAAAAGCCAAGCAGACAAATATTTATTTAGGAAGAGATGAACGACTCTGAGGATGTATATACAGATAAGAAGGAATGTGATGTCTTCATTCACAGTTTGTGATCATTAAGATCATTAATGCCATCCTAAAACTATTTTGAAACATCTCTCACACACAGCCAAGGTCTTTCTGGTATAAAACATCTAAGAACTGTGGATGCTGGAGATCTGAAACAAACGAAACAAAAATTGCTGGAGAATCTCAGCAGGCCTGGCTCAATCGGTGGAAAGCGAAACAGAGTTAATATTTTGAGTCCAGTGACCCTTCTTCGGAACTAGAAGAGGCTGGGAAAAGGTGATATTTATGCTGATGATAGGTGGTGGGGAGAGGACAGAGAGAGAAGGGCTGGCAGGCGGAGGGATTGTTGCAATTAAGCCATGGGAAAAGAGAAGCTAGATAGTTGACAATAGGAACCGAATAGTTGAGCATGAGTTGGCTTTGCTGTAAGGAACCCATTTTATAACAGGACCAAGGGTTGTGGGGGGTGGGTAAAAGACAAGGAAGGAGGTGGTGATGCTCTGAAGCTGTTAAATTTGACTTTGAGTCCTGGAGATCATAAGGTATTGGAGTAAAAATACATAAGAAAGAAAGTGAAGTAGAGGAAGGATCTCTCAACCCAAAACGTTGACTCTGATTTCTCTCCGCAGATGTTGCCAGACCTGCTGAGCTTTTCAGCAACTTCAGTTGCTGAAGATTATTAGAGCAGCCATGATCTTCCTGAATGAAATGGGGAGGCAAAGGCATTGTGGTATTATCGCTGGACTGTTAAATCAGAGACCCAAATAATGTTTGCGGGACATGAGTTCGAATCCTCACCACAGCAGATGGTGGAATTTGAATTCAATAATTATCTGGAATTAAGAGTCTCATGATGACCATGAATCCATTGTCGATTGTTGGGAAAAACCCTTCTGGTTGACTAATGTCCTTTAGGGAAGGAAATGGCCATCCTTACCTGGTCTGGCCTACATGTGACTCCAGACCCGCAGCAATGTGATTGACTCTTATCTGCCCTCTGGGCAATTAGGGATGGGCAATAAATGCTGCCTAGCCGGCAACACCATCATCTTGTGAATGAATAAAGGAAAAAAATCAAATGAACTCAATGGATTGAATGGCCTGCTCCTGCTCCTAATCTTATTAAAATGGAGGAAATGTTCATGTGTGTATTATTGTCAATCTATTTTCAGAACTGAAAAATGATATTTGTTTGCTTCTTTTGTTTTTAGCTTTAAAGATACAATGCAGTTCCAGTTCTTCTGAACTCCTGAATGAAACTGGCGGCTATATTCTTAAATGCCGCGGGCCGCTGCTTGTAAAGGTAAGATTCTCCACTGGAGTCATCAGAAATGTTTCTTATACATTTTTGGAATTGAAACTTGCCCTTACCAGCAGCAAGAAAAGGGCCCTTTAGGGATTGTCAGTGAAATAATTCCACTGAGGCCAATATCCCATTATTTTTCAATTTACACATGCACAGTCCTTGACTTGAGTACTGCCTCATACACGATCAATGCTTTTTATGTCAACCAGGACTCCCTGATTGGGCCAGGTTAACAGCCCCAATCAGGGAACTCATATTCTATGAGGTCCATGTGGCTGACCTTGTTGTAATTTCTACAGTCAACCTAAGCAGAATGTAACTTGATGGAAAGGCCTGGCTTCCAACACCAATCTGGTAACATCTTCTTCCTGCCAGCCACCTCTTCCGCCCCCAGCAACCCCCTCCTCCGCCCCACCCCCAACAGCCTGATCTCCAGGACCCTAGAGAATGAAGTTCCTAAATGGCAATACGAACCCTGCAACGAGGGCTATTAACTCTGAGGGAGAGATTCAATCAGTGCACGGATCCAACATTTGGGTGGAAATCCCATCCCTGTGTGTTGCATTAGATGTTTCAATCGCTGAAGAAAGTTAAGATAGGGTAGGATGGGGATCATTGGCAAGGTGTCAGAGGAAAGGCTATATTTAGCCTTTTTACCTCTGCCTTACTGATACTTCGACTCTCAATCAGGCACAAAGTGTCTTTTGTTAAGGAATCTCTTCCACCAGAAGGACAAGTCAAGTTTGGTTGTTTTGTTTCACAATGTGGTGAGACACCCATTTTTAAACTTTTCTCACAAACGGCAAGGTCTTCCTGGTATAAAAACTCAAAGAACTGTGGATTCTGGAGTTCAAAAACAAACAAAAACAGAAATTGTTGAAGAAACTCAGCAGGTCTCACATAATCAGTCGAGAGTTAAATAGTGGGATTAGGCTGTTAAGTGAGAATTACTTCTTAAAAAATTAATTCGTGCAATGAAGGTATCACTGGCTAGGCAGCATTTATCACACATCCCTAATTGCTCAGATGGCAGTTAAGAGTCAACCATATTACTGAGGGTCTGGAGTCACATGTAGGCCAGACCAGGTAAGGATGGCAGTTTCCTTCTCTAAAGGACATCAGTGAACCAGTTGGCTTTTTCCTGAGAATCCTTCACTACCGACGCTCAGTGTGTACTATCTACAAAATGCCCTACAGAAATTCACCAAAGGCCCTCAGACAGCACCTTCCAAACCCACGACCACTTCCATTTGGCAGGACAAGGGCAGCAGACTTATGGGAACACCAGCTCCAAGTTCCCCTCCAAGTCACTCACCATCCTGCCTTGGAAATATATCACCATACCTTCGCTGTCGGTGGGCCAAAATCCTGGAATTGCCTCCCTAATAGCATTGTGGGTCAACCTACAGCAGGAGGACTGCAGCGGTTCAAGAAGGCAGCTCACCCCTACCTTCTCAAGGCAACTAGGGATGGGCGAGAAATGCTGGACCCAGCCAGCGACGCCCATATCCCACAAATGAATAGAGCGTAAAAGTCAACAATGGTTTCATAGCCACTGTTAGACTCATTACTCAAAATTTTTACTGAGTTCATTTATTGAGTTTTATTGGATTCTTATTGTTACTATAACAGAGGGATAGGTAGGTACTTGATTAGTAAGGGAATCAACGGTACGGGGAGAAGGCAGGAGAATGGGGCTGAGAAACATTTCAACAATGCTCGAATGGTGGAGCAGATTCAATGGGCCAAACGTTCTAATTCTGCTCCTATATCTTAAAGTCTTATGGTTCAAATTTCACTATCTGCCAAGGAGAGATTCAAACTCATGTCGCCAGAACTTTACTGAGTCTGTAGATTCGTAGTCAAGCTAGTTGACAAGAGAATTGTTACAGCACAGAGGCCACTCTGCCCATCGTGTCCATGCAATAGTGCAGTACATCCTCGGTACCACACATCATCTTCGATGTGGTAAACAATGTGAAGGATACATCCTCTCTGAACTCATGCTGAACCAATATTGGGTTTAAAACCAGTCTCACAAAACTGGGAATAATCATATCATCTGCTAAATCCATGTCTCAATGGCTGCAATTCCTTTGGGCAGAAGGAGATTCTGTTGAAATGATGTGTAGGCCAAATGTGCGTACCACATCAGTGAAAAGGCAGGCCGTATTGTGTGGTTCATTCCCAGAGGGAGAAAGCTAAAGATGGTAGTAGAGAGTGCACACAGCTGGCTGCCACTGTGAGATCCCTGGAAGGCTCAGCTGTTCCGAAATTGGAAACATTGCAGCTAATTGCACCATTTGCCGCTCAAAAAAAATACACATGCTCCCCAATTATTGCTGTCAGCAGAGATCATCCTCAGCAATCCTATCTCTATTTCAGACTGCTTTTACTTGACAGGGGTTTGGTACATTTTTATCGAAAGCAAAATATTTTACTGGAGACTGGCTGCCTGTGACCTCAGCTACCAGCTCCAGCTCAGTATTTTCAAGGGCTGCCAACCCCCAGCCCTGGGCCAATGGGAGTTCACCCTCAAGCCGAACTCCGCTCTTGCCCCTTACCAGGAACAGGTAGCCACCCCACAGGGAGAACAAATCCTGGGGTGCAGGCTGACGTGGCACTGCCCCCCTTCCTCTCCTTCTGTCCCAGAGGCTCTGGAGCAGGAGAGGAGATCCGTGGCAATCCTTTGGCACCACCGAGAGAGCCCAGGCCTCAACCCGGCTCTGGTGGAATGGGAGTGAGGGGTGTAACTGGGACAGAGAGCTATTGCTGTGCAAATTCCTAGTGACACTCAGCACCTATCTCCTCTAGCCCCTTGACAAAAGCTTCCCATTGTTCATGTTACTTTCAGCAAATTTCCTGGGATGATTTCAAGAGCCATCAGGAGATAGATGCCAATTCCAATAGATACCTGGCCATTCTGGAAGGTTTTGCAGGCCTGAAGCAACTTTATGCTGTAGCTAGGCTATTTGTCTATCTGCCTGTCTGTATCGTGGTTAGAATAGAATATAGAACATAGAACATTACAGCGCAGTACAGGCCCTTCGGCCCTCGATGTTGCGCTGACCTGTGAAACCAATCTGAAGCCCATCTAACCTACACTATTCCCTTATCATCCATATGTTTATCCAATGACCATTTAAATGCCCTTAAAGTTGGTGAGTCCACTACTGTTGCAGGCAGGACATCCCACGCCTTTACTACTCTCTGAGTAAAGAACCTATCTCTGACATCTGTCCTATATTTATCACCCCTCAATTTAAAGCTATGTCCCCTCATGCTAGCCATCACCATCCGAGGAAAAAGGCTCTCACAATCCACTCTATCTAATCCTCTGATCATCTTGTATGTCTCTATTAAGTCACCTCTTAACCTTCTTCTCTCTAACGAAAACAGCCTCATGTCCCTCAGCCTTTCCTCATAAGACCTTCCATCCATACCAGGCAACATCCTGGTAAATCTCCTCTGCACCCTTTCCACCGTTTCCGCATCGGTCCTACAATGTGGCGACCGGAACTGTACGCAATACTCCAAGTGCGGCCGCACCAGAGTTTTGTACAGCTGCAACATGACCTCACGGCTCCGAAACACAATCTCTCTATCAATAAAACCTAACACACCATACGCCTTCTTAACAACCCTATCAACCTGGGTGGCAACTTTCAGGGATCTATGCACATGGACACCGAGATCTCTCTGCTCGTCCACACTACCAAGAATCTTACCATTAGCCCAGTACTCTGTATTCCTGTTACTCCTTCCAAAGTGAATCACCTCACACTTTTCCGCATTAAACTCCATTCGCCACCTCTCAGCCCAGCTCTGCAGCTTATCTATGTCCCTCTGTAACCTGTAACATCCTTCTGCACTATCCATAACTCCACCGACTTTAGTGTCATCCGCAAATTTACTAACCCATCCTTCTACGCCCTCATCCAGGTCATTTATAAAAATGACAAACAGCAGTGGCCCCTAACCCGATCCTTGCGGTACACCACTAGTAACTGAACTCCAGAATGAACATTTCCCATCAACCACCACCTTATTACAGCTTATTACAGCTAGCCAATTTCTGATCCAAACTGCTAAATCACCCTCAATCCCATGCCTCTGTATTTTCTGCAATAGCCTACCGTGGGGAACCTTATCAAACGCTTTACTGAAATCCATATACACCACATCAACCGCTTTACCCTCATCCACCAGTTTGGTTACCTTCTCAAAGAACTCAATAAGGTTTGTGAGGCATGACCTACCCTTCACAAAACCGCGTTGACTATCCCTAATCAAATTATTCCTTTCTAGATGATTATAAATCCTATCTCTTATAAACCTTTCCAACACTTTACCCACAACCGAAGTAAGGCTCACTGGTCTATAATTACCAGAGTTGTCTCTACTCCCCTTCTTGAGCAAGGGGACAACATTTGCTATCCTCCAGTCTTCTGGAACTATTCCTGTAGACAGTGACAACATAAAGATCAAAGCCAAAGGCTCTGCAATCTCCTCCCTAGCTTCCCAGAGAATCCTAGGATAGATCCCATCCGGCCCAGGGGACTTATCTATTTTCACACTTTCCAGGATTGCTAACACCTCCTCCTTGTGAACCTCAGTCCTGTCTAGTCTAATAGCCTGTATGTCAGCATTCTCCTCAACAACATTGTCTTTTTAAGAATGGTTTAACGATAAAGTTAGAAATTGGAAGGAGCTGTGCTATCAGAATGAATCCAAATTTAGTGTTCGTTTGGAGTGACTGAGTTTCGTAGAATCAAAAGAAATAGAGGCAGGGTTATGGTGTAGGCTATCCAGCCCATCAAACTTGTTCTGCCATTCAACAATGTCATGACAATGATAATGGCAACCTTAATGTCACTTTAGTGGCTGCCCATAACCTCAACCCCCTGTCAATCACGGCTCTGCTCTCCTCAGACTCAAGGACCCATTCTCCATCCTCTCTAGGGAAGAGAGTTCCAGAGACTAACAACCCTCTGAGAGAGAACAAATTTCTCTTCATGTCCATCTTACATGCAACAGCCCTTAATTTTAGACTGTGATTCCTAGTTCTAGATTCCTCAAACCTCCTCAGAATTGTATATTTTTTCAACAAAAATATTAACTGTTAATCATTGAACCTGAGATGATGCGACTTTTGTATGAGGAGAGTTTGAGGTGACTGAGTTATTGTTGTCTGGAATTTAGGAAAACAAAAGGCAATCTCATAGAAACAGACAAAATTCTTAAAGAAATGGACAGAGTAGATGCAGAAAGGATGTATCCTCCAGCTGTGCGTCTAGAACCTGGAGACATAGTCTCAGAATAAAAGGCAAGCCATTTAGGGCTGAGATGAGGAGGAATTTCTTCACTCAGAGGGTGGCAAATCATTGGAATTCTCTACCCAGAGCCAGGGAGGCTCAGTCATTGTGTAAGATCAAGACTGAGATCAATAGGTTTCCAGTTACTGCTGACATCAAGAGATAAGGCAACAGAACAGAAATATTTCGTGGAGATAGAAGATCAGCCACGGGCTTGAATAATGGAGCAGGCTTGTGGGGCTGAATAGCCTCCTCCTGCTTTAGTATGATTGTACTATATCATTGGAGACCTCTGATATGCAGCTGAACTTGTCTTATCTGTTATCAGTTTCCTGCCTATGCTTTTTGTTGTCCATGTTTGCCTGTCCTGAATCAGTAAAACATCGTTGTATTCCAGTCGAGGCAGTAATGGCCATCACGGAACTCAAGTTACCACCCTTCTCCCTGCACACCCCTCCCAAAACAGATCTTCCTCCTCTTCACCTCCTCTCCCCCACCTCTCAGTATTGACCCAGGGGTCATGACAATTTTCAAGTCTTGAAATGGGTTCTTAGTGGGAAAATGTTTGGGAATCACATCCCTAATAGGAGGCATGAAGTTGGGCAGTGAGAGCAGCTCTCTGATTTCTGGTGATCTCTAGGCTGCATTTAATTCGCCGTAAACATGAGTCCAGGGCAGACTGACAACTACAGAGGGTGATGATCTCAGCTTGGCTATCAGTGGGCTATGAAGCACTGGTGGAGGAGGGGGTTAGAGCCAAAACTTTAAATCGCAGTTGACCGGGAAGCAGGAACCTTGGCGGATTATTTCCCCTTCTCTTTCTTTTTTTTGCAAAGGCACTTCCATGACCCAGTGCCACAAGGCCTTGGATTAATAAACTGATCAACAAACTGGGACTTGAACAAAAGGCTCGCCGATCTGTATAGCTAAGTTATTAACAGTATCACCAAGGGAAGCCCTTCTTTTTTAAAACTCTTTGTGGCATTTGGTTGAAATAGTGAGGTTGACCGCGTATTTGTGCTGTGTGATGTTGAGGAGCAGCAAAGTTCCAACATACGCTGTTCATAAACAGCGATGACAGCAACTTGAGAATTTTATTGCGCCTTTGACTGACGAGGAACTATTTCCAAGTAGCCTTCCAGGGACTTTGTTGAACAAAGATTTGGCACTAAATCACATAAAGGGAGTTAAGATGGGAAAGCATGGCATGCAAAATCTTAAAGGAGAAGCAAGGACTGGACAGGTTTAGGGAGCGAATTCCAGAGCTAAGTTTCGAGCCAGCTGAAGGCACAGCCACCAATGGTGGAAGGACTAAAGCTGAAATTGTGCAAGATGCCACAATTAGACGACCACAGAGATCTTACAGAATTGTTATAGTGTAAAAGGAGGCCATTCAGCCCATCATATCTACTTTGACTCTCCAATCATTTCAACTTAGTGTCAAAATCATGCCTGTACCCCCATGACCTCACACATTGTTCCTACTTAAATAAACATCTAATGATCTCTTGAATGCCTCAGTTAAGTTTGTCTCCAGTGCATGTCCACACATTTCAGAACCTGATACTTACTGTGTGAAGAACTGTTTTTGCACCATGCATTTGCTTCTTTTATGATAATTTGTGCCCTTTGGTTCCCCATCCTCTTAAGAGTGGGAATAGCTTCTCCCTGTTAACTCAGTGAGGCCTCATAAGGATTCAGGAGGTTAAAAGGATCAGAATGGGAAAGTCCATGCAGGAACTGAAAACAAGGTTGCGGTGATGGATTGTTAAAAATTTATTAACAGGCTATGGTGGAATTTATTGCCCAATTTCAAAGACCTCGGCTTGATGATAAGCACCAAAGGTCCATCCAAGAATTTAACTCAGATTAATTAGCTTTGGCAAGGTGCGTCAGCAGTGATTTAAGCAGTGACAAGGAGTCTGAGCATTAGCATGAACCTTAAAATATATCTAATCCAATCAGTGGTCTGGTATGTTGCACTCTATGGATGTGAGAGTTCGATTCTGAAGAGAACGAGAGGAGGATTGAAAATGTGTGTTTGGTTGATGATACCCAGAACCACTTGGAAAGATACTGAAACAAAACAAGATGAAGAGTTGAAGTTCAGGAATCGTAAGTTTTGCTAAGCAGTTAAGAGAGAGTGAGAGAGCTTAGTCACAAGTAATAAAGACCTGACAGTCTTACCTTGACAACAATTAAAGCCAAATTGAATATGAAAACAGAAGAGCGGAAAAAATATTGATTGAGATGTGGATATGGACTGAGTGAGTGTTGAAGAAAGTAAGATGATGCAAGAGGCTCCACCAAGGATATAGTGACAATGAAGGAGGCAGTGGTAGCAATGGGTTCGGGGATGTGATTCATCTTAAACCAAAGATAAGCAGCCCCTATTGTGACTAAATGGCAGTTTACCATCTCCCACTTCCTCACTGATAGGGGTGGGGACAGATTTGGGGGCAGTTGTAAATAACCATCTGCTTAAATCCACTTCCCAAACACTATTATAAGACCATAAGACATAGGAGCAGAAATTAGGCCATTCGGCCCACCAAGTCTGTTCTGCCATTCAATCATGGCTGATAAGTTCCTCAAACTCTTCTCCCGCTTTCTCCACGTAACCCTTGATCCCTTTGATAATCAAGAA
Source organism: Ginglymostoma cirratum (assembly GCA_024137785.1). Taxonomy (NCBI): domain Eukaryota; kingdom Metazoa; phylum Chordata; class Chondrichthyes; order Orectolobiformes; family Ginglymostomatidae; genus Ginglymostoma; species Ginglymostoma cirratum. Next base: position 18,091,485 of record JAHRHZ010000273.1, on the reverse strand, counting down.
CCTATCTCTCTCAGCCTTAAATGTACTCAATGGCCTGGCCTCCACCGCCTTCTGTGACAGTGAATTCCATAGATTCACCACTCTCTGGCTGAAGAAGTTTCTCCTTATCTCTGTTCTAAAAGGTCTTCCCTTTATTCTAAGGCTGTGCCCTCGGGTCCTAGTCTCTCCTACGAAAAGAAGCATCTTCCCAACATCCACTCTGTCCAGGCCATTCAGTATTCTGTAAGTTTCAATTAGATCCCCCCTCACTTTCTAAACTCCAATGAGTATAGTCCCAGAGTCCCCAAAAGCTCCTCATATATTAAGCTTTCCATTCCTGGGACCATTCTCGTGAACCTCCTCTGAACCTGCTCCAGGGCCAGTACATCCTTGCTGAGATACGGGGCCCAAAACTGCCCACAATACTCCAAATGTGGCCTGACCAGAGCCTTATAGAGCCTCAGTAGTACGTCCCTGCTTTTATATTCATGTGCAACATTAACAGTCAGCACAGATTCAAAATCATAGAATCCCTACAGTGGGGAAAACAGGCCAATCAGCCCAACAAGTCCACGCTGCCCCTCTGAAGAACATCCCACCCAGACCCATCCCCCTACCCTTTCCCTGTAACCCAGCATTTCCCATGGCTAACCCACCTAACATACATACCCCTGAATATTACGGCAATTTAGCACGGTCCAACCTAACCTGGACACCTTTGGGGAATCTTTATTTCACTGGTTAGAGTACATCCCAGTGGTTGCAAATGTCCAAAATGACGTGGAGGCTGGAGATCAATCAAAAATATCAAGACTTAGATTGATAATCTTTTGTTAGGTAAAGGTATTAAGAATTATGGAACAAAGGCTAGGAGTAGTTAAGATATAGACCAGCCATGATCTAAATGAATAGCAGAGCAGGCTGAATGGCCTTTTCCTGTTCCTAAATGGAAATTAGGATGGAAAAGTGGAAAGTAAAATGCCTTATTTAAGAAATAATCTACATCACAAAAACTATTTTCTGGTTAGCTTTGATTGCCACAAAACACAATTGTGTTTTCTCAAGACAGAAAACAATATAAAGTTGATAAGAGATATTTTTGTTCAATAGTCTGCTGCTAAACCAACAATTTGGACTGTTGAACAAAGTTAAGCATTGGAAAAGGTTAATTCCATTACAAGTTCATTCATTTCAGATTGACTTGAACACCAAAGTCACCAGATGCTGTACTTTCCTCTTCAGGGTAAAGGAGAAATGACCACATGGTGGCTGGAAGGGAAAGCAAGTGATGGAACACAGTAGATCACAGACCGAAGAAGTTCAAACCTAGTCATTTCCAGCTGAAGACAGCAGTTCTGCACTTGACAAAACTTTTACAACTATTAAATATCCCATCTACTGTCCAATTCAGGGCTTTGTGATCATATTTGTTTTGTATGGTATATGAATAGGACTGTATCAAGTTAATATTGTCAAAGATTGTTCATAGCTTTGGTTTTGTATTAGCCCACCAATGTTGTAATTTAACACTCCCAATTTCCTGATAGTTTAAGCATAATTTATTGTTGCTATCAATTATTTAACCAATCAGTAAAAGGCTCTTTGGACCATCATTAATCCAATTAGCCAAACCTTATAATGGATTAGAAGACATTAATTCTAAAGGAAAAATACATGACCATGATGTGTAATGAGGACTGATTGAATCCACAGGAGGATAGTTGGTATGCACAAGTAACTCATTCATTCTTCTTTCCTGTTTCTTCTCAGTGCCTTGTATTTTTGTGACTTTTCAAATTAGCCAAGAGTGTAAGAATCTTTGAGAGTTTCTCTCCACTGATGTCTCCCAAATTTACCTTGCTTTATACTGTTCTCAGAAGTCAACCCTCATGGATCTATAACAGACTCTTAATGTCCTGTGTTGTAGGAAGTGACTGATATTCATATTTTATACCTGGAAAGATTTTCTTCTAATCAAAATATCCAATAATATGTTGAGTTCTTTGTCTAAAACATGGGGTAAAAGCCTGTCATCGTGTTAATCGCTTTCCATTAGTTTCTTGAACCTTTGTTTTTAACAAACTGTCCTTGATCAACCGGGTTGTTACACTATCTTTCTTCATGTTACCTCCAGGCTATTTCCTATGACTGGGTTTCTATCATTCATCTCATCTCTGGAATAATTTACAGGGGTTCCATCGTTCAGATTATTATTTATTTTGCCCAAGCTGAACTGTTTATAATGACAATCCAGTCAAAGTGATCTAATCCTGGAACTCGCTTCTCAACAGCACTGTGTATACCTAGACCATATGGAGTGCTGTGGTACAAGAAGGTGGCTCGTCCCACCTTCTTATGAACATTTACGGATGGGCAATAAATGATGGCCTAGTCAATCACATCTATATTCCATAAGAAGAATATTGCAAACATTCCTTGCCAGAATTTTGAGGCAATTGGTTGTTCGATCATGTGACACTGTGCTCACTTACAATGAAATGCAAAGTAGAGAGAAGGATCGGAAGAAATTTGGCAGAGGAAATGAGCAAAATTTAAGCAAAAATGGAGAGTATGGTCGCTTTCAGGCTTCCCAGCACTCATTTCCAGTTCTCTGCCGCAATACCTGGGCAACAGGATTGCAAAACCACATTAGTTCTTGACGTGGAGGTGATGGTGTGGGACTGGAATGGAAAAAGTCAGAAATCAAACAACACCAGGTTACAGTCCAACAGGTTTATTCAAAATCACACACTTTTGGTGTTTCCCAGAACTCATTTTCAAAGACACGTCTCTTGGGTTGCACTGCCAGATCTGACACCATTTTCAATGCTAAGCTAAAAGTGAATTTTGCATGTATCACACAAGCATCAATCCTAACAGTGATTCTATTGAACCAGATTATTTTCCAAAGTTAAACAAAAAATATCAAACCATTATATGAAATTATATTAAATTCCCTGCACAGAACCAGGCCTTTCAAACTCACAGCCCATGTCAATGCTTATATATTCCACATGAGTCCTTTGTTAAACTCTCTTCATCTCATCCTATCAGGTTAACCTTTTAAACTTGACCTCACATAATTGACCTATTTTTACGTAAATGTATCTATACTATTTGCTCAACCATTCCCTGTGATTGTGACTTTCACATTCTAAACTATAAATTGCCTCATAGGGGAGGCAATGGCCTAGTGGTATTACCACTGGGCTGGTAATCCAGAGACCCAGATAATGTTCTGAGGACCTGGGTTCAATTCTTGCCATAGCAGTTGGTGGAATTTGAATTCAAAAAGCACCTGGAATTAAGAATCTAATGATGACTGTGAATCTGTTGCCAATTGACAGGGGAAAGCCCCATCTGGTTCACTAATGTCCTTTAGGGAAGGAAACTGTCATCCTTCCCTGGACTACATGTGACTCCAGACCCACAGCAATATGGTTGACTCAAACTGCCTTCTGGGCAATTAGGGATGGACAATAAATGCTGCCTAGCCAGTGACACTGTTATCCTGTTAAATGAATAAAGCTGAAAAAAAGTCTCTGGGCAAAAATTTGGAAGTTTCTGATTGGATATGAGCAACTTTCTTACATTTTTGGCCCCTTATTTGGGATCAACTGCCAGAGGAAACATCTCTATGAATTGCCCCTTTCGAAGTCTGCCACAACCTATTCTATGTCACCTTTTAGTCTTGCCTTTTTGAGTAAAAGGGGCCCCGTAAGTGTTTGTAGGAGCCTGCGTTCCTAGATTTCAGTGTGAAGGGTCAAAAAACAGCCAGAAGTAACTTATTCATCTTCAAATATCGTTTTGAAAAATAAAGTCCATTCTCTGATAAGAATAATCTTATATTGCCACACTGATTAGCAGTGCCATCCAGGATGATTGTTCAGTGGAGGATCGAGGTGCTGGGTCTTTTTTTGCAATGTGTGGCCTAAAGGACAAGTTAACTGAAAAGTCTGTTAGGATCTTGACACTGAACAAGCGCTGGTAATGGGAAATATTTGATTTTTCATGAATCTCCCTGGCGTCAAATGTCAGGCACTGCAGATTAATATTTAATCGTGCAATACATTCATTGGTGTTAGGAATTAGGCTTGTGAGCATATCAATAAATACATATGCCCATGTACATTTTCATTGTATTCGTCATAGATTACACGTTTGTGGATATTATCTTTTCCTTCTGAAGTGATCTGTGATGTGGTAGCTAGCAATCGTCGCAATGAATAAAATGCATTGCTGTGACAAGCAGAAGGAACATTACTGAGGACACTGAATTAAAAACAGAAAACTGGAGAAACTCAGCAGGTTTGGCAGTAACTGTGAAGATAGAAACTGAGTTAACATTTCAAGGTCAACGTGATTCTTATGCAGAACTGAAGAACATTATAAACCTGGAGATTTGCAATGAAACTCGTTGCAATTTTTAAGAGTGGATGAATCATTATAAAACTACACTGAGGTCGATTTGTGATTTATTACAAATGCCTTGGCTGCCTTGGGTGACACTGAACTGCAATTTGCCACAGATTAGGAGATTTTCTCCATGCCATCCTTCACCCACCATCTCCCAATGCTTTCACAGATTAGTTACAGGACAGAAGAAGGTCATTTGGCTCACCAGGTCTGTACTAATTCTCCAAAACTGCAATTCACCGAGTGTCACTCACCTTTCTTCACCTCATATCTCTGCACAGACAAAAGTTCAATTCTCATTTGAAAGTCATAGAAACGTAGAAACACATAGAAGATAGGAGCAGGATGAGGCCATTCAGACCTTCAAGCCTGCTCTGCCATTCTTCACGATCATGGCTGATTGTCCAACTCAATGGAAGAAGGGTCCTAACCCCAAATGTCAGCTTTCCTGCTCCTCTGATGCTGCCAGGCCTGCTGTGTTCCTCCAGCTCCACACTATGTTATCTCTGACTCCAACATCTGCAGTTCTTACTATCTCAATCGCCCAATCCTGCTTTCTCCCCGAACCTTTGATCCCATTTGCCCCAAGTGCTTTGTCTAGTCGCTTCTTGAATACATTCAATGTTTTGGCATCAACTACTTCCTGTGGTAATGAATTCCACAGGCTCACCACTCTTTTGGTGAAGAAATGTCGCCTCATCTCCGTCCTAAATCATCTACCCTAAATCCTTATACTGTGAACCCCGGTTCTCGATGCACCCACCATCAGGAACATCCTCCCTGCAGCTAACCTGTCCAGTCCTGTTAGAATTTATAAGTCTCTATGAGATTCCCCCCTCATTCATCTGAACTCCAGAGAAAACAATCCTATCCTGGTCAATCTCTCCTCAGACGTCAGCCCCACCATCCCCAGAATCAGCCTGGTAAACCTTCGCTGCATTCCCTTGAGAGCAAGAGCATCCTTCCTCAGAAAAGGAGACCAAAACTGCACACAATATTCTTGGTGTGGTCTCTCCAAGCTCTGTACAACTGCAACATCACATCCCTGCTCCCGTACTCAAAACCTCTTGCAATGAAGGTCAACATACCATTTGCCTTCTTCACCTCAATACTCTCAGTAGTCTCCACTGGCCTGGATAGGTTCAATTCCCAATAACACTCAAGAAGCTTTACATCATCCATGACAAAACACTCTGCTTTATTGGCTCCCCATACACCCCATACGTTCAACATTCATTCCAAATAGGTGTTTATATCACAGAGGGAGGCCATTCATATCTGCACCCATGAACAAAGATCTGACTACACTGATTCCCTGTACTACTGACACAGAGTGGCAGCACTGTGTACCATCTACCTGGTGCACTGAAGCAACTCACCAAGGCTCCTTAGACAGCACTTTTCAAATCTATGACTTCCACTAACTAGAAGCAGTAGTGGAGGCAATGGCCTAGTGGTATTATCACTAGACTATTAATCCAGAGACCCAGGTAATGTTCTGTGGACCTGGGTTCAAAACTAGGATTTGCATTCAATTAAAAATCTGAAATCTATATGTGACTCCAACCCAACAACAATGTGGTTCACTCTTAAACTGCCCTTGAATAATTAGGGATGGACTATAAATACTGGCCTAGCCAGCAACACCCTCATCCTGTGAATGAATAAAAAGGATAGTGGCTGTAGCTCCATGGGAACACAAATACTTGCAACTTCATAATTTTAAGGTGATTGGAGGAAGGTATAGGGGAGATGTCAGAGGTAGGTTCTTTATACAGAGTGTGGTGGATGCATGGAATGCGCTGTCAGTAGTGGTAGTAGAGTCAGATACATTAGGGGCATTTAAGTGACTCTTGGATAGGCACATGGTTGATAGTAAAATGAAGGATATGCAGGTAAGTTTGATCTTGGAGTAGGATGATAGGTCGGCACAACATCATGGGCCGAAGGGCCTGTATTGTGCTGTTCTATTCTATGTTCTATGTTCTCCTCCAAACCACGCACTAACCTGACTTCAGAAAAATATCACCATTCTGTCATGGTTGTAGAGTCATAGAATCCTATAGCATGGAGACAGACCTTTGGGCCCAAACTGGACCATGCCGACCAAAATGTTCATCCACGCTAACCCCAATTCCTTGCACTTGGCCCATATCCTTCTAAACCTTTCCAGTCCATGTACTAGTCCAAATGTTCTTAATGTACCCACCTCAACCACTTCTGCTGGCAGGTCATTCCATATGCGTACCAATCTCTGTATAAAGAAGTTGTCCCTCAGGTTCCCATGTATTCTTTCCCCTCTAACCTTAAACTAAAGCCCTCAGGTCCTCAATTCCCCAACCCTGGAAAAAAAACTGAGTGCATTCACCCTCTCCATGCCTTTCATGATCTTGCACATTTATATAAGATTCCCCTCAGTCTCCTATGCTCTAAAGAAAAAGTCCCAGCTTGTCCAACCTCTCCCCATAACTTAGTCCCTTGAATCCTGGCAACATCCTTGTAAATTTCTTCTGCACTCTTTCCAGTCTAATAACATCCTTCCTATAGCAAGGTGACCAAAACTGAACACAATACTCCAAGTGTGCCCTCACCAATGTCCTGTACAACTGCAACATAACTTCCCAACTTCTATACTCAATGCCCTGACTGATGAAGGCCAGTGTGCCAAACGCCTTCTTCACTGCCCTGTCTACCTGTGACTCCACTTTCAGAGAACTGTGGACCTGAACGCCAAGGTCCCTCTGTTCCACTGCATTCCTTAAGCCCGTACCATTCACCATGAAACACCTTGATTTTACTTTCCAAAATGTAACACCTCACACTGGTCTATATTAAATTCCATTTGCCATTTCTTGGCCAACTTCCCCAGCTGATCAAGACCCAGCTGCAATTTTTGATAACCATCCTCACTGCCCATGATACTGCCTATTTTAGTGTTATCCACAAACTTACTAATCATGCCTTGTACATTCTCATCCAAACCATTGATATAGATAGCAAACAGCAATGGGCCCAGCACCAACCCCTGAGCACACTAGTAGTCACAGGCTTCCAGTCCAACAATCATTCTTCCAGTATCACTCGCTGTTTCCTACCATCATTTTGTATTTCCCTGGATTCCATGAGATCTAACCTTCCAGAGCCGCCTACCATGTGGAACCTTAACGGAAGCCTTGCTGAAATCCATATAGATACATCTACCACCCTGCCTACATCAGCCTTCCTGGTCACTCAGAGTCAGAGAGTCATAGAGTAATACAGTATAGAAACAGGCCCTTTGGCCCAAACTGGTCCATGCTGACCATAGTGCCCACTCAGTTAGTTCCAATAACCTGCATTTGGTCAACATCCCTCTAAACCCTTCTCATATATGTAGTTATCCTAATGTTTTTTAAATGTTACAATTGTACCTTCATCAACCACTTTCTCTGGTAGCCCATTCCATATATGCAACACTCTCTGCGTGAAGAAGTTGCCCCTCAGCTCCTTCTTATATCTATCTCCTCTCGCCTTAAAATTATGCCCTCTAGTTTTTAATTCCCCATCCCTGGGAAAAACATATCCTTTCATCCTCATGATTTTATACACCTCAATAAGGTCATCCCTCATTCTCCTACATTCCAAGGAATAAAGTCCTATCCTGGCCAACGTCTTCCTATAATTCAGGGCCTACTAATCCTTCTTTGCACACTCTCCAGTTTAACTATGTCTTTCTTATAACAGGGTGATCAAAACTACACACAATACCCCAAGTGCGGCCTCACCAACGATTGACGGAACTGTAACATAACATCCCAACTCCCATACTCAATGCCTTGACTGATGAAGGCCAGCATGCTAAATGCCTTCTTCACTACCTCTCCATCTGTGACACTACTTTCAGCGAACTAGGTGCTTGTACACCTAGGTCCCTCTGTTCCACAACACTCCTCAGGACCTCACCATTTACTGTATAAGTCCTACCTTGTTTTGACTTTCCGAAGTGCAACACCTCACACTGCCTATATTGAATTGCATTTGCCAATCCTCAGCCCACTTCCGCATCTGATCAAGATCCCTCTATAACTTTTGATAATCTTCCTCGCAATCAATGAAAACTCCTAATTTTGTATCATCTGCAAACTTACTAATCATTACTATAGTTCTGAGGAAGGGTCACCGGACCCGAAATGTTAACTCTTTTTTCTTTCACAGATGAAGAGTAAAAGGGTGGCTAGGGAGAGAAATAGGTCCCCTTAAAAATCAGCATGGCCGTCTCTGTGTGGAGCCACAGGATATGGGGGAGATTTTTAATGAATATTTCTCCTCAGTGTTTAATGAGGAGAGATGAAACAACTGAAACTGAGAACAACTGAAAACTCTGCCCCCTACACCAGCTCCTCAGCCACACATTCATCTGGCCCATCTTTCTATTTTTATCCTCACTGGCGCGTGGCACTGGGAGTAATCTGGAGATCACTATCCTACAGATCCTGCTTTTTAACCTCTTACCTAACTCCCTATACTCATTTTGCAGTATTCCATCCCTTTGTCCATCTCTGTCATTTGTAATGATGTGCACAATGACCTCTGGCTGTTCAGAATGTTCTGCAACAGCTCAGAGACATCCTTGACCCTGGCACCTGGGAGGCAACATACCATGATGGTGCCTTTTCTGCAGCCACAAAATCTTCTACCTGACCCCCTCACACCTGAGTCTCCTCTGACTGACTGCAGCCTTTCCCTCTGAGCCTCAGAGCCGGTCACCGTGCCACTGACCTGACTGTGCTGCTGCTAGCCCCTGAAAGGTCATCCCTCCCAACAGTATCCAGAGCAGTATACTTGTTATTGAGGGGAATGGCCACAGGGGAACCCTGCACTATCTGCTTGTCCCCCCTTTACCTTTTCTGGTGGTCACCCAGCTACCTGCAACCTGCACCTTAGGAGTGACCGCTTCACTATAGCTCCTATCAATGATGTTCTCTGCATCCTGGATGATCCTGAGTACATCCAGTTCCAGCTCCCATTCCCTAACGTGGCCTGTCGGGAGATGCAGCCGGGTGCACTTCTCACAGTGTAGCCACCACGGACACTGGAAGTCTCCCTGATCTCCCACATCCTGCAAGATGCTCTGACTGCCATCCCCACTGCATTAGTTTTATTGGTTGTGGGTTCCGGGATCCTTTATATTCCACAACAAGAAGACTCTATGCGGCCAGACACACTGGTCACCCTCCCGTACATCAGGGATATTTCAGTGATGACCATAAGACTACTGAGACCCCCAGGTATCAGGGTAGCCCACAAACCAACAACCACCCTGCAACAGTTACTGATGAACATAAACAATCCCATATCTGCAGCCAATAAAACTAACGTATTATACAAAATACCATGCAAGGACTGTGAGAAACATTACACAGGCCAAACTGGAAGAAAACTGACAATAAGGATACACGAACACCAACTAGCCACCAAGAGACACGACCAACTCTCACTGGTCTCTATACACAAGGATAAAGAAGGACACGAAATCGACTGGGATAACACATCCATTATAGCATCAGCCAAACAGAGACAAGCTAGGGAACTCCTGGATGCCTGGCATTCCAACCAGAACTCCATCAACAAACACATTGAACTGGACCCAATATATGAACCACTGAGAAACAGAACAGAAATGATGCCAGCCACCCCAGCAAACTGAGGCTTATAAATAACAAGTGGGACAGAACACCAACGCTTCACTGGAGGCGCACTGATGATGTTACCTAGTAGGGTGACAAAATGTTTACAACCAAACCCACCGGCTCGATGAGCAAGTCTACAATCCCAAATGGCCTACTTCTCATGATGTTATGGTTTATTTGAGGTTAGTATCTGATCACTCATGATCTTGTTGCCTATCATAGTAGGCTTGGTAGGGGCGATGGGGGCAAGCAGCAACTGAATAACCTATAACTGCTCCTAATTAATTGCTTTGAATGTATTGAAGTTTCAAGGTCACCTTTACCAAAGCTAGTTTTCAATTCCAGAATTTATTCATTTGTATGTAAATTCCACCAACTGTACTGGTGGAATTTGAACTTGCTGCCCAGAACAGTAGCATTGGGCCTCTGAATTGCTAGTCCAGTGATACAAGGTAGTGGTGGCAGGAATGCAATGGGGTGGATTTTTCAACCACTGGCAGCATGTATATTCCAGGGAGATTGTAGTATGAGAGATAAGGGGGAGACATGAGGAGAGTTAGGTTATAGATTACTTTCATATCTTTTCCCCTAATTAACCTGTTTTGAGATTTTGTTACAGATCTCTGGAACAGTTTGGATTTGAACCTAGGTCTCCTAGACCAGGGTCAGGGACACTACTACAGCGCTTCAAGAACCCTAACAGATTACTTTCATCTTTAATACTTTCATCAGCCTGTTCTGGGATTCAGTCATGGCTGATCCAGTGATGGTGACCATCTTCTTTCCATTACGCAAGGTCTTAAAGCTATGCCAGACCACAAGCTTCACCGCCCACCCACCCCAATAGCTGTTGCTGCTGCCTATGATTATATGCCAAATCCCCTGCAAGAGAGAAATAAATTTGCCAGAGAGTGCATTGTTAGTGTAACATGGCTCTCGTAGTTGAATGGGGAGCAGTGGGTACAAGCTGTATGTTGCAGGGTCAGAGTCCAGCAGCAGTTTTAACTGTTTGAGAATGAAACAAAGCTAGAAATTCAAGGAATGGCTCTTGATTGTTCAAAATTGTTGGGAGGTGAGGTGAGTGGTGTAGCTGATGGGATATGGCATTTTGAAGGTGCATTCTTTGACTTTGAACACTCACAGGAGGTCAGTGAAATTCTCATTGTTCTATACCCAGTCCTCAGACCTTCACTGTTGACACTCACCAGCACCTGCTCCTACATCCATCACAGGGTCTGCTAGAATATTTGCAAATGAGACCTTCGTTGGTTCATCATAAAACTTTGCCACTTCCTTCTTGCTCCGTAGTAGCTCTTCTTGTAGTTCTGCTCCTACCAAATGCATCTCCCCTTTATGAAATGCAGACACCTTTAAGTAGTGCCGACTAGCCTGTACTCATACCAGCCGCTCACTATCCTGCGTCAGCCACTGTATAATACAAACCTCAGTCACATGCTACAGTTTTGTAAATGGGCAAGCAACACCAGATTCATGTACTGCTTACGTCAGAAGTAATGTGCATGGATTAATTGCACATCATGACTCTTCCACTGACCTTATTTAATTTTGTGGACAAACAGATAAATAAGGTTGAAGGGGATCCATACCCTTCATATGTAGATTACTTCTGTAACTAATTTGTTACATTTACATAGGCATGCAGAATAATTGACAGATACATTGCACAATTAAGGCGGACATAACTCATTGGAACTCTCTGCCTAAAAAATATTTTAAATGTATTTAGATGATTATTTGAAGTGCCATCGCATTCAAGGTTATGGACCAGGTGCTAGAAAATGGAACTAGAGTAGATAGGTACTTGGTTTATTGACTCATGTGCTGAAGTACAGTGAAAGGTTTTGTTTACAAGCAGTACACGTGTTGCAGACATGATGGGCCGATGAATCTCTTCCCATGTAGCAAAATTCTTCTCACTTCAGGAAGTATCACACAGGGTTCGGAATCAGTGTAGGCAATCTAGGTCCAGAGGCAAAGGACAATTTATACTGCATGAGGACAGGGTGAGGATTTGTTAAGAATTGGACTCTATTAGTCCTAAGAACTAGAAGCAGGAGTAGGCAACTCAGCTTCTTGAGCCTGCTCTGTCCTTTAAAACAATCATGGCTGATCACATCTTGGACCCAACTCCACCGCTCCCAATAACCTGTCACTCATTAAGAATCTACCTACTTCCTCAAGGAAATGTCTCAGGAACTAAGTAATTACTTCGTGTCAGTCTTCATGGTGGAAGGCACGAGTAATATCCCAAAAATTCAAGAGAGTCAGGGGGCAGAGCTGAGTATGGTGGCCATCACCATGGAAAAGGTGCTAGTAAAACTGATTGGCCTGAAGGTGGATAAATCACCTGGACCAGATGGACTGCACCCCAGAGTTCTAAAGGAGATAGTGGAAGCATTAGTGGTGATCTTTCAGGAATCACTAGAGTCAAGGAGGGTCCCAGAGGACTGGAAAATCACCAATGTGACACCCCTGTTTAAAAAGGGAGTAAGGCAAAAGATGGAAAATTACAGGCCGATTAACCTAACCTCGGTTGTGAGCAAGATTTTGGAGTCCATTGTAAAGGATGAGATTTCTGAATATTTGGAAGTGTACAGTAAAATAGGGCAAAGTCAGCATGGTTTTGTCAAGGAGAGGTCATGCCTGACAAATTCTTTGAGGAAGTAACAAGCAGGGTAGGGCAAGGAGAGCCAATGGATGTTATCTACCTGGACTTCAAGAATGCCTTTGATAAGATGCTACACAGGAGACTGCTGAGTAAGATAAGGGCCCATGGTGTTAGAGGCAAGGTGCTAGCATGGATAGAAGATTGGCAGTCTGGATGAAAACAGAGAGGAGGGATAAAGGGGTCTTTCTCAGGATGGCAGCGGTGACAAGTGGTGTTCTGCAAGGGTCGGTGCTGGGACCATAACTCTTCACTTCGTACATTATTGATCTAGATGAAGGAACTGTGGGCATTCTGGCTAAGTTTGCAGACAGTACAAAGATAGGTGGAGGGACAGGTAGCATTGAGATAGAATCCCCACAGTGTGGAAACAGGCCTTTCGGCCAAACAAGTCCACACTGAACCTCGGAGGATCCCACCCAGACTCATCACCCTACAACCCACTTATATACACACCCCTGGACACTACAGGCAATTTAGCATGGCCAATCCACCTAACCTGCACATCTTTAGACTGTGGGAGGAAACCGGAGCACCCGGAGGAAACCCACGCAGACACAGGGAGAATGTACAAACTCCACACAGACAGTTACCCGAGGGTGGAATCGAACCCGGGTCCCTGGCGCTGTGAGGCAGCAGTGCTAACCGCCGTGCCGCCCCAAGGTGGTGGCGAGGCTGCAGGAGGACTTGGACAGGTTAGGAGAGTGGGCAAAGAAGTGGCAGATGGAGTACAACGTGGGAAAGCGTGAGGTTATGCACTTTGGTAAGAAGGCAAAAGCATGTACTATTTCCTAAATGGGGAGAAAATGCAGAAGTCTGAAGTGCAAAGTGACTTGGGAGTTCTAGTCCAGGATTCTCTCAAGGTAAACTTGCGGGTTGAGTCAGTATCAGAAAGGCAAATGCAATGTTGGCATTTATTTTGAGAGAACATGAATATAAAAGCAGGGATGTACTACTAAAGCTTTATAAGGCTCTGGTCAGGCCACATTTGGAGTATTGAGTGCAGTTTTGGGCCCCATATCTCAGGAAGGATGTACTGGCCCTGGAGTGGGTTCAGAGGAGGTTCATGAGAAACGTTTGAGGACTCTGGGACTATACTCATTGGAGTTTAGAAGGATGAGAGGGAGTCTAATTGAAACCTTCAAAATACTGAATGGCCTGGACAAATTGGATGTTGGGAAGATGCTTTCATTGGTAGGAGAGTCTAGGACCCGAGGGCACAGCCTTAGAGTAAAGGGAAGGTCTTCTAGAACAGAGATAAGGAGACACTTCTTCAGCCAGGGAATGGTGAATTTATGGAATTCACTGCCACAGAAGGCCGTGGAGGCCAGGTCATTGAGTACATTTAAGACTGGGATAGATAGGTTCTTGATTATCAAGGGGATCAAGGGTTGTTGGGAGAAAGCAGAAGAATGGGGTTGAGGAACTTATCAGCCATGATTGAATGGCGGAGCAGACTTGATGGGCCAAATGGCCTAATTTCTGCTCCTATGTCTTATGGTCTTATTTACTCAGTTTCTCAGCAACCAATGCACTCTGGCATACAGAATTCCACAGATTCATGACTCTTTGAGAGAAGTAATTTCTTCTCATCTCTGTTTTAAATATACCTTACCTTATCCTAAAACTGTGACTCTTTGTTCTCTGATAATAAGGCGTGGAGCTGGATGAACACAGCAGGCCGAGCAGCATCAGAGGAGCAGGAAGGCTGATGTTTCGAGCCTGGACCCTTCATCAGAAAAAAAAAGTTTTCCTGCTCCTGCGATGCTGCTTGGCCTGCTGTGTTCATCCAGCCCCATGCTTGTTATCTCGGATTCTCCAGCATCTGCAGTACCTTTTATCTCCGATAGAATCTTTTCTGAATGGTCTCATCTTAATTCTCAGACTATGCCCCCCTTGTTCGACCATGCCTAAGCAGCGGATCCCACCTTCCACCTCTTGAATCAAACTAATGAACCCAACTTTTTCCCTGGAATTAAGGTAGTGAGCGTAACACTTAATCTCAGTTATTAACGGAGTGAAACATGCAATGTAAATTACAATTCCCTTCAGATTGGCATTCTTGCTACACTGTCCGGATGCTAGGCAAAAACTGCCACAAGCGTTACACCACGTGACCAGCGGTGAAGGGGCGGGGACATCGGGCCGTGGGGCGGGGCAGATGACTACGCACTAGATAAGCCAATCAGCGTTGGGTTTACTACTTGGCGTGTGGACTGCCGGTCTTGACCAATTGGCTTCCGCTTTGAATGAAGGCGCCCTCGTCGACCTGCTTCAAATAAAACCGTGAGAGAGGGAGGAAAGACTGTAATGTTCATACGACTTGAAATGTAGTCGCGGTGTGGTGATAAAAATCACCGGCGCTGGAGTCGATGAGGGGGAGCCGGCTGCCTGAGGCGAGAGATGTCGGACCGATGTAAGGGCAGTTGTTGAAAGGGGCGGGGAGGCGAACCACAACAATCGCCGCCGTTGGCTCTTAGTTGAGTGCGGTCCGGGGCTAGGCCCAGTTACCATGGTTTCCGAGTGAGACGCGCGCGCATCCTGGCGCTGTGTACCAGTGCGCATGCGCATACCCGGGCCCGGCTGGAAGTTGTGACGCTTGCGCAGTGCCGGGCCCGGTCTGCGACGCTCATATTACTTGTGCAAGTTACGCTGTTCACTCATTCATCCAGGGGCACTTTAGTGCAGCACTGCAAAAGATTTGTTTTTTTAAAAATATATACATATTTTGGCTCTCCTCGTTGCATTGATCGTCAGTCAATGTGCAAATTGTTAAACCTGGCTGTGAAATTGAAACATTTTCTTTCCTCTTTCCCTCCCTCCCCCTCCTTCCACTGGAGAATTATTGCCTTGGGTAAACAGGTAACGAACTTTTTTGCCTTTTAATTATCGTGTATTTCCGTGTTCCGAATTTGTGGGCGTGAGGTGGAGGTGTGGTTCTCATTGCAACAAGTGCTTTCGTACCTAGATGGTCCGTCTCTATAGATTAAGACCGAAAAGAGGGGTCGTGGCCGTAGCGAATGCTGCCAGTAGGGAATTCAGGAGAATCCCGGGAGTGGTGTAACATTGGAACTCCGGATCGCATGCGGCAAATTAGTGAAAATTAGGGAAACGCAGTTGATTCTCAACTGCGTGAAGGAAAAGTGCAGAACGAAATAAAATAGAATTAGAGGCTCGAGCCTACGAGCACTGCCATAAACCAGTTTAATCGAAAAAAGGTTGAATTCGTATTGAAACGTAACTTATTTTTAAAAAGAACCCTCTCGCTGGTCGTACTGTATTTTAAGTACAGATCTAGCTATCAACTGCTGCACCTAACTCCAGTGAGGTAATGAACTTATAACTAAATATTCTGGGGTTTTGTAATCAGTGCGACTTCGTGAATAAATTTAGAAACTGCAAAAAAAAATACAGCAAGCCATTGTAGCTAGTGCAGTTTACATAATTATATGCTTGGCTTGCCAGTAGCCCAGTTTTGAAATACATTTGGGTGGTGCAGAAAATTACTGGATGAAAAAATACTTACATTTAGAATTGTGTTCTGCATTTTTTAAGTTGTGAAAAATTCAGTTTCTTGTCACTGTTGTCTGTAACTCCTCAATTTTACAAACCTTTATACTCCGTCAGATCCCTCCCTAATTTTGATTTTTTTTAACAATGTCTTAAAACGAACGTGCAAATTCTGTCCCATTCAATGAAGTCATGGCTAAACTTTTTGCTTTGAAATTCTTTTTCCCATCTATACCCAATTAAACTTCGTTTTTATTTTAAACCTTTTGAATAATTGACTGAGTGAAAAGAATTATCCACCTTCTGTCCAAGACCGCATTCTAAAGTGACTCAAACGTCAGAGAAAAAAATCCAGTCGGCTCTGTCCTAAGAAGGTGATCCCTAATTTTAAATGTTTCATGGTTCTGAATTCACCTACAAGAGGAAATGTTTTCTCAGTGTCAAAATTTCTTTCATATTCCAATAAGGTTTCTCTGAGTCCTTTAGTACTTGAATGTTGTACATAAATGAAACAAATTTGAATCAAAATTAAATGTGCGTTTTCCATGTTCTGCATAATTACTGATCCTGGATTCAAATTTGAAGTTGCATTGTTGCCAAAGAGAGAGGGATTGTTTTAAAGCATTTGCTGTGATTTCAATCAAAGTGGGAGAGAGTTAGTAGGAACTGCAGATGCTGGAGAATCTGAGGTAACAAGGTGTAGAGCTGGATGAACACAGCAGGCCAAGCAGCATCAGAGGAGCAGGAAGGCTGACGTTTTGGGTCTAGACCCTTCTTCGGAAAGACCCTCCTTTAGGCTGTTTTGATCTTGTCCAGAGCTTGGTCGTGCACAAAAGTTGAAAATCTAGGAGCAGGTTGTGATGAGCAAGAGTTCTAACATTAATTATCACTTTTGTTTTGCTGAATGATCTTGTTCTTTTAGGTGTGTTGTTGGATGTGGGCTTTGAGTACTTAGTTGCAGTCATTGTTTGACCTCAAATTCTCTTTGTACTTCAGATTACTAGAAAAACAAAATGCTGTGGATGCTGAAAGTTTGAAAAAAAGAACAAAAAAGCTTTTTTAAAAAAAACTCAGCTGTGTTAGCTTCTGTGCTGATGCAAGTTGATCTTTTATCAGAATGAAAGAAATGAGTTTTAAGCTGTTGGATGAATGGGACCAAGGGAACAGATCTTTGGTATTGAGATTAGGGGCTATATTATTTCATGATACAATAACCAAAAGTGATGACAATGGATATTTTGAAGAAACTGTGGTTCTGTCCAAATAAGGTGCAAATTGCTAACTTTAAAAACCATCCCTGACTTCGACCTTCTGATTGCTTGTCACTTTAATTCTCCATCTTGTACCTATGCTGACCACTGTCACTGGTCTGCTACAGTGTTCTAGTAAAACTCAACAGTGGAAGAACAAGAAATATTACATTTATAGACTTGGCACACAACTGTCTTCTGGACTGAACATTTGAATTCAACAACTTTAGATCCTGATTTCTGCCTTCGTGTTTTTGTTTTCTTCGACTGTGTGTAGCTGGGTTGATCTTCATCCTATTTGACTTTCTTTATCCCTTCGTGTTGCATTCAGATGGTGAATTTTAGGCAGCGATTAATGTCTTGTTTGGATGTAGAGACAGTGTGGATAGACTTGAGAAATGATTAAGATGCCTCACTAGTGGGAAGTTGTGTGCAGGTCTCCTAACAACAACCACCCAGTAGGATTCTGAAAAAAGAGGACTAATCAGAATGGTACATTGATAATCATGGATGATTTTAGTTTACGTTGACTGGAAAAAGGTGGTCAAATGATGAACTTATAGAATGCTTTCAGGATATAGGCGGTCGCAACTGGGATCTGTTCTAGAGGCTTTTCACAACTTGATTTGCATACAAGTTGAAACCCTTTCCAGGACAATGGAAAGCAGCTGTTCGCAAATGCAGAATGTTCGTATGATACCAAGGTGTAGAGCTGGATGAACACAGTAGGCCGAGCAGGAAGGCTGACGTTTCGGGCCTAGACCCTTCTTCAGAAATGGGGGAGGGGGAGGGGAAGCGGGTTCTGAAATAAATAGGAAGAGAGGGGGAGATGGATAGAGGAGAAGAGACAGACAGACAGGTCAAAGAGGCGGGGATGGAGCCAGTAAAAGTGAGTGTAGGTGGGGAGCTAGGGAGGGGATAGGTCAGTCCAGGGAGAATGGACAGGTCAAGGGGATGGGATGAGGTTAGTAGGTAGGAGATGGGGGTGGGGCTTGAGGTGGGAGGAAGGGCAGGTTGGGGAGGCGGGGACAAGCTGGGCTGGTTTTGGGATGCGGTAGGTGGAGGGGAGATTTTGAAGCTTGAATATTAGTATGTTGGGTTTTCAAAATTGCAACAATGTATAGGATTGTATTTGTAAATATGACTGTTTGTAAATTGGGGAATTCTTGCTTTTTATTTAGAATGACATGTTCTGGACCCAACTTCAGGACAGGCTATACTAGACCTAGTACTGTTGAATGCGATGGGATTAATTCGGAGTGCACTTGTCACTAGGGAGCAGTAATAATAATATTCAGAATTTTATATTCTATTTGAGGAAGAGGAGGCTGTGTCCAATACTATTTTAAAGTTGAATAACGTGCAAAAACAGATATTAACTGACAAGCTTGTTTTTTTTAAACTCACTTATGAGATGTGGGTATCAATTTTTTTTTTTTTGCCCATTCCTTGATGGTGATGAGCTCTTGAACCATGTATTGCATGTGCTGTAGGTAGGTAAAGAATATGCTAGTGGATGCAGTGGTAGAAATTAAAGATATTTCAAAATACCGAGATTAGTTCCAAAAAGAGAAATTCCAAATGGAGGACCGAACATCCATGGCTAACTTAAAAACAGTTAACAATAGTATCAACCCTAAAAGGAAAAAGCTGGGTGGCCAGGCAGAAGATTGGACACACTGTACACTACAGCAAAGAATGGCTAAAAGATTAGAGGGAGTATGTGAAGGCAGGTGGGAATATAAAAGACAGCAAGAGTTAACAAAATAAGAATTGATCTACGGAAAGTGAATTTGGAGCATTAATGAGATAGATGAATCAAATGGGTTTTTTTTGCATTGGTGTTAGCTGTAGAAGATACTAGTGACATCCCAGGAATAGTTGTAAATCAGGAAATGGAATGGAGGGAGGAACTCCCAAAAACATTGCAAGCAGGGCAGTACTACTTAGCAAGTTTATGGAGCTGCATCTGACCAGTCGTGATGAACATCATCCTAAATCCTTAAAGGAAGTGGTTAGTGAGAAAGTTAACGTGTCTGTTTTAATCTTCCAAAACACGGTTGATTTAGGGTAGTTCCATTAGATTGGAAGATTGCAAACATTTTGTAACAAGAGGGAGGCAGAAAGTATAAAAGTTTTTAGGCCAGTTAGCTCCAGGGAAGGCACTGGCCTAGTGGTATTATCACTAGACTGTTAACCCAGAGACCCAGGTAATATTCTGGGTACCCAGGTTTGAAACCCGCCACAGCAGATAGAGTAATTTGAATTCAGAAAAAGAAATCTGGAATTAATTTGTCCAACGATTGCCATGAATCTGTTGTTCATTGTCAGAAAAACCCACCTAATTCACTAATGTCCTTTTACGGAAGGAAACTGCCATCCTTATTTGGTCTGGCCTACATGTGACTCCAGACCCACAGCAATGTAGTTGACTCTTAACTGCCCACTGGGTAATTGGGGATGGGCAATAAATGCTGCCTACCCATATCCTGTGAATGAATAAAAAAATCTGCCTTGGGAGAAGATGTTCAAAGCTATTATTAAAAGTGGTAGAGTAGGCACTTTATTTCATGACTTGGAAAGATTCAGAGTCAGTGTGGCTTTGAAAAAAACTTTGATTGCCCGATTTAGTGGATGACTTTTTGAAGAATTGAGTGCTGTGGATAATGTGGAACTGTTGGATATGATGAACTTGGGTTTCCAGAAGGCTCTTAAGGTGCAACGTCAAAGGTTGTTGTTGACAATAAAAAGCTGATGGTATAGAGGGAAAACGATGGCAGTGATTTTAAAAATTGCTAGCTAACGGGAAACTGCTGGCATCAATGTGTTGTTTTATGTTTGGTGAGACTTAAATGCTGTGCCACGAATCAATGCTGGGACCTCAACTTTGCAAGGGACTGAAGATATCGTTGCTGGATTGCTAAAGGTAGGCAGGAAAGTAAGTTTATTAAGAGGACGCAACCTACCTTTTTAGCTGAAGTGAGTGGCCAGAGATCTGTCAACTAGTGGAAGCCGAGCTTTTGAATATTTCCAAGGCAGAGATGGACGAGGGCTAAGCAAGGGGGTGAAAAGTTATCAATGGTAAACAGGAATGTGGTTCTGAGGTTACAATCAAATGGGCTGTGATCTTATTAAAAGACAGTCCCTCTACTATGTTCTACGTGGCCTGCTCTGAATTCATATGTTCGTCCATGACCCTTATCTGTACTTAATAAATATTCATTACCTAATTCTGGCTTGAATTAATAATTAAACTTGTAAAACTGAAGTGCAGCTTCTTTTAGACTGTAGACTATTGAAGTAGGCTGAATGGGCGAGTAGGATTTGAGGCAAGATACCTGCTCAATGAGTTTCTAACATGTGAGTTAGTGAAGAGGCCAGCACAAGGGGCATTGAAGTACTGCTTGGGATTGACTGGTTTGCTGTTTATAGGGCCAGAGACATATGTTTTGAATGGTAGAACGGATGTAGGCCCTGAAATTAAGCTTGGATGCATAGTAATTTCAAGACTGCAAACCATTTGCTTGAGCCTTGGAAGGAGGCAGTGGGAGGTGGCGGCTGTAGAAAAGGAACAAAGTTATGGTGGAAGTTATAAGCAATGATTTCCATTTTCCTGGTAATAAGCTGATCCTCTTCCAAGACCACTGACAACTTTCTCAGACAGAACAGAGCCATTTGAGGAGCAGGTGGAATATGAAAAATTTTGTTTCCAAAATTGAAATAGAATCATTTGACAGTGTGGATTGTTACTCCAGCTGTAATTACTTTAGTTTTATAAACTAGATTTGTCTGGGTAGTTATAAGGAGTCTGCGTAACTTTAGCTGGTGGGATGGGGTGGTCCGGGGAGCGGGATGACTAGAGATGCTGACTTAATTGCTGGAGCGAGAAGGATGGATATGTTCATAGATCGTAATAGTTTTTGAGGAAAGGGAGTTGATATTACTGCTTTGTGGGGTAGATGTGAATTTAATACAATAGGACTGTGGCAAACATGTAATAGATTGTATAGATAAGAAACTTTAAATTCAGTAGGAAGTTGGGAGCTGTCTGCTGGAGGCATGAGAACATGCATAATATAGCTGGGCCTTGGAAGCAAAGGGATGGAGAGGGCAGTTGAGGTACAATAGTAAGAGTAAGGAAGCCTGATTGCAACTGTGCGAGTGAGACCACATCCAGAGTACTGAGCAGTTTTGGACCCTCTATCCAAGGAAAGATATATTTTTGTTTGGAGACAGTTCAAAGAAGGTTCACCAGAATGATCCATGTCATGGAGAGATTGTCTGTCTGTTTTATGAGCAAAGGCTAAAAGCATTAGGACTGTACTCACTGGAATTAATTAGAATGAGAGTTGATCTCATTGAAGCATACAAGATTCTTAAGGGGCTTGACAAGATAATGCTGAGAGGATGTTTACCTCCTTGGGAGAGTCTAGGACCAGAGGGCATAGTCTCTCAAATGGTCAACAATATGAGACTGACAGGAGGAGGAATTTCTTTTGCAAATTGAGGATTTGGTACTCCTTGTCACAGAACTGTGGGGGCCAGAGTCCATGTGTATATTTAAGTTGGTCTTAAATATACACAATGGGGAAAAGGCAGGAAAGCGGATGTGAAGAATATCAGATCAGCCATGTTCCAGTTGAATGCAGGGTAGGCTTGAGGGGCCAAATGGCCGCCTCCTGTTTCTTATGGTCATGCTAGGGAAGTCGAGCTGTCCAAGAGGCTCCTGAATATCCATTGACTGCTCTCATTTGAACTTTGTTTTTCTTTTAATATTTTTACACTTTTTTGAGAGATTGTTCACAAACTGCTTATACTGTTCTACAATGTACGCACAAAGACATTTGTCATAATTCATAGTTCTAACAGTGAGTTGTGTGACTGTTGTGATTTTTAAATGCAGTAAATGTCAGTTTTTAGCCTCAGTAAGGCTAAAAAAAAGCCATTAGGTTGTATTTTTAAACTTTTGAAGTAGTCAGATGCATGGGAATTGGTTCTCACTAGATAATCAGCTGCTTGTTGGACAGGCGCTGCTTGGTTTCCCATCAGGCTAGTGAATCATGCACTTGATGTCACTTGGTAATTTATCTCTGGTAAACAAGTGAATTCTATTTATCTTCTATGATTGGGTCATTGTGTTTTAATGCACTTGAGCAAGCTTCAGTCATTTCTTAAAGGAGGGAAAAATGAGTTTCATTTTTCTTCTCTTTAAATTCCATTTCTTTTAAAATAAATTACCCTTGACTTTTTTTTAGTTTCTCTTCCTTACCTCGATATATTTGCATTTCTACCTTTGGCTCTACAACAATAAATGCTCAAGTAGCAGGAGTGGTGGGGGGTATGTAGCCACAATACAATGGAATAAATCATAATATCTTTTGCAAGTTAGTGCTTATTTTTTTGGCTGGCAATGAGCCCAAGGATTTTCTGCAGTCTTATCTCCTACGTAGAACATTATTACCTTGTACTGAGATTAATACATGAAATCATGTATTGTGTGAGTAGCAAGAGTTGTACATTTGTCTAATGGTAGTAATTGTTTTAGACTGTGTTGACTTCTTCTGTGGTAGGATTTATTGTAGCTTTTCTTGGACACGTTTGAGGTGTTTTGGACTAATTTTGCTTCGCATAGAAAAGGAATTGAGTTGTATGTAGGTTAATAAGCATTTGTAAACTTCATATAGCTTTTGCTTTATTCATTCACAAGGTGAGGGGGCTCTGCTGGTTAGGCAGCATTTATTGCCCACCCCTAATTGCCCAGAGGGCAGTTTGGAGTCAACCATATTGCTGTGGGTCTGGAGTCACATGAAGTCCAGACCAAGTAAGGATGACAGTTTCCTTTCCTAAAGGACATTAGTGAACCAGATGGGGTTTTCCCCTGACAATTGGCAATGGATTCACAGTCATCATTAGATTCTTAATTCCAGATGCTTATTGAATTCAAATTTCACCAGCTGCTATGGTAGGAATTGAACCCAGGTCCTCAATGTTATCTGGTTCTCTGGATTAACAGTGCAGCAACTAGGCCGTTGCCTCCCCCTCTGCTGAATGAATGTGGAAATGGTTATAATGTTAATAGTTCACTTTGGAATCTAGCATGAAGAGGGAAGCTGATTTGAATAGATTCTTGCTGAAAGTGCTTACGATGAATTGAGACATTGGCAATACTGGACAATGGAGTAAATAAGGTTGATGGGATTTCGCTGTTAGGTAACTTTTATAATGGTTGGGGCAAGACTGTTTTCTTTGATCAACAGACATGAATTTAAGATTACCACAGGTGAAAAATATTTGAGCATGAAAGCTGGATAAAACTTTAAAGATTCAGAGTTCTGGAGAAAGTTTGGGATTGGTACAGAATGTTCAAACAAAAATTGGACAGCTACAATGGACTGAATAGCCTCCTGTTTTCCTGAACCTTATGATAATTGTTGTTTTTTGGGACTGCATCTTGATTACTTTGGAAATGCTAGAAATACTACTTTCCCAGAAATATTCCCACCAAATTCCAGCTTCCAAACGTGTGCCTTCTACTAACTGAAATGCTTGCAAAAATCCTCCAAGTCTTGCAACATATTGTCTTGGAACTAAATAACCATATGTTCACTGTCATTTAGTTCAGATCATGGAATTGCCTTTCTAGCACCGTTTGGACTGCACCAGTTTAAGAATGGGACAGCTGAGCTATCTTGAGGGCATTCAGGACATTGGAGCTGAGACCCTAATCAGAACTTATTTAGTGGCAAGCAGTCTTGAAGGGCTGAATAGTCTACATTTTCCTCTAAGTTGTGTGTTCTAAGGTGGCTTACCATGTTCTTGAGGGCAATTAGGAATGGGCATAAATAAATAAATGCTGTCCTTACCAATGACCTCTACAGCATGAGTGAATTTTGAAAAGTCTGGAATTTTTAATCTGTTTTCATGATTTTGGATTATGTGGCTACTTGGGTCTGTTGAAATTGTAGTGAACTGTACAATGAATGATACTAAATATTACTATACACAAATAGATAATAGACCATCAAGTCTGCCTGAATCAATGTTGAAATATTGTAGGCTGCAGTGTTAAGTGAGCAACCAACAATAAGACTGTGTTTGTGTTTTCATCTTGGTGTTTTCTCTCCATATTGACCTAGCAAAAGAACAATATACCAAATGCTTGAATTTGATGACCAGGATGTAAATTAGCAGTTTTGTTCTGATATCAGAATCCACATCCTGTGTTAATTGCTTGAGGAACCAGTAGATAACATTTAGTTAATTCAGATAACTGTTATGGAACTGTATTAGGTTGAACCACACCCTCCCACTTTATTTCCACTTGTGTTATAGTATGAACATAATGTTTATTTAAAGTATGCTTTCTAACTAGCGTTAGTTTTCTTCTGGGTCCATTGTTATTTTATATTTATTCATGGATGTGGTATGGGAGGCCAACATTTGCTGCCCATCATTTGACAGTGGTGGTGACTCACTGTCTTGAGCTGCTGCTGTCATCTATCTGACCAGGGACAGATGTCCCTGACCTTAGCACAGTGGGTTCTTTGCAGCCATGGGCCCTAATATCTCCCTGTGTCCTGGGCCTAGTGTTGTTGGGGCATTCCTGAATCTTGATCCAGTGATGATGAAGTAATAGTGAGTGATATAATACCAAGTCAGGATGCCGTGTGGTTGGGAGGGAATCTTTTGGATAGTACAGCTGTGAAGCACCTAGGCTATTTCGCTCGATTTGTTTGGGGTGGGGGGGGGAGCGCGGAAACTATGTAAATTAAAACAGCTGTGGTTTTGAGGCCTGAGTCATGACATTAATACTTTAGCTAAAGCTAGAGGATTTTTACCCAAGACTGCTTATCTCCTAGACCAGTAAATAAGATGTTAAATAGAAATTGGAGTGACCTCTTGCTGGCTCAGAAGATTGTAGTGAAAGGTACTAATTTCGAACTCTGATGCCCAGAGAGTGATCTGTTGTAACAGTTACATTCATTCTGTTGTAGAATCATATTTTTTTGATCTGTTGGAAGCCATTGTTGCTTGATAAGCTCAAAGTCACTGATAATCAAGTTGCTGACTCAATGAAAGATTTGAGTCTAGCTGACCAGCTGCCTGAACTGGGAATCTTCCGTCACCCTGCTGCTGCAACCTGATCCTGTGGATGGAAACCAAAAGAACTGAAAAAAAATCACATCGGCCTAACCTTTGTGGTTTGGACATTGGCATTTCATATGTGACATCTTTTTAGATTTTTTTTTTGCCCCCTCATATCTCTGCAGAGCAATATGTCCAATCACTAAGTAAGTGTGTTATTTGGATTTAAATGGAATGCACTTTAAGTTTCCAGCATGCTGGTTTTGTCAGTTGTTAAAGTCTATGTTTATTCATAATAAAACCTGGTGGGAAATGTTTTTAGTCCTAGGAACAGTAAAAGTAAAACAAATTAACTTAGCTTAGTGATTCAACTGGACTTTTTTCCAAGGGGGCCATCTTGTGGTTGCGTGAGGCATTGATTACCAATGCTCTCCTCCCGTCAGGCGTAATAACAGTGCAGATGAACTGCCCTCATTCATGTTTGAAAGAACTAATGTGCTTTCAAGAAAGAGGTCAAACTTGTTCATTCTCAGACCTTGCATTTCTAAAAACAGCCCTTTTCTCTAGAAAGGACAGGGGTTTTATTGAGAGTGGGCCGTAAAATGGTTAACTTGTTTAATAGTGTGGGTTTTTTATTCATTGTGGATGAGGGTATCGTTGGTCACGCCAGCATTTATTGCCCTTTCCTAATTGCCCTTTAGGGCAGTTAAGAGTCAACCACATTACTGTGGTTCGGGAGTCACATGTAGACTTATCGAAGTAAGGATAACATTTTCCTTCCCTAAAGGACATTAGTGAACCATATGGGTCGTCATGTAGACTCAGAATTTAATTTTTAAAAAAAAGACTGGAATTACAAAAAAAACACCGTCTGCCTGGTGGGATTCAAACCTGGTTCCACAGAACGCTACCTGGATCTTTGGGTTAACTACCAACTCTTAAATTGCCCTTTAAATGAAGTGACTTACTAGGCCATTTTAGAGGGTGATTAGGTAAAGTTGATAGATTTCCTTACCTGAAACATATTAATGAAACAGATTTTATTTTATGTAGTATTAAGGATAAGTGACCATGAAACTCATTTTTAATTCCAGATTTGTAGTGTTTAAATTCCAATAACTGCTGTGGTAGGATTTGAAATAGTGTCCCAGAGCAATAAACTGGGTCTCAACAGAATACAATACAGAAATATTAAAACAGAAAATCAGTAAACTCCAAAGACAGATCTAAAAGTGACAGTGGGTAGTTTATGCTGGAAGATCTTTTTGGTTAATATCCAAGTATGCTAATTTAGTGAATAGACGCAGAACTTTTTTTTTAATTAAGTGCATCGCTAAGGACATTTGGGTCAAGTTTTGCTGATGGCAGAATTGGATGTGTACTTGTGCTGAATTGTAGGATAGTATCCAGGAAACTACAGAAGCCAAGCAGTGTTTCTATTGAAAAGCCATTGTTTCAACAATCGAAACAATTGCTATATGAATGCAGGTCTGGTTACGGTATCCATATTCCACAGGTGGTGACGAAGCTGGGAGGCATAGAGAGACTTCGTTTTTAATACTCTTTAAGGCAGATAAGTAGAATTCTTTCTCTTGCCAGCAATCAAAGAATTCTCTTTTCCAGGAAGTAGTGGCAGTTGGACCTTCAACTTATTCAAGACTGAGTTAGACTTTTTTTGGTTGAAAAGGGAGATTAAAGTAGCATGATTCAGACCGAAAAATGGAGATGAGACCACAACCAGATTGGCCGTGATCTTAATGGCCTATTCCTGCCCTTTTTTTTTTCCCACTTGGCAGGACTTACTTCCTTTTTGTAGAAGAGAGCAAAAAAGTGCCATGGTTCTTGGAATCTGTGGTGAGCAAATGGTAACTACCCATTCTGTATTTACCATCAGCAAAATACTTAAATGAGGATGGCTGTGTAGTAAGATGATGACTGAATTCTGAAAGAATAGTGAGAGGGAACCATTCCAAACCAGTATGTGTTGCACTGACTGCCCATACTGAATTGTCTCAGTTGAATTCTCCCACTAAAACCAATACAAAAGGTTAACAGTTAATCTAGATTGATTGATTAAAAATGTCTTACGAAGGAGATTGGGGAATTTGTAAACTAATCTGTATGTAAGTATTGTAGCATAAACAAATTATATAAACTTTATTTAAATCAGGTGAAGCATTTCCTTTCCAGATTTAATCGAACTAAATTGAAAGTTTAGTTTTTAAATCTCCATTCTCTGGGCTACTGATCCAGTATTATGACCACTCTACTACCATACATGGATCCCAGCTGACTTTAATGTTTCCTTGGCATCCAACTCCAACATTTTGGATTTTGTCTGTAGGTCAGTGGAGTGTATTTGAGTATTGTGATGATTAAGTAACTTGTATAAATGTCGATGCCATTTGAAATGCAATTTTGACGTATGTCACTGTCTGTGTTTTGCAGTTCAATGAAAGCTGCAGCTGTGAGCTGTAGTTTAGTGCTCCTTCCATTCGAATGCTGTGGAGTTTGTGTTCTCAGATTTTTTTTTAACGCTTGTATTTGAAAGCAGCACCTCTGAGTTGTGAAACAGATGTCTCCCAGTTTCATTCTGGTGGGTGATATGAGCACAGTGATTTTGATAGCTTGTAATAAGCTTCCTATCTGGACATTCTTTGCAAATACACAGCTATTATTATAAATTAGATAAAGGCCTTGAGTGAGTAGTTTTTAAAAATAATTTTCAAACAGAAAATTGCCACTACTAAAAATTCATCTGAAACGCTTTAATATTTGGGCAAATTACTTATTTGGTAAACAACATCTTGACTGCATGAGACTCTGGAGTGGATAGCAGATATTCAATTTCCATTTTGTTTTAAATGTAATTTTTGTTTTCAAAGTAAGTTTTTTTTTGTAGAAACTGTTGTCCTTAGATTAGATTAAAGGAACTGTTGTTTGTTTTGTATTTCTAGTTCCCTGCAGTATTTTGTCATAAGGGGTAAAGATCTTTTTCGTTCAATTTTAGTATGGCATGAGTGTCATGGCAACTTTTCTGCTTTATTTTACGCTTCGTTTGTCAAAAGGCTCATCATTTAAAATGTTTCTTTCAAAATGATGTGACTTTGAAAAGAGAGCTAAAAGGTACTGCAGATGCTGGTGAATCCGAGATAACAAGCATGGGGCTGGATGAACACAGCAGGTCAAGCAGCATCATAGGAGCAGGAAAACTTGACGTTTCGGGCCTAGACCCTTCATCAGAAAATAATCTCTTTTTTTTTAAACCCCACTGGTTAAAGGACCAACTTGCTTAACTCTGCTGTTAAAACAAATCCTTCGTTCCAAGGAGTGAATCTTGAGTACTTCTCTGAACTGCTTCAAATGCAGTTTTCTGATGAAGGGTTTAGGCACGACACGTCAAGTTTTGCTGCTTGACCTGCTGTGTTCATCCAGCCCCATGCTTGACTTTGAAAAGAGATTTGCGCAAGAGTACCCAGGCTTTGGGAAGGGAACTAAAGGGAACAATTGGATAGTACTCTAAGCTAGCACAACCAAAGTAGTCCAAAAGTGTAAGATTCTGTTTCCAGTACATTGGGCCATGGAACTTTAAAAGCAGGAGTAGGCCATTTGGTGCCTCAAGCCAGCTCTGCCATTCAATGAGGTCATAATCAATCTGATTGTGATGGTAACTCTGCATTCCTGTTTACCTGCCCCGTTGTCTCCTAAAATCCTTTTTGATTCCTTCATCTACTAAAAATCTATCTAACTTGGCCTTGAATAAATTCAACGAACCAACTTCCACTGGTTTCTGGGAAATTTAAATTACACAGACTAGTGACCATTAACAGTTCCCCTCACTTCTGTCTTTGAAAGAGATCTCTGGGGGGTGACTGAATTTTCTGAAGAAGGGTCTAGGCCTGAAATGTCAGCCTTCCTGCTCCTCTGATGCTGCTTGGCCTGCTACGTTCATCCAGCTCTAAACCTTGTTATCTCTGGGGATTGACCTCTTTTTAATCTACCCTTTAAGTTTGTTCAAGATCTTGAATATTCCAATCAAATCTTTTTTTTAAACCCCACTGGTTAAAGGACCAACTTGCTTAACTCTGCTGTTAAAACAAATCCTTCGTTCCAAGGAATGAATCTTGAGTACTTCTCTGAACTGCTTCAAATGCAGTTTTTTTTCCAAATAAGACCAAAACTATTCACCACATTCCATGTGATCACGGCAAGCTGTAAGAAGATCTCTACTTTTGCAATAGATTCCCCTTCCACTAAATACCAACATTACACTTGCCGTCCACGTCACACCCTGTACCTGCAGTCAGACTAAGATTCACAAACCAACACACGAAGAAATCCCTGTACCTCCAGTTATATAGTTCCCTGCTTTTAAGCAGTTTATTAATTTTTCCTGCCAAAATGGACCAGTTCCCACTTCACGTTATGTTAAAGTTCAGTAATCATGACACCTTGTTACAGCCCAACAGGCTTATTTGAAATCACAAGCTTTTGAAGCACTGCTCCTTTGTCAGGTGAAGTGAAGAAAAGCACACAAGAACAGAATTTATTGGCAGTGAGGTCAAAAGATCATACAAATGTTTTTCCATTCAGTTAATCTGTCTGTATCCCTTTGCAGACTGTCCCCTTTCTCTTGACGACAACTTTTATTTTGGTGTCATCAACAACATAATACACTTTTTGATCTCTTCAACCAAGTCATAGATTTTGGAACGAAGGATCACTGACTCAATGTTATCTCTGCTTCTGTCTTTTTATAGATGCTGCCAGAACTGCTGAATTTCTGCAGCACTGTCTGTGTTTTCCAGCATGTTTCCAACATTTGCACTTCTTTGGTTTTATATAATGGATTATAAACTGTGTATTTAAGTCCTAGCACTGTTGATCCACGTAGCATTCTGCTAGTTGTAGACTTCAAACTGGAAAATGACCCACTCATGCCTGCTCTTTCTTCAGCTATTTTTGTATTTCCCAGTGTGTGTAATCTGTATCAGCTAATCAACTGTCCATTATATCTATATTCCTCCAATGCCTTCCACTTGAGCATCCTGATTTTTAACCCTTATGGATTCACATAGCTTTCTGCCCCCAGCCAAGACTCTCATTCCCTCATTGCATCTCTCCACCTGCTGCCTTGCTTTCCCTCCATGATATTCCTTAAAGCTAACCTCTTTAACAAAGGTTTTGGTCATTTGCCCTAATACCTCAGTGTGCAGCTTGATGTCCTTTTTGTTTTGTAGCACCTCTGTTAGTGACTTGGTATTATGTTAAAAGCCCTATATCAACGCAATTTATCAATGCAATTTATCAGTGCTTGCAATACAACTTCTAGTTTTAGAAATAGCCTTCTCCTTGGGCATCTTCTAGACTTCTACTCTGGATTGAGTTTTGAGATGGCTGATGCATCCAATGTGTGGTTTGCACTCTCTGCACTGTGTAGGGCAGCTGGTGCTTGCAGGGTTTGGTATGTTAGTAATTTGGAGGTTTGTGTCTTGACTGTGCCCCTGTACGTGAAATGTCTTGAAGAATTTCGTACCTTACCAAATAAGCCACCTTCATTTTAGTTGGTCACAGGCCAGTGTTACTTATGAATTAGTTGCTATACCTGACCTCTTCAGGGATGCTTTGTGGGCATTTGTAAAGTGTCTCCCGGGAGTCTCCTGAGATTGCATTCCGATTAGAGCAATTGTTTTAAGAGCCTGATATTAAGAAATAAAATGGTGTCTGCACATTTTTAACTGTTTTGAGTCACGAGGCCTTGATGCTAAAATTGTTGGCTTGGGAGGGAACCCAGTTGTTTGACTGCCTTTCTTGAAAGGCACTGCTGGTGGTACTTCTCTAAAACTGAGGTACCTCCTGTAGGTTGTTCAAGTTTCTGTAGTACGTAGAAGGGTTGGGATTGCTACTATCTAGTACCGTATGACCTTCATCTGAAGGTTGAAATCCTGTTCCACAAGTAAGTCATAAGACTCTGTTCATGTCAGTTCATTTTTACATCTGACATTTTTTTGATTTTGCAGTTTGTGTAACTAAACAGTATGGACCTTTTTGCAACCAGTTACATTTTGAATTAGTGCAATTTGCTATAGGCTTAAAATTATATTGTATGTTGGAACCAAATGAATTCTACATCTTCTCTTTTGAGCATCTTCACTTGGATTGAGGAATTAGGAGATAGGATAAGCAAAGAATTATGTAGAATGATAAAATGTAGGCTCTTTTCAAAAGAATTCTACAAGCATGGTCTGCTTCAGATTCCACGTCTGTCTTGCTTTCAAAGCTTAATCTGAAGATTTAGGTCATGCAAATTTTATTTAACGGAAAGAATGGATGTACTGTATTTTATACACTTAATGGGTAAATGAAAACTAAAAGAAAATTAAATATTAATCTTCTCTTTGCCCTTGATGCTGTATGAATTCTTGGGACATTATCAATGTAGGTCATAGGGCATTGATTTTAAAATATGGTTCACACACTGCCAACAGAATTCTTAAAACGCAACTTTAATCCCTGCCTTAGCAATATACTCTAGAAAATGATTTGTATAGCCATTCTGTTTGAAACGGAAGGAAAAAGTGCTGTGTGTGTTTGCACTTTGATCTGTGTATTTGACCAGTAGTTTGAGGCCACTCCCACTGATTGTAGGCAGTTAATGTTCTTGTATTAACAGACTGGCCATCTGTGCAGAGGATTACCAATGAAAGGCTTAGATGCGGTAAGCAGATTTTAAGCATTTATATTGGAACTTCATGTTCAAAAAGATAATTGAGTAGCATGTAGTTTTAGCAGTGTGGCTGCCTATAGTGAAACCAGTCTGGAGAGGAATTCTACACAGTGTCATTCTCCTCTTAGCAACTTTTTTAAAAAAAAAAGTGAGCATAATCACTTTGGGAATAGTTTGAATGTGAGTTGGAAGTGTTGAACTGGATTATTGCACTGCGTGTATCACTGCTTTTTTTAAAAAAATCCAATTTGAGTATCATCCTGCAAAGGATAATGGTATTGATGAACTTGAAGTTCAGTGTGTAATAGACCATAAAATTTAGGTGCAGAATTAGGCCATTCGGCCCATCAAGTTTGCTCCACCATTTGGTTACAGCTTTTTTAAATTTCCAATCCCATTCTCCTGTCTTCTCCCCATAACCCTTGATTTCATTGGTAATCAAGAATCTATTTATCTCAAGTATGCTCAGTGACTGGCCTCCACCGTCCTTTTGCGGCAGTGAATTTCACAGATTCATCACCCTATAGCTGAAGAAATTCCTCCTCCTCTCTGTCCATTGGGTTTCCTTTCTGAGGGCTGTGCCCTCATGTCCTAGGCTCTCCTACTAATGGAAACATCATCTCCCTGTCTAGTCTATCCAGGCATCTCAGCATTCACTAAGTTTCACTGAGATCCCTGCCCTTATCCTCCTCTAACTCCAAGTACAGACTAAGGGTCCTCAACCATCGCTCGTGTGACAAGCCCTTCTTCCCCAAGATCATAAACTTTCTCGGATTCCCTTCCAAGGCCAGCGTATATATCCTCGGATACGGGGCTCAGAACTGTTCACAGTATTCCAAACGTGGTCTGACCAGAGCCTTATACAGCCTCAGCATCTACTTTTGTACATCTCTACTTTCTTGTATTCTAACTCCATTGAAATGAATGCTGACATTGCACTTGCCTTCCTAACTGCCACCTGCACTGCACGTTAACATTAAGAAAATCCTGAACTAGGACTCCCAAGACCTTTTTCTGTGTTTCAGATTTCTGAAGCCTTTCCCCATTTTTCAAAAATAGTCTCTGCCTCCATTCCTCCTACCAAACTGCATGACCTCACACGTCACACATTTGTATTTCATTTGTCACTTTGCATACTCTCCTAGCTTGTCCAAGTTTTGCAGTCTCACTGCTTCCTCATTCTACTTATCTGCCCACCTATTTTGGTGTCATTTGCAAACTTAGCATCAGTGCCCCCAGTTTCTTCCAGATCGTTCATTGGACAGAGTATTGAGTACAGGAGTTGGCAGGTCATGTTACAGTCGTATAGGACTTTGGTTCGACCACATTTGTAATACTGTGTACAGTTCTGGTCGCCACATTACTAAAAGGATGTGGATGTTTTTGAGAGGGTGCAGAAGAGGTTCACCAGGATGTTACCTGGTATGGAGAGCACTCTCTAATAAGAGAGGATGAGTAGACTAGGATTATTTACATTAGAAAGACAGAGGTTGAGGGGGGACCTGATTGAGGTCTACAAAATCATGAGAGGTATAGACAGGGTGGATAGCAAGAAGCTTTTTCCCAGAGTGGGGGACTCGATTACTAGTGATCACTATTTCAAGGTGAGAGGGGAAAAGTTGAAGGGAGATATGCGTGGAAAGTTCTTTACGCAGAGGATGGTGGGTGCCTGGAACATGTTGCCGGCAGAGGCGGGCATGATAGCCTCATTTAAGATGTATCCAGACAGATATACGGATGAGCAGAGGGATACAGATCCTTGGAAAATAGGTGACCGGTTTAGATAGAGGATCTGGATCAGCGCAGGCTTGGAGGGCCAAAGGGCCTGTTCCTGTGCTGTAATTTTCTTTGTTCTTTGTTCATTAATGGGTGTTGTGAATAGTTGTGGTCCCAACACTGACCTTTGTGGAACTCCACTAGTGACCAGCTGCCATCCTGGAAAGGACCCCTTTTTTAATCCCCTGTCTCTGCCTTCTTGCTTCAGCTAATCCTCTACCCATGACTGTACCCTGCCCCTGATGTGGAGGTGCTGGTGTTAGACTGGGGTGCACAAGGTCAGAAGTCTCAACACCAGGTTATAGGCCAACAGGCTTATTTGAAAACACAAGCTTTTGGAGCCTCACTCCTCCTCCAGGTGTTAGTGAGAGACTTAGTATCAGACACAGAATTTATAAGTAAAAGATCAAAGGGTCACACCACTGAGGATGTATTAAACAACCTGAGATGCTGTTAAATCTTTAATCAGTTAGAAGGTTTTAACTGATTTATATGTAAATCCCTGAATTCCTTTTGAAGTCACTGTCCTGAGAGAACTAAAGGTTTTATTCTTCTTCATTCCCATTATTACTTCTCCAGCCTCGTTTTCTGGCAGCCAGTGTACACTTTTGCCTCTCTCGCCTTTTTCTATTTAAAAAAAAATTGCTATCAATGAACTATGAAGTACTCCTGGTCATCCAGCATAGAAGTAAGTCCTTTGGCCCAGCATGTTTATGGTAACCAACAAACACCAAACTACTCAAAACTCATTTACACTTGGTCCATAGCCTGCTGTGCTCTAGCATTTTAAGTACTCATGTGCATGTTTCTTGAATCTTGCAAAGACACTTGCCTCTATCGCCCCTTCAGGTAGTATGTTCTTTATTTCTACCGCCGTCTAGATGAAATTCCTTGTCACCTTAAACAGAGGCCCTGTGTTCTTGGATACGTCTGCCACGGGAAAAAGATTCTCATGATCTGTTTGTGTCCCCTCATTATCTTGTATAGCACTTTTCAGGTTCCCCTCAGCCTCCTCTTACAAGAAAAGCAAACCTGGCCTATCTAGTTCCCCTCGTAACTGAGAATTTTCATCCCAGACAGTCTCCTGGTGAATTTCCTCTGCACGCTGTCCAGTGCAATCGTGTCCTTTCATAGTGTGGCCTAACCAATGGTTTGAGTTGTATCAAGAATTCATTGCACCAATATTCTACACTCCTCCAATTAATAAAGTCAAGCATCCCATATGCCTGCCTCCACCACCCTGTCTACCTGTGCTGATACCTTCTGGGATCTATGGACTGGTACATGAATGTCCTTTTATGTTCCTCAGTACTCTTTAGGGACCTACCATTTGATGTGTAATCCTTCACTTATTAGCCCTCCCAAATTACATTGCCTTGCACTTATTAGAATTAAATTCCATCTGCTATTGCTTTGCTCTGCTCTGTGAGCTGATCAGTATCACAGTGGCCTGAGACTGTCTCCTCCCTGTCAACAACACCACCAATTTTTGTGCCATATGCTAATTAAACCTCTCCCTTCACATTCAAGTTGTTTAGTGTACATGATAAACAATACAATCTCTTTGGAACTGAATCTTAAACTCCTGTATTGCCACTTGTGCAGTTAAGCAACCAATAGGTTAAAAACAATGTAGACAGAAATTTATTGCACGTATGCAAGGGCAAAGGTTAATCCAGCAGACGTGTTGTGCTATAAAAAGCACAACGATTACAAGGAAAGTAATGGCCTCAAAGGCTACATGAAAAAAAATTTGAATATGAAAGCTTGAAGCAGAGTTGTATCCCTTTGTGTTGAGTAAGAGATTCTGGAACTTAACAAAATTGTGGGGATTCAGAAGTCTCTCAGACTGCAAGGTTCGCAACCACTTTCTTGGGTAGTTAGGGATGGACATTGAATGATGGTCTAGCCAGTCCCGATCTCCTGGAAAGGATAAGCCTAGAAAACAGGTGTCATCGATTTTTAAATTAACGTACCATATATGAAAACCCATATAAAGCATTATTTAGTGGTGAAAGAAATGCCAGCAGGACAAAAGTCTAAATAAAGGGAAATTAACAAGTGTAATGTTATTACAAAATGTGAAAGTCACTTGTGGATGTTCTTAAGAAATTTTTCAAAATTTCTGGATTCTATCTTTTCTAAACATGGGGAAAATTGTACGATCACTCAGCAGTTTGAGGAAGGAGAAACCAGGTGACTGCAGGCCTACTGAAGTCTGTTGAAGTGACATTTGCTTAGTCATACCAGATAATCTAGTAGAATCTTCAGGGTTTCTGAGCACACTTGCTACAACAGTCCTTACTGATGTCGTGTGGACTTCTTCATAGGCTTCTCGTAGAATCCCTACAGTGTGAAAACATGCCCTTCAGCCCAACAAGTCAAGGCCACGCTGACTCTTGGAGCATCCCACCCACCCCTGTCTCTATAACCCACCTAATCTACACTATGGGTAATTTAGCATGGCCAATCCACCTAGCCTGCACATCTTTGGACTGTGGGAGGAAACTGGAGCCCCCAGAGGAAACCCATGCAGATGTGGGGAGAATTGTGCAAACTCCAAACAGATGCCTGAGGGTGGAATGGAACATTGGTTTCTCACACTGTAAGGCAGCAGTGCTAACCACTGAGCCACCGTGCTGCCCCCAACGTAACTCATTGAGCTAGTTCTGGGAAAAAAAAAATCATTGCAGAATAGAAGTGCATGTTGGATCTGACAACTAGTGTTTGAAGCATTGGGTTTTCATGATGTGTTAACAAGATTTAACACATTGTGTAATCTGAGTTTTAAGATCAGCAAGCATTTTTTTCTCTTGTTTAGAATCATAGAATCCCTACAGTGTGGAAACAGGCCCCTCGGCCCAACAAGTCCACACTGACTCCTCCAGAGCATCCCACCCAGACCCATCCCCCTATAATCCACCTAATCTACTCCTCCCTGAGCACTACGGGCAATTTAACATGGCCCATCCACCTAACCCGAACACCTCTGGACTGTGGGAAGAAACCGGAGCACGCGGAGGAAACCCACGCAGATACGGGGAGAATGTGCAAACTCCACACAGACAGCGGCCCGAGGCTGAAATCGAACCCAGGTCCCTGGCGCTGAGAGGCAGCAGTGCTAACCACTGCCACCGCGTGGAGGTCATTGCTGACTTGGTCAGTATGTGTTGCCCGTCGCTAACTGTTCTGGAAAAAGGTTGTTGAGCTGCCTTCTTAAACACTGCAGTCTTGGATGTAGAGGCACACTCTTGCTGTTAAGGAAGGAATGCAAGGATTTTGACACAGTGACAGTGAAGAAACATTGTCATCCTGATTTTAGAACTATATCAATGGTTTGGAAGGGAACTTAGTGGTGGTATTCCCATGTCTGTTGCCCTTGTCCTTTATGGAGATAGAAATTACAGTTCATCAAGCCTCTTCCTAATTGCCTGAAGTTTTAAAAGCACATGTATAGCTGGAAGAAGACAGAGGGTGGTGGTTGATGGGAAATGTTCATCCGGGTGTAGAATTACTAGTGGTGTACCGCAAGGATCTGTTTTGAGGCGACTGCTGTTTGTCATTTTTATAAATGACCTGGATGAGGGCGTAGAAGGATGGGTTAGTAAATTTGCAGATGACACTAAAGTCGGAGTTATGGATAGTGCGGAAGGATGTTGCAGGTTACAGAGGGACAGAGATAAGCTGCAGAGCTGGGCTGAGAGGTGGAAAATGGAGTTTAATGCGGAAAAGTGTGAGGTGATTCACTTTGGAAGGAGTAACAGGAATACAGAGTACAGAATAATGGTAAGATTCTTGGTAGTGTAGATGAGCAGAGAGATCTGTGTCCATGTGCATAGATCCCTGAAAGTTGCCACCCAGGTTGATAGGGTTGTTAAGAAGACGTACGGTGTGTTAAGTTCTATTGGTAGAGGGATTGAGTTTCGTAGCCGTGAGGTCATTTTGCAGCTGTACAAAACTCTGGTGCGGCTGCACTTGGAGTATCGCGTGCAGTTCTGGTCACCGCATTGTAGGAAGGATGTGGAAGCATTGGAAAGGGTGCAGAGGAGATTTAACAGGATGTTGCCTGGTATGGGGGATGGGCCTTATGAGGAAAGGCTGAGGGACTTGAGGCTGTTTTTGTTAGAGAGAAGAAGGTTAAGAGGTGACTTAATAGAGACATACAAGATGATCAGAGGATTGGATAGGGTGGACTGAGCTTTTTCCTCAGATGGTGAGGGCTAGCACGAGGGGACATAGCTTTAAATTGAGGGGTGATAGATCTAGGACAGATGTCAGAGGTAGATTCTTTACTCGGAGTAGTAAGGGCATGGAATGCCTTGCCTGCAGCAGTTGTAGACTCGCCAACTTTAAGGGCATTTAAATGGTCGTTGGATAAACATATGGATGATAATGGAATAGTGTAGGTTAGATGGACTTCAGATTGGTTTCACAGGTCGGCGTAACATCGAGGGCCGAAGGGCCTGTACTGCGCTATTATGTTCTATGTAGAAACTCCTTAATGATCAATTCTAACACCTTCCCCAGAAAAGGTGTCTGAAGCCAAGTGGCCTACAGTTTCCTGCTTTTCGTCTCCCATCCCTCCCTTGAATAGAGGATTATTGGCTACTTTTCAAAATTGGAATTTTTCCTGAATCTTGTGAACTTTGGAAAATTCACTAGTGCTTCTACCATATTTGCATTCCTTAGGGCATTGGGATAAACTGTCTTCACCCAGACTCTTGTCAAACCACAGGTCATTAATTTGCTTAATATCACTTTCCTCGTAGTTTCACTGAGTCTGACTCCCTTTTATCTTGGTTACAGTATTACTGCAAGTTTTTTATCCTCTACCGAAGACGGGCAAAATATTTGTTCAGTTCATCTGCCGTTCCTTATCTACTATTAACTAACTCTCCATTCTCACTTTCTCTAGCTTACCCACATTGACTTTGTGCTCTCTCCTTTTTGAATTCCTTTAGAAACTCTCATCTGTTTTTACATGTCTAGTTTAATGCTGCGTGCATTCTAATTTCTCCATCCTGATTTAACCTCTCAGTCATTCTGTCGTTCTTTATAGTCTGTTTGGATTTCCAGAAGGCACTCTAAGATCTGTGCAACATTGGCTGGAGACAAATCATGCTGAGAAGTTGCACTTTGTTGAACTTTGTTTAACTGGGCCATCTGAGGAAGGGTCACTGGACCCAAAACGTTAACTCATTTTTTCCCACAGGTGCTACCAGCTGCCAGACCTGCTGAGCTTTTCCAGCAACTTGTTTTTGTTCCAGCCTTTTCTGCTGCCTGGCATATCTCGTCCAGGTAGAGGAGTGCAAGGAGACAGAAGACTAGCTAGACCTAGATCTGTCAGGTTGCTGTTGTTTCACATTCTTACTCTGCTTGGCTAGAACAGCTGCAGTGGTGGACCCTACATGCATGAAGCTTTCTACAACTTCCAGCATCATGTCATTCATTCTGATAGATGTACACTGACAACATCCTGAACCATGACTTTTATCTTCCTGATGCCAATGGTCAAACTAAACTATTTAGGAGTGTGCAAGAGCCTCTGCTTCAGTGAAGGTGGTTCTTGGTATGGATTGCTTGTGTGACTTAGTGGAAAAGAAACTGTGCAGACATGGCATACCTTTCTATGAGGCAAGCAAGGCTGAACCACTTTTGGTATGAAAGTAGACAGCCATCCTCTGTTAATTAACTTGAAGGCATGGAACATGTCTGTTTGTGCCAGAACATGACCCTGTCTGCTCTCAGTGCAAAACTGGAGTTTTGGATCTTGATCAGTGACCTTGTTCAGCATATTATCACAGAAAGGAGATCACTTTGAGGTGTACATGTGGGTTGGGTTCTGTCTTTACTATGAGTGATAGTTGGCATTTATCTGGATATAATTTCTTTAAGACTAAACTAAGCTTATTCAACAGTTGTTGGCCAAATTCAAGCTCTGAGGAGGTGCCGGTGTTGGACAAGGTCAAAACTCAACGTGACACCAAGTTATGGCCCAACAGGTTTATTCAAAAACACCAACACTCCGAAAGCTTGTGTTTTCAAATAAGCCTGGTGTTGAGTTTTGACCTTGTCCAACACAGCTCAAATAGCCCTGTTTCTTGTTCTGATACCATAAAATCAAAACGGTGCTTTTATTTGTTTGCTTTAGCAGATGGTAGTAATGCAATGGCTCCAGCTCTTTATTTGACAATTGTTTTCAGCAGCAAATCTCCTCTGTCCCTGCCAATGTCCGTAAAGCCCAATTAGTGTTACTGTAATACACTAATTAGCTGATAGAAATGAGCATGCTGAAATGGCAGTGTTAATAGAAGCAATCGGTGCTAGTTCTTAGCAACAATCTAGGTCTGTCAAAGAAGTCTCTCCATTTCACTCTATTTCGTTAACATTACAGGTCAACTAGTTAACTGCAGAACATCCAAGCTGCAAGCTTTATTCAATTTGAGATTTATAAAATCTCAAGAAGGAATCTGAAGCTGAATATTCATGAACTGACTGGGTTAGTTTGTAATTAACTTCAGTAATCTTCACAAATAGAATGAGTCTGTTTCACAGTCTGCTTACTTCTGGAGTTTTCTTGAAGTTTTATTAAGTTTGTTGTTGGGTTGGCTTCAACCACCTGGAAGAACGTAGAACATAGAACAATACAGCGCAGAACAGGCCCTTCGGCCCTCGATGTTGCACCGCCCTGTGAACTAATCTAAGCCCATCCCCCTACACTATCCCATCATCATCCATATGCTTATCCAAGGACTGTTTAAATGCCCCTAATGTGGGGCAGGATAGCAGGTGCATGGAACAGCACCCTGTAAGCTCCCCTCCAAGATGAGCACCATCCTGGATTGAATGGATGTTGCTGTTCCTTCGCTGTAGCTGGGTCACCAATCCTGGATCTCCCTCCCTGATGCCTCCCAAGTGTCCCTTCATTGCATTAACTGTGTTTCGGTTCAGTACAGTCTTTTTTTCTTCTCTCTTTTGTGAGCAGCTGTGTGTTAACAATATATTTATTCTGTAGATGCCTAATTGGAGAATAAACTATTGATGGAATTCCTGCAGTTATATTTGGAATTTTTTAGAAACGGTACACAAGAGTAAGCTTTGGTCCTTTTTTAAATCCGGCTTTGGTACAATCAGTCAACCATTATTTTAATTTCAAGTCCCTGTCCTTCATTAACGTATTACCCATTTTGTATATTGGGTTTTTTTTTGTCTTTTTAATCCCTGTCCCCTGCTTCTAGTTTCTCCCATGAGGAGAAACAAATAGTCATTGGGTTATATAACACAGAAACAGATCCTTCAGCCCAACTCATCCATACCAACCAGATATCCTAAACTGATCTAGTCCCATTTGCCAGCATTTTGCCCATATCCGTCTAAACAACACCTATTCTTATGAAAGCCATCTGAATGGGTACATGTTGTAACTGTACCCACTTCTACTGCTTCCATTAATGTGCCACCCTCTGTGGGGAGGGCGGTGGGGATGTTGCCCCTCCAGTCCCTTTTAAATCTCTTCCCCTCTCTTCTTAAATTTTTGATCTCTAGTTTTGGACTCCCCTACCCTGAGAAAAAGACCTTGGCATTTACCTCAGTCATGCCCCTCATGATTTTTTAATAAACCTAATAGAAGGCCACCCTTCAACCTCTGACACTCAGAAAGAAGCACTAGCCTTTTTCAGCCTCTACCTACAGCTCAGCCCTTCAACCCTAGCAACTTCCTTGGAAATATTTTCTGCACCCTTTCAAGTTTGACATCTTTCCTGTGGCAGGGAAACCAAAATTGAGTGCCGTATTCTAAAAGTGGCCTTGCCAATGTCCTCTATGGCCACCAGATGACATCCCAACTCCTTTACTCAATGAACTGACCAAAAAAAGCAAGTGTGCCAAACGCTGCCTTTGTCACCCTGTCTACCTGCGACTCCACTTTCAAGGAACTATGTACCTACACCCCTACATCCTTGTTCAGCAATACTGTTCAGGGCTGTATCATTTAAGTGTGTAAGTCCTGCCCTGATTAGTCTTACCAAAATGCAACTCCTCACATCTACGTAAATTAAACTCCATCTGCTACTCCTTGGCCCATTTGCCCATCTGATCAATATAACTCTGAAGTAACCTCCTTAGTTTCTGTTCTGTCACCATTCTGGTGTCACCTGCAAACTTACTAACCTCCCCTCCTATACTCTCATCCAAATTTATTTATATGAATGATGAAAAACAGTGGACCCAGCACCAGTACTTGTGGCATGCCACTGGTCACAGGCCTCCAAGTCTGAAAAACCTCCACTACCACCCTCTGCTCGTACCTTGAAGCTAATTTTATATCCAGTTGGCTAGTTCCTGCTGGATTCCATGTGATCCAACCTTGCTAACCAGTCTACCATACGGAATCTTGTTGAATGCCTTGCTGAAGATCATAGACAACTTCTACCACTCCATCTTCTTCAATCTTGTCACTTAAAAGCAATCAAGTTAGTGAGACATGACTTCCCATGCACAAAGCCATGTTGACTGTCCCTTGTCAGTCCTTGCTGTTCCAAATACATGTAAATCCTGTCCCTCAAAATCCCCTTCAACTTGCTCACCACTGATGTCAAGCTCACCAGTCTGTAGTTCCCTGGCTTTTCTTTACCACCTTTTTTAAATAATGGCACCACATTACCCAACTTCAGTCTTCTGGCACCTTGCCCATGGCTATTGATACAAATATCTCAGCAAGGTGCTCAGCAATCTCTTTCCTAGTTTCCCACTAAAGTTTGGGAACACTTGGTTGTTTTTTTTTTTTTTGTTCACCTTTATCTGATTTTAAGACATCCAACACTACCTCTTCAGTGGTATGGATACTTTTTTTTAAAAATAATTATTTATTTTCCTAAGTTCCCTAGCTTCCACGTCCTTCCCCACAGTATATAATTCCTCTAGCAATTCTGCTCTTGATCTTCTTCCAATAAGATCACCTCTCATTCTTACCTGAAGATTGTGTATCTCAAGTCAGTCTTTGAGGACTGAAGTGGAAAAAGACTTTTTTAAAACAAAAACGAGGAGGATCGTTGCACTTGTGAATAGCAAGTTGCTAATGTTTATTGTAAATTCTGTTTACACTGCATGTGCAACCATTGGGAGAAATTTGGTTGCAGCTGAGCTTGCACCAGGGAGTGTACATAAAATGAGATTTGGCTAGTGACCATTTGATTGGTCAGCAGAGTTATGACCAGTTGTCAATGGCAAACATCTTCTACCTGCCTACAACTGTTCAGCTTCCAAGTAGCTGAACAGTTTTTAGTGAGTGATTATATAGCCTGAAAGCCTGTTTATTTTTCTTTAACAGTTGCTGTTGCTTTTGAGCAATGAGTTAGACTTTATAATTTAAAATAGCCGCTTAGTGCCGCAACACAATGGAACACCTGGAGAGATTCAACAGCATGTTGTGACAAGTAGAAGAATCAACTTGGCAAACCCTGTGGTCAGGAGCCTCTGAACTGCCTTTGTGTTTTTCTGCCCATCA
Source organism: Ginglymostoma cirratum (assembly GCA_024137785.1). Taxonomy (NCBI): domain Eukaryota; kingdom Metazoa; phylum Chordata; class Chondrichthyes; order Orectolobiformes; family Ginglymostomatidae; genus Ginglymostoma; species Ginglymostoma cirratum. Next base: position 18,047,882 of record JAHRHZ010000273.1, on the reverse strand, counting down.
TCCATAAGGCAATTTTCTTCTACGTATGTGCAGTGTTTATAATGGGGTTACAGTTTTAACCAGTAGTCATGTCTGCAATTAGTTGTTGTTTACTCAATCATTTTTATTTATAATGAATAGTAATTCTTAGGTACAAAAACCTGGTCCTGTTAACCTGGGTCTGAAAAGGACAAGTAAATCAAGATGTGTTGCATACTTCTACCTAAAGTCTTTAATCCTTTGTGACAATTCCAGGAATAGTGAAGCTTGATTTCCCATATGCTGCCCAACTGAGGTGTGACTGGATGTAGGCCCAAACTGTAATTCTTGCAGAAACTTTCTGGAATCTGAATTCCACTTGGCTTGACATTGAAACAGAACTCAGCTGCTTTGTATTCTTTCTGTTCTGAAAGTTGACTGCCTGAAATGCCCAGCAATACCCTGTAGCAATGGTAGAATAATACTAGTTAATTTTGTTTCATAGTATCCTGATATAACAAAGGTGTAATTTTTCTGTGTATAAGGTGATAAAAGATATATTTTTATATGGAAAAGCTACAGGCTGTGTTGTGTCTCGGTTCCCTTTGATCTTTGACCCAATGTTATGGAGAGCTGACCTGTGATCTTAACAGGTGCTCCACAGCAATTTTGGCACAGCTTTCACCACCAGGTTCAGGAGATTGGAGTGGTTTAAAGGTAGAATGACTTGGTGGAGGTTAAGGTTGGGAAGGCCTCAGATGCCCAGGGGAGTGACAAAATGGCTATATCTAAAACTACTCGGCTTCCTCAAGCATAGAAATCACTTCCCACCACCAAAAGGCAGAAGTGGGATGAGGCCCTGAAATGGTCCAATGGCTGCATAAGGACCTCAAGTGGCTCAAGGTTAGGAGAGCCATGCAGTATAGTGTTTCAGATCTGTCAGGCAGCTTGAAATATGGGAGACTACCTACTGGCTTCTACTTTGCCTGAACTTTAAACTTAAACCTCGTAGTTACTTATATAAACTGTTGACTTTAAGCTCTTTGTCCTCAGAAAACTCAAAAGTTAACAATGTTGATGGGAAGCCCGTCTTTAACATTAGTACCTGATGTGCTCATAATTCCTCAAGGACTTGGCATATTTCAACAAATTAGCTCCTTTCTACTCTACCCCAACCCATTCAAACGGGTAAAAATTACAAACCTTGATTTTTAGCTTGACCTAAAGGATGAAGATCACACCCAATCTTCTTTGTGTTCTTTTTGTGAGTGACAGTCTAAAAATGCACAATACTTGATGCATACTCCTCAAGCTCTGGTCCAGTGGTTCTTGAATTGCTTTGACAATCCTTTTAACTATCTCTCAAAATTGATCAATAAATGAGTTCTAAAATCAAGGTTTGATCTTGATAATGCCATTGTGTTGCTGACATAAATCTTAAAAAAAAAAAAAAAAAAAACCATCAGATTAATTTTTAGGCATTACTTTCTATTTTTAGGTGTTGCCTACATTGACATATTTAAATCAGTGAGTTGTATGTTACAGCTGAACTGGTTGTGCAATTAAGCAGGCTGCTTACTTGCTATGGGAGATTGGAGAGCTATAACCATGCCAGAGCCAGAGCCATTGCCAGGTATGTGTATACTAATTTTGCTTAAATTGGGTATTTAAAATGCCCAAATGTTTCATTTGGGAAATTCCAATGTCGGTGTACCTTTGTGTTATAATTTTGAGGGAAGTGCTTTCCTTTCCTGTGGCTTGCGTACTTCCAGTAAATCTCAGTTGTTAATAGCAGACTATTTCACAATACAGCTAAATATCTCCTGGAGTGCATTGTGTTTTCAAATTTTGAGAGCCTAACTGTTCTACCTCCCTATCATTTTTGCAGTTTCATCAATCTTTTAACATTTCCATTAGTAAATTGAATGTAAATTAAAAGATAATGGAGACGGAACCATTTTCATACAGCTCTTTTCCTTTTGGCACTTGTCCTGTAGCACTGCCACCTTTTGGATAGGAAAAGTCAGTACTGAAGCTGACAGTTAAATACCAAATTCATTGCTAACCTGCCTCCTGTTTTAAAATGTATGTATTTTCTAAACAACCTGTTCAGAGATGTAATTTAAACACCTCTGGAGCAGGTGGAACTTGAACCTGGCACTCTTAGCCCAGTGACCTTAGGGAGGGACGTTACCACTGCACCACGAGCTCTAAACCTGCCTCTTACAAATTCTAAATGGGCAGTGTTACACTCGAGTTATCTTCAGATCTTGCCTCAAGTATTGAAACCCATAGGGGCTGGTTCATTTTGCTTGACTTTTATACAGGTGTGCAAGATTACTCTTGTAGTACTTACTACATTGTGGTAGTGTCCCCTTCTTTGGCCCAAAGATCTGGTTAAGTCCCACTTGGGAAATGGCTCAACATGTCCAAGCAAGTTGTTTTCAAGTGCATATAGGTTTGTGATATGCATGCAAAAACATCATAAGTACAGTTTAAATCAGTCTCTTACCACATCCTTCAATTCTTTCTTATTTTGGAAACCAGTTCAGTTATTTCTTGATCCTGTTTGGTCCCTTTGGAAATTCATGCTACTTATTTCGTGAATCCTATTCATTTAACTTCTGACATTCCATTGCCTTTATACAAACATTTTGAAATGCTTCAAATGTAAATTTCACTTAATTTTTTCAGTTATAAATTTTAAAAGTTTGTACTAAGTGCTATCTGTAATTGCTTTATGATAATTAGGCTTAATCAAGCTAACCAAGTACCCGATCAGGCATTTGAAGTACCTTTTAATGAAGGTGCAGACAAGTTTTTTTGACTGTTGATTCCAGAGATGCACAATTTCTCATCTATAGGTAGATAGGTGAAAGAGATGATAGGAACTGCAGATGCTGGAGATTCCAAGATACCAAGGTGTAGAGCTGGATGAACACAGCAGGCCAAGCAACACCAAAGGAGCAGGAAGGCTGACGTTTCGGGCCTAGACCCTTCATCGGGGAAGGGGGTTCTGAAAAAAATAGGGAGAGAGATGGATAGAGGAGAAGATAGGTGGAGAGGAGACAGACAGGTCAAAGAGGCAGGGATGGAGCCAGTAAAGGTGAGTGTAGATGGGGAGGTAGGGAGGACGGACAGGTCAAGGGGGGGCGGGATGAATTCAGTAGGTAGGAAATGGGGGTTTGGCTTGAGGTGGGAGGAGGGGATAGGTAAGAGGAAGGACAGGTTAGGGAGGCAGGGATGAGCTGGGCTGGTTTTGGGATGCGGTTGGGGGAGGGGAGATTTTGAAGCACCTGCCCCCACACCACCTCCCTCACCCCCATCCAAGGCCCTTAGAATTTCCACATCAAGCAGATGTTCAACTACACATTTGCTAATGTGGTATACGGCATCTGCTGTACCCGTTCTGGCCTCCTCTACATCGGGAAAACCAAGCGGAGGCTTGGGGACCGCTTTGCGGAACACCTACGCTCGGTTCGCAATAAACAACTGCACCTCCCAGTCGCGGACCATTTCAACTGCCCTTCCCATTCCTCAGACGACATGCCCATCCTGGGCCTCCTGCAGTGCCACAACGATGCCACCCGAAGGCTGCAGGAACAGCAACTCACATTCTGCTTGGGAACCCTGTAGCCCAATGGTATCAATGTAGATTTCACAAGCTTCAAAATCTCCCCTTCCCCTACCGCATCCCAAAACCAGCCCAGCTCATCTCTGCCTCCCTAACCTGTCCTTCCTCTCACCTACCCCCTCCTCCCACCTCAAGCCAAACCCCCACTTCCTACCTACTAACGTCATCCTGTCCCCCTTGACCTGTCCGTCCTCCCTGGACTAACCTATCTCCTCCTACCTCACCACCTACACTCACCTTTTACTGGCTCCATCCCTGCCTCTTTGGCCTGTCTGTCTCCCCTCCACCTATCTTCTCTATCCATCTTCTATCCGCCTCCCCCTCTGTCCCTATTTATTTCAGAACCCCCTTCCCCTTCCCCCATTTCTGATGAATGGTCTAGGCCCGAAACGTCAGCCTTCCTGCTCCTGTGATGCTGCGTGGCCTGCTGTGTTCATCCAGCTCCACACCTTGTTATCTTAGATTGGAGAAATTTTTTTTTTCTAGAGTGAAGATGTAGAGGAGTTGTGATAGGGGTTTTAAATCATTACAAGGTCTACCCAGATAAGGGAAAGCTTTGTCAGTTGAGAAATGGGACACAGTTGTAATGTTATTGGCAGAAGAACCAAAGGTAACACGAGGACCAACTCTACATAGCAAACAGTTATGATCTGGAATGCATGACAGAGACTGACCAGATTCAAAATTGTGGTTTATGAAGAGAAATTGGATAAGTACCTGACCAAAGGTTTAAGAGTAGGACTAACTAATTGGCTTTTGCAGGGAGGGACGAGGTAGCTAAAGGCTAGACGCTATTCCGAATCTGTAAAATAGAATAATGGAGTCCATTATTTAGGTGTGCCTATTTTGCATTTGTACAACTGCATTGATGTTGTACGCCTGGCATTAACAGCATGTTCACCAGAGGTCAGCTTCATTAGGTTAGTATGTGGTTCAAATTAAGGATTCCAGGGAACAAAGGTTGTAATGTATAGCCAGCTGAACATGAGGAATCTGAACTACAGGGTGATCTGTAAACTAGCCTTGAGTTGGCAAGCTGGATCCCAGTGCTTAAAGGAATATCAATCTTGTACAGACCCAAATGGCAAAGCCTCCTCAGTTTTAACATTTTTAAGGATTGTAGTCATGTCTTTAGGTCAAATGACCAAGGCACAAAGCCAATTCTTCGCCCTGCCAATGCTGAAAGGGCTCAATATGAAGTTATACACTCATGGAGACTAGACTAACCCAAACCATAAACCAATCTTTAAGTGCCTTAATGACTACTGCCCAATAGCTCTGACTTCAATAATCATGAAGTATTTTGAGGCTGGACATGGTCCACATCAACTCCAGTCTCCCAGCTGCCTCCATCCCCTACAGTTTGTCTACAACATAACAGGTCCACAGAGGATGCCATGTCCCTAGCACTGCACTCACTCCTGGAACATCTGAACAACAAGGACACCTACATCAGACAACCTGATCGTTGACTACAGCTCTGGCTTCAACACCATTATGCTCTCCAGAATGATCTCAGAACTCTGTCATCTTGGTCTCAGCTATACCCTCTACAACTGGATCCTTAGCTTTCTGACCCATAGACTGCAATCAGTGAGGATTGGTAACTACACCTCCTCCACAATAGCACTCCACTCTGGAGCCCCCCCCCTACCCCCCCCAAGGATACATCCTCAGCACCCTACTGTACTCCCTGTGCACCTACAATTGTGTTGCCAGATTCCAAACAAACATCATCTACAAGTTCACTGACAACACCACCACGGATACCCAACAACAACAAGTCAAAAAAGGGTGATAGAGGGCTTTGTGGCCTGGTGCAGTGGGAACAATCTGTCTCAATGTCAGCGAAACTAAAGAACTGATCACAGACTTCAGAAAGAAATTAGAACACGCCCCCATCTACATCAACGGAACTGAGGTTGAGTGTGTGAAGAGCAAGTTCCTCAGTGATGATAACCAATCTGTCCTGGATTTCCCACGTAGAGGTGACAGTCAAGAAGGCACAACAATGCCACCTCTTCCTCAGGTGGCTCAGGAAACTTATGTCCATAAGGTCCCTTACCAACTTCTACAGGTGAACCATGAAAGCATGCTGTCCGGGGGCATAATGGCCTGGTATGGCAACTGCTGTACCTAGGACTGTAAGAAACTACAGAAGGTGGTGTGCACAGCCTAGACCATCACAGAAGCCAACCTTCGATTCATGGACTCTTTACACGATTCACTGCTGCGGAAAGCCAGCCAACGTCAAAGACCCATTGCACCCTGGTAACAATCTCCTACAACCTCTTCCATCAGGCAGAAGATACAGAAGCCTGAACACAAGACCAAGCAGGCTCAGAAACAGCTTCTTTCTGGCCATTATCAGACTGTTGAATGGACTCTAGCCTCAAATAGTGTAACCTGTATGCCTCTAAGTCTTTTTGATCTGTGCATCCTTTGCTTGCTGTGATCTGCCTGTACCACTTGTAATCAAACCAAAGCTTTTCATTTTCGGTACACGTGGCAATAAAATCAAAAATCATTATCAAAGGAAGAGAAGAATCCATGTGTAGAACCTACTTTTCAAAAAAAAGTTGCTGGAAAAGCTCAGCAGGTTTGGCAGTGTTTGTGAAGAGAAATCAAAGTTAATGTTCCAATTCTGGTGTCCCTTCCTCAGAAGGGTCTCTTCACAGATGCTGACCGACCTGCTGAGCTTTTCCAGCAACTTGTTTTTGTCTGATTTTATAGTATCCTCAGTTCTTTCAGTTTTTATCGAGAACCTAGTTGTTTATTAATGGTTGAAACCAACGGTTATATTTGTAGTTTAATATTTTGTGATTATCTTGCTTTTGTCTGCGTTTGAACTTCTGATGGAGCAGACATGCACACTATCTGAGCTGGTTCCTTGGTTTGTCAACACACCGCTCCTAAAGCCTTTTGTGAAATGGGGGGCCTTGAAGGATTTAGTGTCAAAATTTGAAGCTGTCATTCCAGAAATGTGCACAATCTGTAGACCCAAATCTTCAAGTGGTGCAAACTTTTTTTTTTTTTTTTTTGCTGGTATTTTTTTCTGGGAGGTTTTGCAACCCCCATGGGTGATAAATTATGCATCGAGTAGTTGCTTAAGTAAATGTAATATTCCTAGTGTGGTTTTATAACTTTTTATCAATATGTAAAGTGTTCATGATATCACCTTAAGTATTTCTCTGAACCAAACTATCTGTATTTGGCATTGAATGGCAAAAGTTTGTCAGCAGTAATGTGACTATAAATATTCAAGCTGCCCTTTCTATTTGCAGCATCTTTTGGTAGTTAATTCCTAAAAGGGTTCAAATGCTTAAAATCATGTCTTAATATATTTGTAGATGGTATTAATTAGTTTCAGACTGAGTCACTTTATAAGAGTCTGTTAGCTGTTGTACAGGACTGGCTCAGTTAATTTTCTGTGTTTTTGTTTTTTACAGCAGACAAAGAGTTTATTTATCGCTATATATCCAGACCTCTCATGTCTCCCCACAACAGTTCCACTGAAACACTGCCTTTGTTTACCAGTCATAATTTAAGTTTATTTTGCACAAAGGAAAATGTTGAGCAATGCACAGCATACCTCAATCAGGTAAATAGTTTCTAAAATAAAACCACGTTTGATTTTTGCATATATTTTTGGTCTTGTAGCACCCTGTACGATATGGTTTTTTTTCTTTAAAACACAATCTGACGAAGAATGAACATATCTCCTACTGCCTTTATCTCTTGCCTTAATAGGATTATATTTGAGTAGATTGTTGTCATCGTCCTCTTGTTTTTGCTGTGGTGACAGCAAAAACGTCCTATTTGTCCTTAATCATAACTTAATTCTAACGTGCATCCCGCCAAAGATTGCATCCTTCTAAAATAGGGTTGGGTTATTGGCATTACCCACAGCAGTATAAATAAATATTACTGAAAGCACTGCATTGCAATGCAGCATTTGAAAAGTGTGTAACCAGCCATTATGAAATGCTTGTATTTAATGCTGACACTTGCAGGAGTGTTTACAAAGTCAAGAGGTAGAACTGTGTAAGTGGCTTGAATTTCACCTATTTATCCCAGATATGAATGGCATTTCCAACAATCCCTGTATTTTCCCAATGTTTATTATGCTCTTGAAGTGACGGTGACCCTGCCTTAATATAACTATTCTGGCTGGCTGTTAGGATTGAGCCTTGATGGCAACGTACGTGTGGTCTGTTACACCTTTTTTGGACATGTAGAAAGCTAGATATGGCTGTAAATTCCAGGCCACGTATACTTAAGATCTGCAGTAACCTTCATTGCCTCTGTTTGTAGTTAGTATTTACAGGATTATAATGAAGTATGTTCTAGGGGCCTGAGTTTGCCTCTGTTCTCCTCCTGTACATGCTGTTGGGCTACCTGCACTGTATAGTATTGGGTTCCTGTGCAACACTGATTTTTCTTCTCCCCCCCCCCCCACAAATCCTCAGAGGAAAGCAGAGGTTGTATGATGCCCATTGTCCAATATCCTCTTCCCTTCCCTTTCTTTCAAGGCAGTCTCAAGTGTGATCCCCTTTTGGAACTCCCCTTTAATGACAGCTGCTTCTGACCTTTTTTGGTTTGTACGCTATCCCTTTTAATCTTTTGGAGCAAACCTTGGACTCAGTCACTTCCTACCTTGTAACACTATTCAGCTATCAAATTTGAGCACCCAAAAATTAATCCAATTGACTCCATCTTTAAGTCAAAAAAGTGACTTGAGAATCAGGTAAGTCATGTTTTAAATTGCTGATGTTGAATGAATGAGTTACTGAAGGTACAGAAGACTCATGTAAGTTTAATTTAATCGGGAAGCTACATTAAATCCCACATGTGTACATAAATAATATTGAAATGTATAAAGGGGTCATGGAAAATGCAACATTTGGCCTTCCCATTGCCTACCTGCCTGCCTCCAGTGTGTTTTATTGTTCAGGGAGTGTGGGTATTGCTGGATAGGCCAGCATTTACTCTTCATCCTAATTAAGAGTCAGCCACATTGCTGAGAGTCTGCAGTCACATGTAGGGCAAGCCAGGCCAGGTTAAGATGGCAGGTTTTCTTCACCTAAAGGACATCTGTGAACCAGATGGGCTTTTCCTGGCAATCAATGAAACTCCAAGGCTATTTACGCATGCGTGAAGAATAAGAGAATGACCAGAGTAAGGGTAGGGCCGATCAAGGATTGTAAGGGGAATTTGTGCACGGAGCCTAAAGAGACAGGAGAGGTCCTTAATGAATACTTTTCTTCAGTATTCAGAACTGAGAGAGACCTAGTTGTAGAGGAGGATGTTGTGAAACAGGCTGGTAGGCTAGAGGAGGTTGATGTTAGTAAGGATGATGTGCTAGGAATTTTGAGGAAGTTGAAGATAAGTCCCCCAGGCCTGATTGGATTTATCCAAGGATTCTATGGGAAGCGAAGGAAGAGATCGCAGGGCCTTTGGCGATGATCTTTTCGTCCTCACTGTCCACAGATATAGTGCCGGAAGATTGGAGAGAGGCAAATGTCATTCCCTTGTTCAAAAAACGAATAGGCATATCCCTGGAAATTACAGGCCAGTTAGTCTCTCTTCAGTGGTGGGCAATTATTGGAAAAGGCTCTGAGATAGGATTTATGATCATTTAGATAGGCACAGTTTGATTCGTGATAGTCAGCATGGATTTGAGGGGTAGATCATGCCTATCAAACCTTATTGACCTCTTTGAAGAGGTGACCAAACACTTGGATGAAGGTGGAGCAGTGGATGTGGTATACATGGATTTAAGAAAGGCGTTTGATAAGGTTCCCCATGGTAGGCTCATGCAGAAAGTAAGGAGGCAGGGCATACGGGGAAATGTGGCAGATTGGAATCAAAATTGGCTGACCCTTAGGCAAAGGGTGGTAGTGGACAGGAAATATTCAACATCATGCTCAGTTACGAGTGGTGTACCACAAGGATCTATTCTGTTTCATCTTGTATTTGTGATTTTTGTAAATGATTTGGATGTAGGCATGGAAGGGTGGGTTAGTAAGTTCGCAGATGACACGAAGGTGGGTCGCGGTGTGGACAGTACAGAGGGCTGTTCTAGGTTACAAAGGGACATTGATAGGATGCAGAGCTGGGCTGAGAAGTGGCAGATGGAGTTTAACCCTGAAAAGTGAGGTCATTCATTTTGGAAGGACAAACTTGAAAGCACAATACTGGGTTAACGGAAAGATTCTTGGCAGTGTGGAGGAGCAGAGGGATCTTGGGCTTCATGTTCACAGTTTCCTGAAAGCTGCCACCCAGGTGGATAGAGTTGTTAAGAAGGCGTATGGTGTGTTAGCTTTCATTAATAGAGGGATTGAGTTCAAGGGCCGTCAAGTTATGCTCCAGCTCTACAAAACCCTGGTTCGGCCACATCTGGATTATTGTGTCCAGTTCTGGTCAACTCATTACAGGAAAGATGTGGAAGCATTGAAAAAGGTGCATAGGAGATTTACCTGGAATGGGGGGGGAAGGTCTTACGAGGAAAGGTTGAGAGAGCTGGGGCTTTTCTCTTTAGAACGACCAAGGATGAGAAGTGATTTGATAGAGGTGTACGAAATGATCAGAGGTATAGATAGTGGACAGCCAGAGGCACTTTCCTGGCGTGGAGGGAGCTATTTCAAGGGGCATAGTTTTAAAATGAGTGGAGGTAGATACAGGGGAGAC
>JAHRHZ010000273.1:17965065-18037200 GCA_024137785.1 Ginglymostoma cirratum | reverse complement strand
AGAAAATGGCCTATCCCATATCCTTAGGCTGTGATAACAAGCATGAAGCTGGATGAACACAGAAGGTCAAGCAGCATCATAGGAGAAAATTCCTGCTCCTATGATGCTGCTTGACCTGCTGTGTTCATCCAGCCCCATGCTTGTTATCAGGGGAAATTATAGATGCCTGAATTCCTGTAGGTCTTGTGGGCCTGAAGTGGTCAATCAGTGGCTAATTAAAATTCATTTCCCACTCCCAACCCACACTCAAATCAGTAATTTTAGCTTTCCCTGCCTAAGCAAGGTTCTTTTGAGTGCCATCTCAGCCCCTTGGAGGTGCATCGAAATCAGGCACCCGTTGAGGTAATGGGCAATATCCCCCTGGATTTTTGATTTTGAGGGGGCTGTGAATGCCATGGCATCCTATAAAATCAGCTCCATACTATTTTAAAATTTACCACACTATATGTAGCTTTGTCAAAAATATTTCTTCAATATTTTAGGAACTCACTGCATTGGGATTTCCATCTTTTTACACTGAAGACTCCACACGGAAAGAACTAAACCCGGAGGCCATTCTAAATTGCATGTATGACCTGCTTCAACTTCATCGCAAAAGTCTTCGTGCGTTAGAAGATATGGAAACACAAAATCTGAAATCTAGTAGTGATATGGATCACTTGTACCACAGCCAAGTTAAACTAAAGGTAAAAGGCAATATGAGTATCCTACCTTAACACTATTTTGCTGTTAGTCATTTTATTGAAGGTAACTGAAATACATGAGTTGAGCTTGAACATGCTCCTTAATGACCAAACAGAACTGCCTCTTAGTTCCCACAAAGTGTAGCTTTTTCTTTTAGAAGCTGGGGCAGTCCTTTTTCCTATGATCTCTTGACACACCCCACCCAGTTCCGTTTGGTGATAGCTTATGAAAGACTTTTAATTGAGAGGGATATTGATCCCATACTTAAATGTCAATTTCCTTTTTTCTGAAGAAGGGTCTAGGCCCGAAACAACATCAGCTTTCCTGCTGCTCGGCCTGCTGTGATCATCCAGCTCTATGCCTTGTTATCTCTGCCTTTTTCAACTTCTGTTTGCAAGAGGGGTGTGGAAAGAGAGGAAATTACTTATCTTCCAGTTGAGCAGGTTAAGCTTGAAAATGCCAAGCAGGATTTTAGTTGTTAAAACCATGAACTAGCGATTTATGATGCGCACATGCTTAACACTTGCTTTGCAAGTTGATGTGCTGTAACATTTTAAGTGATAGAGATGACTCTCTTGGGGTTTTGAATAATCCATCTTGTATATTCATAGGATCAACTGGAATTATCTCGTAGGGAAGTTGTAGCTCTTCAAGAAAAAGACAGACAACTACAGTTGAAGAACAGAACTTTACATGGCTTGCTAAAGAATGAAAAGGAGGAGGTAAATACTTAAAAATGTGTACCAAGTAAAACAAAAAGTACCTTTTAATTCCATACAGTTTACCTGAAACGTTAACTCTGATTTCTCTCCACAGATGCTGCCAGACCTGCTGAGCTTTTCCAGCAATTTCTGTTTTTCGATTTTACAGCATCTGCAACTATTTCGGTTTTATCTTAATTTCTTGATCGTTTTATTATTCTCCCAAAATTTCTTACCTGATCTTGACAATTTTAAAACAAATTTCAAAAAAAATCAGTTCAAGTAGAGAAATTCATTTAACAGTTCCTCTGGTTCTTTTTTACACACTTTTGACTTGGAAAAGAGTTCTCCCTTTTTTACTTCTAAGGAACGGGTACGTAGAATGTCTTCCAAAATAAGAATATTGCTAGTGAAATTGCCACCTTGATTTAGGTTGATTTTTGAACTAGTTTTCCTTCTAAAATTCCTGTCTGTTAAGTCAAGGAAAATCTAAACTATTAAAGCAATCTTTAATTTTATGCTGCAAAGTTAGAGAAGCTTTTATCACTCCACCTGAAAGACAGTGAGATCCAGTCTACCTGTGCCAGTGAATTTCAAAGATCCTATATCACTATTTGAATAACTCCATTTGCCTGAACCAGCATTGTATATCAAACATGTCTTGTCATTCTCTCATTTGCTTGCTCCTTGTTAAGTGCAAAGTTTGGGCAGCACAGTAGTTAGCACTACTGCCTCAGAACAGGGAACCCAGGTTCAATTCCAGCCTCGGGTGATAGTAAACCTCGGTGACAAAAGAAGTTGAATTCTCTCTTGAAGAGCAAGAAGGAGGCTTATGTAAAGATGAAGTGTGAAGGCTCAGTTAGGGTGCTTGAGAGTTACAAGTTAGCCAGGAAGGACCTAAAGAGAGCTAAGAATAGCCAGGAGGGGGCATGAGAAGTCTTTGGCAGGTAAGATCAAGCAAAACCCTAAAGCTTTCTGTAGGTATGTCAGTAACAAAAGAATGACTAGGGTAAGGTTAGAGCCAGTCAAGGACAGTAGTGGGAGGTTGTGCGTGGAGTCTGAAGAGATAGGAGAGGCGATAAATGAATATTTTTCATCTGTCGTTTTCATGTGGGAATACTATGTTGTCGAGGAGAATGCTGAGATACAGGCTATTAGACTAGACAGGATTGAGGATCACCAGGAGGAGGTGTTAGCAATTCCGGAAAGTGTGAAAATGGAGAAGTCCCCTGGGCCGGATGGGATTTATCCTAGGATTCTCTGAGAAGCGAGGGAGGAGATTGCAGAGCCTTTGGCTTTGATCTTTATGTCGTCATTGTCTACAGGAATGGTGCCAGAAGACTGGAGGATAGCAAATGTTGTCCCCTTGTTCAAGAAGGGGAGTAGAGACAACCCTGGTAATTATAGACCAGTGAGCCTTACTTCGGTTGTGGGTAAAGTATTGAAAAGGATTATAAGAGAGGATTTACAATTCTCCAGAAAGGAATAACTTGATTAGGGATTTGATTCATAGTTTTGTGAAGGGTAGGTCATGCCTCGCAAACCTTAGAGTTCTTTGAGAAGGTGACCAAACAGGTGGATGAGGGTAAAGCAGTTGATGTAGTGAATATGGAGGCATGGGATTGAGGGTGATTTAGCAGTTTGGATCAGAAATTGGCTAGCTGTAATAAGACGGAGGGTGGTGGTTGATGGAAAATGTTCATTCTGGAGTTCAGTTACTAGTGGTGTACCGCAAGGATCTGTTTAGGGGCCACTGCTGTCTGTCATTTTTATAAATGACCTGGATGAGGGCGTAGAAGGATGGGTTAGTAAATTTGCGGATGACACCAAAGTCGGTGGAGTTGTGGATAGTGCGGAAGGATGTTGCAGGTTACGGAGGGACATAGATAAGCTGCAGAGCTGGGCTGAGAGGTGGCAAATGGAGTTTAATGCGGAAAAGTGTGAGGTGATTCACTTTGGAAGGAGTAACAGGAATACAGAGTACTGGGCTAATGATAAGATTCTTGGTAGTGTGAATGAGCAGAGAGATCTTGTTGTCCGTGTGCATAGATCCCTGAAAGTTGCCACTCAGGTTGATAGGGTTGTTACGAAGGCGTATGGTGTGTTAGGTTTTATTGGTAGAGGGATTGAGTTTTGGAGCTGAGAGGTCATGTTGCAGCTGTACAAAACTCTGGTGCGGCTGCACTTGGAGTATTGCGTGCAGTTCTGGTCGCCGCATTGTAGGAAGGATGTGGAAGCATTGGAAAGGGTGCAGAGGAGATTTACCAGGATGTTGCCTGGTATGGAGGATAGGTCTTACGAGGAAAGGCTGAGGGACTTGAGGCTGTTTTCGTTAGAGAGAAGAAGGTTAAGAGGTGACTTAATAGAGACATACAAGATGATCCGAGGATTGGATAGGGTGGACTGAGAGCCTCTTTCCTCAGATGGTGAGGGCTAGCATGAGGGGACATAGCTTTAAATTGAGGGGTGGTAGATCTAGGACAGATGTCAGAGGTAGATTCTTTACTCAGAGTAGTAAAGGTGTGGAATGCCTTGCCTGCAGCAGTTGTAGACTCGCCAACTTTAAGGGCATTTAAATGGTCACTGGATAAACATATGGATGATTAGGGAATAGTGTAGGTTAGATGGGCTTCAGATTGTTGCACCAACCTGTGAAACCATCAAGGGCCGAGGGGCCTGTACTGCGCTGAAATGTTCTATGCTCTACGTTCTGAGAGTCTGCACTCTGTGCCTGTGTCTGTATGGGTTTGCCCTAGGTGCTCTGGCTTCTCCCATAGTCCAAAGATCTGCAGATTGGGTGTATCAGCCATGGTGGATGGGGTGGTGGGTCTGGGTGGGATGATCTTTAAAAAGTGGTGCAGACTCAGTGGGCCAGATGGCCTCTTTCTGCACTGTAATGATTCTTATGATTCCATTCTCTCATGCAAATTTGCATGTTCATGAAGCACTTTCAGACATTCTTGGGAGGTGATTATAATTTAAAAGTAATTGCTTCCTCTTAGTGTTTTCCTGAGTGTCTCCCTTTTTGTTTTTCTATTTTATTCAGTCTCTTACTTACTACTTAGCACTGACTCCTGTACATCTAAATAAGAGCATGCTAAAATCTCACTTTGGACAGCAGTTCTTGTTTTGACCCTATAATATAAACTCTAACGTTGAAAAATATTAAACTCCAGTACAGTGTCAAATTGTGAACAGGTTTTTATTACTGTGCTTTTGAAGTTACTGCTACTAATGCACTACTTTTAAGTCAATTAGCTGGCTTCCACCTTCGGCTAAAATGTTTTCACTGATCTGTTGAATTTCCATTGAGCGTATGTACTGAATTTTGTACTAGTGTGCTAAAACCTATTCAAGATATTTTTGATTTGAAGTACCTGGACTTCAAAAACTAGGGATGAAAAATGCCCTGATTAGAATTTGGATTAGACCCTTTTATTAATTCAGAGATTTTAGTGAAGTAGGATATTCTCCATATTGGAATTGCCTGAAACTTCATGTATTTCCATTTGTCAAGTATTGTGGATTTTCTTCTGGTTTCCAAATGTAGTGGTGTAAACTAGTTTTTGAATATTTACCACAAATACTTTAAGACTGTTGATTACAAACTAAACAGTTTAGAATTTTTAAATTACTGAATTTGTTGCACTTTGTTTTTAGACACAAAAATTACAAAATATAATAGCAAGTCGCGCTACTCAATACAATCATGACTTGAAGAGAAAGGAACGAGAGTACAATAAACTGAAAGAACGCTTGCACCAACTCGTGATGGATAAAAAAGATAAAAAGCTATGTAAGTTTTCCTGGGATCATACAATCTTTGGGCTGTTAGTGTTGGTGGAGGATTTCATCACATGTTAATGAAATGTTGGGGCAACTGGACCTAATGCTTTACATTATTGCCAAATGGATTGCTTTTAATAACTTAGTGTGCAGTGATCCTGGTGTGTATCCTATTTCCTTGCTGTACCTGTTGCCTTTCTTCTTGAAGCACCACTGATTAGTAATGATGCAGGTGATATGCAACAATACTGGAATGAAGTGTAGTGATCTTTTTAGAAAGGCTCAACTAATTGCATGATTTTACTGTTACAAATACTGCCTTTAAAATCATGAGATAAAGTCTGCAATGTAGTTTAGCTCTTTGCACCACAAACTGTTTACTGATGTTACAATGCTAGCTGATGGCAATACCAGACTAACTCAATAGTAGAGTGCAGTTTGGTTTGATAGGCCATAAGTTGTTTTTGTAATTGATTAACCATGGAGTACTCTCGTTGGACATATTCATAAGAGGTCACCAATGTACTTTAACAAAAAAAGGAGTTGTTTGCACTGAAGACCAACACAAACCAAGTTGCCCTATAGGAAACTATTTGTAATAGACTCCTTGCAAACATCAAAGATTTATTCGACAATACTGTTCTGGCACTCAACCCACAATGAAGGATAGTCCCCAATCTCTTTTTTTTTGAGTTCCTTATTCAGCAGCCATGACTATAATTTGGTTTCTAATTAGCAACACAAGCACTAATCTGTTTCTTTAGTTACTGTCTCTTCTTGAGACCCTAAAAAGAAGCTACTTCAGCTTCTTAAGGTATAAGCTTCCTTATTCTTTGTGTATTCCTTGATATGTATTCCATAAATGTGTTTTTAACAGCCTTGAAACCTCCAATCTTCTGTTTCTGAAGCTTTTCTCTTACAGTGGCCCTTAGTGCTGTTACACAGATAATCCCACAGCTCCACATCTCTTTAGTTGAAAAGTGATTTGTGTCTGTAGGGGTTACCAAGATTAATTTTAAAGCAAAATTTGTAGGGATGGTATGAGATTTGTACCAATACTTGTGGTTTATGTCAAAATGTAGTTTGAAGCCTTGGTCACCACCCTGGATAGTTTTTTTTTGGTTAATGAGCATATTCCTGTTTGTATTTCTAGTCCAATTTATCTGCTCTGCACTTAGTGCCATCTGCTGGGCTAACCAAGTTAATGCAAATAGCATTTAGAAACGAATCTCTCAAAACAAGATGGTTTAAAGGAATAGTTTTAGTTTAATGCTATAGTGTAAATCAAGCAGTATAGGATGGCCCAACTAGAATAGTCCTCTGCCAGATGTTATCGCTGTTACGAGGTGAAGAAAGTGCCATACCGAGTGTGTAAGTCATGGTCAGACTAATTTGATATTGTCATAAGCAGGTATTTCATCAGTGAGATTGACTAGATCGATACTCTTCCAATAGAAGTGGTTGGAAGAACGTTGGTAGTATTTATAAGTTCTCTGCATTTAAATCGATTCCTGACTTTTATCTTCTCAAAAATCCTTAAAGGTATTGACATTCTGAATTATGTGGGTCGGTCTGATGGCCGGCGTAGTGCATGGAGGACTGGGAAAACCGAAGCCAGGTACTGTGAAGTTGTTCTAACAAATCAGTTTGTGTCTCTTGTTTCATACTGTAGCCCACAAATATAATTTCACAATTTCCCTCTGCAAAGACATGAAAATCAGTGGAGTTGTGAATAGTGAGGAATGTTGTCAAAGAATGCAGGAGGCTATAGAACAGTGGGAACGCTGGGGGGAGAAATAGCAGATGGAGTTTAATCCAGGCAAGTGAGGTGATACATTGATTTCCTAAAATGCAAGAGCAAAATATACAGTAAATGGCAGAACCGTTAAGGGCATTGATGTACAGAAGGAGCTTGGGATGCAAGTCCATAGCTCCCTGAAGGTGGCAACACAAGTGGATATGGGTGGTAGAGAAGGTATACAGCATGCTTGCTTCATCAGTCAGGGCATTGAGTGTAAAAGTTGACAAGTCACGTTGCACCTGTATGAAACTTTAGTTAAGCTACATTTTGAAGTATTGTGTGCATTCTGGTTGCCACACTTAGAAAGGAATGTCGAGGCTCTGGAGAAGGTGCGACAGGGGTCTACCACAATGTTGGACAAACACAGCAGCCAGGCCTGCTGTGTCCTCCAGCTCCACACTGTTATCTCTGACTCCAAAATCGGCAGTTCTTGCCATATCTTAACAGAACATTGTCTGGATTGGAGTGTATTAGCTATAAGGGGAGGTTGGACAAACTTGGATTGTTTTCACTAGAGGATCAGAGGCTGCGGGAGCAACCTGATGGAAGAATATAAAATTTGAGTCCTGGTCGGGTAGATAGTTAGAAATTTTTTTGTTTTCCCTTGTGTGGAAATGTCAAATACTAGAGGAAATAGGTTTAATGAGAGGGGAAACATTTTAAAGGTGATGTGGGAGGCAAGTTTTTTTCATGCGATGGATGGTAGGTGCATGGAATGTACTGCCAGGAAATATGGTAGAAGCAGGTACGGTAGCAACATTCTTTGAGGTAGGGAATAGTGATGCAGACCATGTGGGGGAAGATGGGCTTAACTTAGAAAGGTTTCGTGGTTGTGCAGATGTGCCAGTGAGCCTGTTCTATAAGCCATCGGGCAATAATTCTCGTATTTCTCCCAAAAATGCAGGAATGAAGGGGAAATGTACAAATCTCTTATAAACAACTATGAAAGGCACCATAAAGAACTGATGCTGGAAAATATTGAACTGAAGCAAGTTCTACAGCAGATGAAGAAAGATATGATGTCTATTCTTAGCCGCATAAAGCAGAGACCAAAAGAACACTTAGAAGATAGCAGTGGTATAGTGAGTTTAACAATATTTATTGTTAGTGTATTCAAAATTTTATATAAAACTGCAACTTTTCTTATGATTCTGCAAACTAGTTTACTACTGAAAATGCAATCTGAATATGTTTTTATTTATTGTTCAATTTAATGATCTTGTGTATCAATCTTCATCTTTTATTGTAAACTACAGATCCATAACCAACTCTTGTATTTTATTGAATGTGTAAATCTAATCAGAGGTGACTTATACTTTATACCATTTTAAGGAGTATTTCTTCTATTATATCTCCTGATGATGAGGGCTAACAGTTCATCTTGCCAATTTTGCCATGGCAACAAATTGTACAGCAGTGTTGAGTACCTCTGCACTCTGTCATATAAATTAAATACGAGTGTTCATGCATTTTCCTCAATTTTAAAACTTGGATGTTCTGACTAAGCTATGTGACAACGCATTGCTTGTTGTTCAATCCCTTCAATTTCCTCTCTCCTTCATGGTTGATAGAAATGAGTTCTGAAACCAGTGAAATTTTGTTTTTTTTTATTTTTTCTTTCCCCAATTTTTTTTTTTCAAAGTCATTCTTTTAGGATGTGGACATCAGTGGCGAGGCCGTCCCTAACTCGGTTTGATTGGCTGTTTCAGAAGGCAGTGAAGAGACAACAACATTACTGTTGGTCTGGAGTCAGTTGTAGTCCAGATCATTTAAGGATAGCAGATTGCCTTTGCCTTTACCCTTGTCAAAGGTCATTTGGTAACCAGCTGAGTTTTTACAATCTGTGGCCTTGTTATTGACACTGACTTGTAATGTCTGATTTTATTATTAGAATTAGAATTAGAATTCTATCAGCTGCCATGATGAGATTTGAACTGGTATTCTCAGATTATTGGTCGTCCAGTGACAAAGCCCCACTTGTAATGACAACTTTTTCAATGACCCCTAACTCTTCACCTACTTGATAGGGAACAACCGACAAATTTTAAATCAAAAACATTGCTGGAGAAACTTGGCAGGTTTGGCACTTCTGTAAAGAGAAAATGGAATTAACAATTCGAGTTCAGCGACCCTTCAGAACTGGGAGGCCGTTGGGGTGGAAAGTGAAAACTAGGGGGACCCTTTCTTGTGGGAGGGAAGAGAAGTGAAGAAAATGGACGAGTCATGGTCAAGGGCCCTGTCAACCATGATGGTAGGGAATCCTTGGTTGAGGAGAAATACTGGATGCTTCCAAAGATCCCTGCAGAAGATACCATCACAGAATGGAAGCAAAGGTGATTGAGAACCTGAAAATGGAAACCATACAAGAAGCAGTCCTTCAGATGCTGCCAGTCCTGCTGCATTTCTACAGCAATTTCTGGTTTTGTTTGTATCAGAATCTCCAGCATCTGCAGGCCTCCATTTTATTTTAGGAAATAAATGCCTTGATTTTGGACTTTTTTTTTTGTCACATCAGAATATGCAGCAGTTTGGTTTCATAGCTGTCATAATGTTCTGGTTAGTCACATGCCAGTGTAGAAGTGGCCATTGTTTCCCCACAGTGAGTGTGGGATTTGAGCTGCTGTTAGAAGTCTGATTTAAACTCTTAAGAAAACAGAATGGCGTGACCTCCAAAGATGTTCTAGCAGTGGAGACATCCAAAGGTTAATGGGTCTTCAGAGAAGATGAGATTTGCCTTTAACCATGGAATTGCTAGTTTGCCACTCTCTCGTTCTGAGTTTCCACTGAATATTGGAACCGGCAGAGCAAGGCAGTATCAAAGCCTTGCTGTTCTGAACTGCTTACTCTTCAACTGGTGGGTTACTTTACTTGGCTGAGCAATTAGCCTTGTCATAAGAACAGCTGGCATTCTGATGTATAGACTGGTCATACATTAGCTTCCCAGCTATTATATATGATACATTGCAGCTTCATTGCTGCCTCGACTAATTGCTGGAGCATACTTAGTTCATAAAGTTTATAACGTGTATTGATGTTTGTTTGTTTCTTTGATTATTTCACAAGACCTAAAGTTTTTTTCCCAAATTTTTCCTTCCCCTCCTCTCTCAAAGAACTGCTGAGCAAGATAGCCAAAATACATATTCCCTCTAACCCACTGATGGTATTGACTTTGAATCTACCTCTGACTACTTTTTTTATTTACTATTCGTGAGAGGTGGGTGTCATTACTTGTACTTGTTTTCTGAATCCAGTTGTCCTTGAAAATGATGGTCAGCTGCTATCTTGAGCCGCTTCAGTCCATGATAGACACATCCACAGTGTTAAACATATTTTGGGATTTGTTTAACCTTGGGAAATGGAAGTCTTGATTTCATGTGGAAGGATGTGTTTGTTTCAAAGCAAGGAGCAGTTTCTTTCTCAGCTTTTGATTTCTCAGGCAGGGTCTGACAATGAAGAGGATTCTCTTGAATCAAACAAAGAAAATAACTTGGAGCTTTCATGCGATGCAGTCCGGGAGCAACTCACAAACAGTATTCGGCAACAGTGGAGAATGCTAAAAAGCCATGTCGAGAAACTGGACACTCAAGGTATGATTTTTGACTTGTTTGTAATTGAATTGTCCAGGGCAGCAGTAAGCAGTCTGTTTTGAGGGTCACTTTTCTTTCATATTCTTTCAAGATGCAAACCTCACTGACAAGGCCAGGATTCATTGCCTATCCCCAGTTACTCTTGGCACGAATGGCTTGTTAGTCTGTTTTAACTGCCCTATGTTGCCGTGCCTGGAGTTGTATGCAGTCCAGTCTAAGTGAAGATGGCAGATGTTCTTCTCTAAAGGGCATTCATGAACCATGTGGGTTCCTATAGCAATTATTAGTTTCACCATTGCAATAATGGTAACAAACTTTATTTATGTTCCATCAGCTGCTGTAGTAAGATTTGATCCCAGTGTCCTTGGTGAGCATTTATTTGAGCCTCTGGATTACTAGGCATATTGCGTCACCACAACACCATCACCACCTCCAGTTCCGTAGAATCCTGTAGAAGAAGGACATTCAGCCCGTTGTGTCCACACTGACCCTGACCCACCTGTAACCCTGCATTTCTCATGGCTAATCTACCTAACCTACATGTCCCTGGACAGTATGGGGTAATTTTAGCATGGCCAACCCACCTAAACTGAACATAGAACAATACATCGCAGAACAGGCCCTTCGGCCCTCGATGTTGTGCCAACCCGTGAACTAATCTAAGCCCATCCCCCTACGCTATCCCATCATCATCCATATGTTTATCCAAGGACTGTTTAAATGCCCCTAACGTGGCTGAGTTAAGTACATCTTTGGACTGTGGGAAGAAATCCGAGCACCTGGAGGAAACCCACACAGACAGAGAATGTACAAACTCCACAGACGGTCGCCAAGGATTGAATCAATCCCAGGCCCCTGGCATTGAGGCAGCAGTGCTAACCACTGAGCCACTGTGCTGCCCCAAGACCACTAGGCCACTGCTTCCCCCAGTTGTATTGGTCTGGTGAGTGCCATGGGATTTTGTGGGCTGTAAAGAAAATGCTAATAAACTCAGTTCCAAATCAAGAAATTTCAAGTGGACCAAATAAAAGCAAGGAATAAAGTACAAATGTAATTATTTACCACAGTGAAAGGCCTGGCATGCATATGCAACCCATTGATGTGGTTTGGATCACCCTTGGTCTAAGATATTGCATTGAATTAAATTTACTGTTTTCATTTTGTTGGTTTTGAGGACATCTAAATATGGAAAATATTCATAGATTAATAGTGCTGGCTAAATGGTGTGGTGGTAACGTCAGTACACTAGCATTCCAGAGGCCCAAACTAATGCTATGGGAGACTTGTTCAAATTCCATGATAGCAGCTAGTTGAATCTAAAATCCATTAATTTAAAATATGGGATTGAAAATTGGGTTCAGTGACAGTTTCATGCTCACTATCATCAATTTGTCATCTATCCTCAAATGTGTAAACATCTACCTAATTCGCATTTCCTTTTTATGTGACTGCAGACCCTAAGCATTTTGGTTGACTCTTAACTGCCCTTTTGAAATGGCCAAGCAACCTACTCCAAGGGCAGTTACTGTTAGGCAACAAATACTGGCCTTTCAAGTAACTCTCCTCCGTGCAAGAATAAATTTAAAGATTAGTTCCAGCTAAGTGATGCCATTCTAGAAGTCCATAAGAAATAGGAATGGGAGTAGACCATTTGGCCCCATTCAATAAGATCATGGTTAATCTGACCAGCATTCATCATAACCACTCTCCTGCATTTTTACCTGTAACTCAGATTCTTGTTTGGTTGGGAATCCAATCTATTTCAACCTTTAAATATATACCCAAGGACTGTGATCCTGCAACTGTGGCAAGCATTTCCAAAGACACTCAACCCTCAGAAGAAATTCCTCTGGATTTTAGTCTTAAATTAACATCCCTATATACTGAAACTATGCCCTGTGGTCCTAAACACTCCTATGAGGGGAGACATCCTCTCTCAGCATTTAACCCTCTCAAGCCCCTTAAGCATCCCATATGTTTCAACGAGATCACTACCTCTCATTCCACTCTACAAGAGTGTTCAGCCACAACAGCACTGTCTCCTATTACCAAGAAACATCCATAAAGGTTTTTGAGTAGATCTGTAGCTCGAGGCAGCGCTGATACAGTTATCAATGTAGCAGAGGGAGAGGTAGGGTTAGTGCCAGTGTAGCTCAGGTTGTGGATGCTATGTTTGGTTTGCTTGCTCGCCGAGCTGGTTCATTAGTTCACAGACCTTTCATTACACAGCTAACTAACGAACCAGTTTGGTGAGCGAGCCAACCTCAGCAAATATCTATAAAGTAGGAGTCTTTCTAAAGTTGCCAAGCCATGATTGATTTTTTTTTTATAAATATGTGGAAAATACAAAGCCTTGTTGTTTTTAAGCACTTTGTTGTATGATTTGTTTTACATTCAATTCACGAAATTCTGATGGGCTGAATTGCATTTATTTATAGCAGCCTTAGTAAACTCCAGTTTTCATGAAAGTGGTGAAATTATCAACAAAGATGATCATGTGCAAGAAATTGAGAAGCTGAAAATAGAAATTCAGCAGTGCAGGGATGTGATCAAAGCTCAGCAACAGTTGTTACAGGTAAGGTTTGATTTTTAAAGTAATCCACTCAAGTGAGTCAAATCCATAAGATAAGTGTGGAGCTGGAGGAACACAGCAAACAGGCAGCAGCAGAGGAGCAGGAAAGTTGATGTTTCGGTTTGGGACCCTTCAGAAATGGGGAGGGGTGGGGGTGGGTGGAAGGAGCTTAGAAATAGAGGAGGGGTGGGGCTGGGGAAGGTAGGTGGGATGGTGATAGGTGAGTGCAGGTAGGCAGTGGTGGGGATTGAGCAATGAGGTGGGAGAAGCAGGTAGGTGGGAGAGACAATCTGTCCATCTTATCAGTCGGAGAGGCAGGGATGTTTGGTCATGGAATAAGGCCGGGGGTAGGGCGATTTTAAAACCGGTGAATTCTATGTTTAGGCCATCAGGCTGCAGGCTCCCCATGTGGAATAGGAGGTGCTGGTCCTCCAGTTTGCAGGTGGCACCATTCTGACACTGGAGCAGCCCAGGATGGACATGTCACCCAGGGAGTGGGAGGGGGCGTTAAAACGGTTGGCAACTAAAAAGTATTGTCGTTTGTTGCGAACAGACTGCAGATGCTGTACAAAGCAGTGTCCAAGCCTCCACTTGGTCTCTCCGATGTAGCAGAGGCCACATTGGGAGCAGCAGATGCAGTCGACCACATTGACGAATGTGCAGGTGAACCCATGTCTAATGTCTTTTGTGCCTTGAATGGAGGGGAGGGGGTAGGTGTAGCACTTCCTGCGGTTGCAGAAAAGGTGGTGGGGTTAAAGAGGTGGGTGGAGCGGATGAGGGAGTTGCAGAGAGAGCGGTCCCTACAAAAGGCAGATAGGGGTGGGGTGGGAAATATATCTTTGGTTGTGGGGTCAGATTGTAGGTGGCAGAAGTGGCGAAGAATGATTCGTTGGATGTGGCGGTTGGTGGGGTGATACGTGAGAACAAGGGGGATTTTGTCTTTTATTTTTGTTGCGGGGAGGGGACGTGAGGGCAGCAGTGCAGGAAATGCAAGAGATGCAGTTGAAAGCATTTTCAATCACTGGAGGGGGCAAAGTAGCAGTCCTTGAAACATGACATCTGGGATGTGGAATGCCCCATCATGGGAGCAGACACAGGAGAGGTGGAAGAATTGGGAGTAGGGGATTGCATTTTTTTTTTTCCTTTTTTGCAGGAAGGGGTGAGAGGAGATGTAGTCCAGGTAGCTGTGGGAGTTGTTGGGCTTGAAATAGGTCTCTGTTTTGATGCGGTAACCAGAGGTGGTGGCGACAAGAGGGTCTAGGAAGAAGGACATATCAGAGATGGTCCAGGTGAATTTGAGGTTGGGGTGAAAGGTGTTAAGGAGCTTGAACAGTTCATCAACTTTATGGGGGGAGCACGAGGCCGTGCCAAAACAGTCGTCAACGTAGCGGAGGGAGAGGTGGGGGCTAGTGCCAGTGTAGCAGCGAAAGAGGGGCTGTTCCATGTATCCTACGAAGAGGCAGGCATAGCTTGGGCCCATGCGGGTTCCCATGGCCACCCACTTCTGTAGAAAGTGGGAGGAGCTAAAGGAGAAGTTGGTAAGGGTAAGGACAAGTTTGGTTAAGTGGATGAGGGCCTCAGTGAAGAGGGACTGGTAGGGCCTGCAGGAGAGGAAGAATTGGAGGACTTTTAGGCCATCTGCATGGGGCATTGGATGAGGTGAAGATAGCGATTGGATAGTGAAGATGAGTTATTGGAGGCCAGGAATTTGGAAGTCTTGGAGGTGGAGGGCATGGCTGGTGTACCGGACGTAGGTGGAGAGTTACTGGACCAGGAGGGATAAATGGAGTTAGGGTAAGAGGAGAGGAGTTCAGTGAGTCAGGAGTATGCAGAGACAATCAGGTTTGAGGATTTTGGGAAGGAGATAGAAACAGGCAATGTGGGGTTGGGAACAAATACGGTTTGAGGCTGTGGGTGGGAGATCACCTGAGGCGATGAGGTTATGAATGGTTTGAGAGATGACTAACATTTCTTCTCCCCCAACCTCCTTTTGGTAATTCAAAAATGCAGTGAATCGCATCTCGTGTTTCCTGCACCTGAGCGCGCTCATTCCCTCCGCCCCAACAAAAATAAAGACAGAATCCCCCTTGTCCTCACACATCACCTGACCAACCTCGGCATCCAATGTATCATTGTCCACCACCTACAATCTGACACCAGGACAAAGATGATTTCCCTCCCACCCCTATCTGTCTTTCATAAGGACTGCTCTCTCAGCGACCCCCTCATCGGCTCCACACTCGCTACCAGCCCCAGCACTTTTTTTTTTTTTCTTTTTTTCCCCTGCAACTGCAGGAAGTACTACACCTGCTCTTCTCCCCCCCGCATAGGCACAAAACAAATATTCCACATTCGACAGGGATTCACCTGCACATCCATCACCTTGGTCTATGGCATCCGCTGTTCCCAATGTGGTCTCCACTATATCAGTGAGACCAAGCGGAAACTCGGAGACCATTTTGTACAGCATCTGCACACTGTTCGCAACAAACAACAGCACCTTCTGGTCACCAACCGTTTTAAACCCCACCCCCACTCCCTGGGCAACATGTCCATCCTGGGCCATGACACCAGCCGCAAATATTGGAGGATAAGCACCTCGTATTCTGCTTCAGGAGCCTACAGCCCAGTGGCCTAAATACGGATTCTACCAGTTTCAAAATCTCCCCGCTCCTAACCTCATCCCATGACTAACCCTCCCTCTTATCCCTGCCTCCTTGACCTGACACAGCCTGTCCATCTTCCCTTCCTCCTATCCGCCCCTCCCACCTCACTGACCAATCTCTGCCACTGCCTACCTGCACTCACCTATCACCATTCCACCTACCTTCCCCAGCCCCACCCCTCCTCTCTCTCTTTATTTTTGAGCTCCCTGCTCCCTTCCCCCTTCCCACTTCTGAAGAAGGGTCCTGACCCGAAACGTCAACTTTACTGCTTCTCTGATGCTGCCTGGTGTGCTGTGTTCCTCCAGTTCCACACTGTTATCTGACTCCAGCATCTACAGTTCTTGCTATGTCTGAGCGAGTCAACACCATGCTCTGTTACCAACTGTGTAGTAACTGTTAGCCCAGCAGTAAGCAGCAACGATCAAATAGTGCCTTGGGTATCGAGTATGTAAAATAAGTACAGGTCTTTGTGATGTCTTCCATGACCTTTTGAAATCTCAAAACCTTTCGCGGCCAATTTAATTCTTTTGAAGTAGGGACATGGAAGCAGGTACGTGCCATTTGGTCCATTCAGCCCGATTTAAAGCTGATTGTTTACATCTGCCATTTAGGGGGAAGGCGATGGCCTAGTGGTATTATCGCTGGACTGTTAATCCAGAGACCCAGATAATGTTCTGGGAACTCTGGTTCGAATCCCACCATGGCAGATGGTGGAATTTGAATTCAATAAATATCTGGAATTAAGAATCCTAATGATGACCATGAATCCACTGTCGATTGTCAGGGAAAAACCCATCTGGTTCACTAATGCCCTTGAGGGAAGGAAACTGTCATCCTAACCTGGTCTGGCCTACAAGTGACTCCAGACCCACAGCAATGTCGTTGACTCTGAACTGCCTTCTGGGCAGTTAGGGCTGGGCAACGAATGCTGCCTGGCCAGTGACTCCCTCATCCCGTGAATGAATTTAAAACAAAATTCGTCATGATCGCTGTATCCTGAAGACCCATGCCTCTCTATATGGAGGAGCATTTGTAATAAGGTGGATGTATTAACTGCACAAACAGTTAATGATGGATATGATGTAATTGGTATTACAACGACCTGGCTGCAAGGTGACCAACGATGGGAACTGAACAGCCAGGGTTATTCAATTTTCAAGAAAGACTGACAGAAACAAAAGAGAGGTGGAGTAGTGTTGCTAGTTACGGATGAGATTAACGTAATAGTAAGGCTGGACATTAGCCTGGACGATGTGGAATTGGTATGGGTGGAGCTGCAGAACACCAAAAGGAAAAAGACGTTAGTGGGAGTTGTGTACACCTAGATTGGGTATTGTGTAACAAGAGAATTAATTAGCAAAATTGTGGTATGAGATCCTTTTGGGAAAGAGTGACCTAATATGGTAGAGTTCTTCAAGATGGAGAGTGATACAATTAAATCTGAAACTAGGATCCTGAACGTGCAACTAACTTTAGTGTGAGGCATGCATTGGCTGGGATAAGCTGGCCAAGAATACTTAAAGGGTTGATGGTGGACAGGCAATGGCAGACATTTAAAGAAAACGTGAATGAACTTCAACAATTCTACATCCCTGTCTGGCCTAAGAGGAAAACAGGGAAGGTGGCTGAATCATGGCTAACAAGGGAAATCAGGAACAGGTTAAAGCCAAAGAAGAGGCATATAAATTGGCCAGAAAAAGCAGCAAACCTGAGGACTGGCTGAAATTTAAAATTCAGCAGAGGAGGACCAAGGGTTTAGTTTGGAAAGGGAAATTAAATATGAAAGTAAGCTTGCAGAAAACATTAAAAACTGACTGCAAAAGCTTCTATAGATAAGTGAAACAAAAGACTGAAGACAAATGTAGATCCCTTGCAGTTAGAATCAGGCAAATTGATGATGGATAACAGAGATGGCAGACCAGTTGAACAAATACTTTGGATCTGACCTTACTAAGGAGGACATATAATCTTCAGGAAATGTTAGGGGACAGGGTCAAGTATGAAGGAGGAACTGAAAGAAATCCTTGCTAATAAAGAAATGGTATTGGGGAAATTGGGATTAAATCCTGTAAGTCCTCCAGGGCTTGATGCTCTGAGACAGAATCAGGTTTATTTGAAAACTCAGGCTTTCAGAGCTTCGCTCCTTCTGGTATGAGTGAGAGGTACTATCCAATGCAGAATTTATAAGTAAAAGATCAAAGGGTCACACCACTGAGCATGTATTAAACAAACCTAAGATGCTGTTTAAATCTTTGATCAGTTAAAACCTTCCAACTGATTAATGTCTATATAAATCCCTGAACTCCTTAAGTCACTGTCCTGAGAGAGCTAGAGGTTTTCAGTGCAGAGAAAAGTGACGTTTTAGGTCAAGACAATGCATGTTAGATGTGAAGCTTTGTTTAGAATTTTTGTGTTTTGGTTTGGAGTCAGACTAGTTTTACTTTCAAAGTAGGAATTTCCAATATGCCACATTGTCTATAAATTGTGTGCATTCTGAACAAAATGAAATGTATTTGCAATTGGAGATTCACATGTGTGCATGCAAGTGTACGTGCCTGTTCCCTTTGCTTCCTCTCTTTCACCAACGCCAACACCACCCCCCCACCCCAGTCATAACATGAGTCAGCTGTCCATATACTGGATTATTGAATGCACATTTCAGAAACCAGCCATCTGGTATAACATATCCACTTTGGTGTTTATGTTCCGCACCTGCCGAGTGGCTGGTGTTTATTTTGCAGCACAGTGAATTTGTGAAATATAGTCATGGATTGCTTTTATTAGCTATGGGATTGCAAATGTAGCTGAACCGTCTTGATCCTTTGTTCTTAACAGCTTTTGAGTTTAAATAATTTTTCAAAATCAGAACCTATCACCATGAACTGATCTGTTTCCAAATGTGGAAAGTTATTTTTGCACTTTCCTTTCCGCAGCAACAGCTTACTCCCCAATGTGATGATGAAACAGCTGTATTAGTGCGAGACTGCTACTTATTGGAAGAGAAGGAACGATTGAAAGAAGAATGGAGACTATTTAATGACCAGAAGAAAAACTTTGAAAGAGAAAGAAGGAATTTTACAGAGGCTGCCATTAGATTAGGACACGAGGTACTACTTTTTAGTTGTTTTACTTTAGTTTAGTTAGTCACCAAATCAAAGTTAATCATGTCATTTTCCAGGTCAGCTATTGAATTTTTGGGACCTAATGGATAAGGCATTGGCCTCTGAAACCAGGGATTGTAGAATCAGGTCCCATTGTTTGGTTTTGTGATGGGCTTTCAATTTTAGGATCTTTGCCCTGGATCATGTCAGTCATCTTGAGTGTTGTAGCTGCACTCATCCAGGCAAATGAAAGGTATTACATCAAAATACAAGACTAGAGTTTGAACTGTTAGAAGTAGTGTGGGGAGTCACAAAGTAAGACATTTGCATATTCTACCCTTTTAACACAATTTGTACTGATGTGTTACAATCCAAATCTGAGCATTTACCCTAATTGTGTTTGTTTTTTCTGCATCATTGTGCACAACGTTGGACACTATAGCAAAAATCAAGAGATTAGCTGTCTTGTGATGTGAAACAGTGGATATGAAAATTCACAAATTGCAACTTGTACTCAACTGTGTTCCTGCATTTGCTTCATTACTAACAGGGCAGAATCCACAATGCTAGCAGTGCCAGATACTATGGAATAATTTTACTTAAAATCAATGCATGATATTTAGTTGGCACAAGGATTTTCTTTCCCAGTTCCAATAGTAGTGTTTTGGTATCTATCTTTTCCTAAAGGAAACTCTTTGCATTATGATTTTGATGAAAATGTAAAATTAACAAAAGTATTTTGTGAAGTTGTTGTACATTTGGCAGTTGTGGAAAGAATGCATTGCAGGTTAAGGCCGGGACATTTGTAATTTTTTCCATTTTTTTTCTTAATCTGCAGAGGAAAGGTTTTGAAGAGGAACGAGCAACGTGGTTGAAGCAGCAGTTTTTGAACATGACTCCTTTTGTGGAGAGCAAAAGGCCAAAAATAATGAAGCCACAAAGTGCCTCATCCATTAGTAAGTATCTTTTTTAAAGTAAAAATGTACAACCAATTGAATGTTATTTGACTGTGATAACTTAAATGTACACTGTAAAGCCTCACACACATACCAGGTACTGAACTTCAATAGTAACCATCCCAGCGCACACAAACGAAGCTGCGTGCGAACACTATTTAAAAGAGCAACAACACACTGCAGCAACACGGGACTACGCCAAGAGGAGGAGGAATACCTCTTCCAAGTGTTCAAGGATAATGGATATCCAAAGAACTGAGTCAGAAGATGCCTACAAGAACAGCAGCAGAAAGATTCTACGCGCCCCGACACTCATCACACTACCCTACATCAAGAACATGTTGGAACTCACCACAAGACTTCTACGACCGCTGGGCATCAGAGTGGCACACAAGCCCACATCAACCCTACGGCAAGTGCTCACCCAAACTAAAGACCCACTCCCTGCCATCGACAGGACCAATGTCATCTACAAAATCCCCTGCAGAGACTGCGAGAAACACTACATCGGACAAACAAGAAGGAAACAAACAAGAGTACGTCAACAGTTTAAAAACTTACCTCGTGCAATCAGCGGCCTCCTTTTTTTTTTCCTTTTTGCTGCTGCAGCAGCGAGAGCGAGGACCGGGGGCCTGCCAGGAGGGGAGTTCTTCATTTCAGCAGCAGAGTTGAGTGGGAGCAGTCAAATTTCGCTCTCGGAACGTGAGTGAACTGATATATTTGGGCAGTGGCTAAACCCGAGACACTGCGTGTGTAGTGTCTCCGACCCACCACCCTCCTCTGACCCAAAAAAAGACTCTGCTGTGTTCATAAGGTAAGTGTTTTTCTTTTTTTCTTTTTCTTTCTTTTTTTGTTTTTTTGAAATCGTGTGCTGGTAAGTAGAGTGATTTTGGTACAAATCTTTTTCATTTCATTTATCTGGTATTTGATATTATAATAGGACTAAGTTAAGCTTAAAAGTGAAAATGGCAGGAGATCCCAGATCTGTGTTCTGCTCCACTTGCTCGATGTGGGAGCTCCGGGATGCAGCTGATGTCCCTGACTCCTACACGTGCAGGAAGTGTCCAGCTGCAGCTCTTGTTAGACCGCATGATGACTCTGGAGCTGCGGATGGACTCACTTTGGAGCATCCGCGATGCTGACCAGGTCATGGATAGCACGTTCAGCAAATTGGCACACCACAGATTAGGATTGCTGAGGGAGAAAAGGAATGGGTGACCAAAAGGCAGAAGAAAAGCAGGATGGCAGTGCCGGTGTCCCCTGCAGTCATCTCCCTCCAAAACGGGTATACACCATTTTGGATACTGTTGGGGGAGATGGCTCACCAGGGGAAGGCAGTAGTAGCCAAGTTCATGGCACCGTGGCTGGCTTTGCTGTACAGAAGGGCGGGAAGAAGAGTGGAAGGGCTATAGTCATGGGGGATTCGATTGTAAGGAGAGTAGATAGACGGTTCTCTGGTCGAACAAAACTCCCAAATGGCACGTTGCCTCCCAGGTGCACGGGTCAGGGATGTCTTAGATCAACTGCGGGGCATTCTGAAGGGGAAGGGTGAACAGCCAGCTGTCTTGGTGCATATGGGCATCAATGATGTAGGTAAAAAAACAGGGTGAGGTCCTACAAGCAGAATTTAGGGAGTTAGGAGCCAAGTTTAAAAAGTAGGACCTCAGAGCTAGTAATCTCGGGATTGCTACCAGTGCCACGTGGTAGTCAGAGTAGAACTGAAAGAATAGGCAGGATAAATGAGTGGCTCGAGAGGTGGTGCAGGGGAGAGGGGTTCAGATTTTTGGGACACTGGGACCAGTTCTGGGGGAGGTGGGACTAATATAAATCGGACGGTCTACACCTGGGCAGGACTGGAACCAAGGTCCTCGGGGGTGCCTTTGCTAATGCTGTTGGGGAGGGTTTACACTAATATGGCAGGGGGATGGGAACCAAATGAAGAGGTTAGTGGATAGTAAGGAGCTTGTAACTAAAGCCTGCAAGGAACTAGATAATGAAGTCAGTGTGACTAAGGGGAAGAGTAGGCAGAGAGCAGATTATGAACGCAGAGGGACAGGTGGCCTGAGGCGCATTTGTTCTAATGCGAGAAGTGTAGTAGGTAAGGCAAATGAACTTAGGGCTTGGTTTAGTACCTGCGAGTATGATGTTATGGCTATTACTGAGACTTGGTTGAGGGAAGGGCAAGATTGGCAACTCTATATCCCAGGATATAGATGCTTCAGGTGGGATAGAGAGGGGAGGTAAAAGGGGTGGAGGAGTTGCATTACTGGTCAAAGAGGATATCACAGCTGTGCTGAGGGGGAGGGCACTATGGAGGCAGTATGGGCAGAGCTCAGAAATAGGAAGGGTGCAGTAACGATGTTGGGGCTGTACTACAGGCCTCCCGACAGCGAGCGTGAGATAGAGGTACAAATATATAGACAGATTATGGAAGGATGTAGGAGCAACAGGGTGGTGGTGATGGGAGATTTTAATTTCCCAACGTTTGACTGGGATTTACTTAGTGTTAGGGGTTTAGATGGAGCAGAATTTGTAAGGAGCATCCAGGAGGGTTTTTTAGAGCAGTATGTAAGTAGTCCAACTCGAAGGGGCCATACTGGACCTGGTGTTGGGGAATGAGCCCAACCAGGTGGTTGAAGTTTCAGTAAGGGATTACTTTGGAAATAGCGATCACAATGCCATAAGTTTTAGAATGCTGATGGACAAAAACGAGAGTGGTCCTAAAGGAAGAGTGTTAAATTGGGGAAAGACCAACTATAGCAAAATTTGGCAGGAGCTGGGGAATGTGGATTGGGAGCAGCTGTTTGAGGGTAAATACCCATTTGATGTGTGGGAGGCTTTTAGAGAGAGGTTGATTAGAGTGCAGGACAGACATGTCCCTGTGAAGATGGGGGATAGAAAGGGCAAGATTAGGGAACCATGGACAACAGGTGAAATTGTGAGACTAGCAAAGAGGAAAAAGGAAGCGTACATAAGGTCTAGGCAACTGAAAACAGACGAAGCTTTGGAAGAATGTCTGGAAAGTAGGACCAATCTGAAACGCGGAATTAAGAGGGCTAAAAGGGATCCTGAAATATCTTTAGCGAACAGGGTTAAGGAAAATCCCAAAGCCTTTTTATTTATACATAAGGAGCAAGAGGGTAACTAGAGAAAGGGTTGGCCCAATCAAGGACAAAGGAGGGAAGTCATGCGAGGAGTCAGAAAATGAGAGATTCTTAATGAGTACTTTGCGTCGGTATTCACTGAGGAGAGGGACATGACGGATGTTGAGGTTAGGGATAGATGTTTGATTAGTCTAGGTCAAGTCAGCATAAGTGGGGGGGGAGAAGTGTTGGGTATTCTAAAAGGCATTAGGGTGGACAAGTCCCCAGGTCCAGATAGGATCTATCCCAGGTTACTGAGGGAAGCGAGAGAGGAAATAGCTGGGGCCTTCACAGAGAGCTTTGCAGCATCCTTGAGCATGGGTGAGGTCCCGGAGGACTGCAGAATTGCTAATGTTGTCCCCTTGGTTAAGAAGGGTAGCAAGGCTAATCCAGGAAATTATAGACCGGTGAGCCTGACGTCAGTGGTGGGGAAGCTGCTGGAGAAGATGCTGAGGGATAGGATCTATTTACATTTGGAAGAAAATGGGCTTATTAGTGATAGGCAGCATGGTTTTGTGTAGGGAAGATCATGTCTTACTAAGTTGATAGAATTCTTTGAGGAAGTGACAAAGTTGATAGATGAGGGAAGGGCTGTAGATGTCATATACATAGACTTCAATAAGGCGTTTGACAAGGTTCCCCATGGTACGCTGATGGAGAAAGTGAAGTCTCATGGGGTCCAGGGTGTACTAGCTCGATGGATAGAGAACTGGCTGGGCAACAGGAGACAGTTGTAGTGGAAGGAAGTTTCTCAAAATGGAGAACTGTGACTAGTGGTGTTCCACAGGGATCGTGTTGGGACCACTGTTGTTTGTGATATACATAAATGATCTGGAGAAAGGTATAGATGGTCTGATTAGCAAGTTTGCAGATGACGCTAGAATTGGTGGAGTAGCAGGTAGTGAAGGGGACTGTTGGAGAATGCAGCAGAATATAGATTGGAGAGTTGGGCGGAGAGATGGCAGATGGAGTTCAATCCAGGCAACTGCGAGGTGATGCGTTTTAGAAGATCCAATTCAAGTGTGAACTACATCGTAAATGGAAAAGCCCTGGGGAAAATTGGTGCACAGAGATCTGGGTGTTCAGGTCCATTGTACCCTGAAGGTGGCAACGTAGATCGATAGTGGTCAAGAAGGCATACGGCATGCTTTCGTTCATCGGACGAGGTATTGAGTACAAGAGTTGGCAGTCATGTTACAGTTGTATAGGACTTTGGTTTGACCACATTTGGAATACTGCGTACAGTTCTGGTCGCCACATTACCAAAAGGATGTGGATGCTTTGGAGACGGTGCAGAGGAAGTTCACCAGGATGTTGCCTGGTGTGGAGGGCGCTAGCTATGAAGAGAGGTTGAGTAGATTAGGATTATTTACATTTAGAACGACAGAGGTTGAGGGGGGACCTGATTTGAGGCCTACAAAATCATGAGGTATCGACAGGGTGGATAGCAAGAAGCTTTTTCCCCCAGAGTGGGGGACTCAATTACTCAGGGTCATGATTTCAAGGTGAGAGGGGAAAAGTTTAAGGGAGATATGCTTGGCAAGCTCTTTATGCAGAGATTGGTGGGTGCCTGGAATGCGTTACCAGCAGAGGTGGTAGAGGCGGGCACGATAGCGTCATTTAAGATGTATCTAGACAGATACATGAATGGGCAGGGAGCAGAGGGATACAGATCCTTGGAAAATAGGCAACAAGTTTAGATAGAGGATCTAGATCGGCACAGGCTTGGAGGGCCGAAGGGCCTGTCCCTGTGCTGTAATTTTCTTTGTTCTCTTTGTCTTTAACACCAAATGGCTACAAAAAGACACGACCAATACTCTTCTCAATCCACATGGACAGGGTGAACCACGACTTCGACTGGGACAACACCAAGCTCCTGGGATAGGCTTGGCAGAGACAAGCCCGAGAATTCCTTGAAGCATGGCACTCCACAAAGCACGCTATTAATAAATACATTGAACTCGACTCCATATATATTCCACTACGAAGGAAACCCAGAAGAGGGGCAATCCATCTCAACGGAGCCCAGAGTTTAAAAAACAGGTGGGAAAAACACCAACGCTTCACCGGAGGCTGCACTGAGGATGTTACCCAGCACGGTAATGAAATGTCTGCGAAACAAGAAACCAGCTCGGCGAGCCAACCAGCCTCAACACCCACAACCTAAGCTACAAATCTACTCCGAAACCTTAGAGGCTGTGATAATTTGCCCATTCTGCTTCTTTGTGCCCTTGAGTTAGCTGATGTTTAGGCTAATTACTAATCCAGAAGTGTTTTATTGTTGGATTTCCCTTTTTGAACGCAGGCTGCTTGGCCAGTATCCTTGATCAGTGTTGAGTAACTTCTCACACTTACAAATGCCAATACTCAGTATGTGTCCAAGTGTTTCCAAGCGAAGCATTTAGCAAATGAAGATATGAAATAGAAACAAAAAATGGTGGAAGCACAGAAAGTAACATGTGGAAAGAGAATTAACGCTTTTAGTTCTGTGACCTCTAGGCAGACTTGTTTGTTCGTTTTTTGACAAGCTGTTTATCTGCAACGTCGGTTCAGGTTCTCTGCACAACATCTATTCCTTCACATTTCAATACCCTGGCCTCAGTGGAAAGTTTAACAACCAAATTTCCTCCTTTCTGTTCCTATCCATAGGCTCTCCACATTGACGGGCTGAAGTTATAACGTCCAAAGTTTTAAACATTCTGCCAGCGTTCAAATATTTATAGAGCAAAGCAGATTCTAATACAGTTCCTTCAAATGTAAATATGCCATGTGCCTTTATTATTTCTCTTGTCACTGTGGGTACTGTACCTGCAGGAACGCCATTATCTACTTGAGTAGACACCAACCTTGCAAAATCGTGCCTTTTCATATGCCTTGAGTAAAAAGCCCATCTTGGTTTTTGTGGAATCAAAGCCCAAGATCTCAAGAATGATAGCATGATCCGGGGGATGTTGTTGTACTTTCACTGAAGTTGAGATACAATGAATATAGTTAAAATATTTATTGGTAATCCATGTTGTACATGTGAACTTTAGTCCTATTTAGTCAATTCATAATGAACAGGCTATGAATAACTAGCCGTGTTGATTATTACACTAATTACTGCAGGTAATTTTCACTACAATTGCTCTTTGGATGTCACGCACAAATAACACCACCACGCCCCCATCCCTGCCCCCGCACGCGCATGTGCACAAAAACCACCTACACGACACATTTTACCTGTGCAAACGTCATGACTTCATTGGTTAATGGTCTGTAAAGGTTACTTATCTTCTAGGTCCTGGGCAGGAGAACCACAAGATACAATCACAGCCAAATATGCCTTCTTACCTCCGACCTAATACAGCTCCAGCAACTACACTGGAACCTTCAAGTACCAAATTTCCTCCAATAAATAGTGCCAAGTCTACAGAAACGGGTCGAAAAATGCACCTCACTCAAGGAACTAGGTGTGTAACAGAACCTTTTTTTCATCTTTTTGTGCCTGATTTTTTAAAAACCCCATCTGATCATACTCATTTTTCAAACAGAAAACAAGTTTGAGAAGTTGTTTTAAAATTGTGAAACACATGGAGAATCTTGTGGTTTCAATTCTTTAGTCAGGCCAATATCCTATAAGAACGTCCTCTCCTCCAAACAACAGGTGGCAGAGCTGTAGCTCAAAATATAACTTCCTTTGGGCCAGTGGGAAGGGGATTGAGTGGGTCTTAGAGCAACTCCTTAGCTGTATTAACTTTCAGTTGCTGAAAATAAGTGTGCATATGCAACAGGTGGTGAAAAAGATGTGCGTTGGCCTTCATAACATGCGGATTCGAGTAGAGGAGCAAGGATATCTTGCTGGAATTCTACAGGGCCTTGACAGCATGCTTTTGAATATTATGAGCTGTTTTGGCTTCCTTCTCTGAGGAACAGTGTTCTAGCTATGGAGGGAGTGCAGCAAAGGTTTATCAGACTGGATTCTTGGACTGATGTCTGAAGAGATTGAATCAGTTAGGACTAGATGCACTACGGTTTAGAAGAATGAAGGGTGTTTCTCAACGAAAACAAAAGTTCTAAAAGAACTAGACCAAGTAAATGCAGAAAGGGTGTTACTGATGATTCCAAATCCAGAAATAAAGGTCACGGTCTAAAGATGCGGGGTATTCCATTTAGCACTAACAGGAAGAAACCCCTTCACCCAGAGACTGACCTATGTTATGGTCCAACCTAAACACCCTCGGAGGTACTAAGGTAGTCTAGACCCTAACATTTTCAAGGTAAATGTAAGGTGTTGCATTACAAATGTAGTTTGGTAAAACTACTTGATATTAAGCAAAAAATACTTTATTCATACATTGGTTAAAATACAACAAAAGAAATTAGAATAACTGAACACTACTGGAAAACTTAACAGGATAATAATAGACTATTTTATTACTAAACAATAACTGCTCCAATATAGTAACATCCCAAAAAAAATACCCTTGGCAAAAGGCAAATTCAGAAACTAGATTGTCTCATAGGCAGTTCTCCAGTCCAGGAGGAAAAACATCAAGAGAATACGTGTCTGTCTGCCTGCTGTTACTGATATTGTGCACCTCTCTACTCCCAGATGGTTGGTGATTTGCAGACAGCAGCTCACCATCGTCCCAAGAACAACCAGAGATGGGCGTGTTATACTGGCCCAGCCAGCAATGCTCACGTGCCATGAGTAAATTTAAAATGAACAGTTTTCAAGGACTGTTTCCCTCTTTTATTGCGGAAGAGCGTTCCATAGATACAGGTTCTCGTTCTCGCTCTTGTGCGCTCTCGCTCAGAGAGAGAGAGAGAGAGAGGAAATTCTGTGTAATTGCTTTAAATGGGGGGCCCTGATTCTTAAACAGTGACCCCTCCAGCGGCAACAAACCTCGTCTGTCCAACCTTTTCCCCATAAGGCAACCTACTCATTGCAGGAACAAAAACAAGTTGCTGGAGAAGCTCAGCAGGTCTGGCAGCATATCCGAAGAAAAATCGGTTAATGTTTCGGGTCCTCAATTCTGAGGAAGGGTCACTGGAGCCGAAACATTAACTCTGATTTTTCTTCACAGATGCTACCAGACCTGCTGAGCTTTTCCAGCAACTTCTGTTTTTGTTCCTGATTTACAACATCTGCAGTTCTTTCAGTTTCTATTCATTGCAGATATTCCTTGAACTCTATGGGACAGCAGTTCAAGAAGGCAGTTCACGACCACCTACACTAATAGCTTGAAAGCAATTGGGGATTGGTAGCTAGCCATGCTAGAGATGCTTTGGTTCTGTGACTGAGAAAATCTGTAGGTATCAAATTGTTTGTTTGATTTTTGGTTATATTTTTCTTGACTTTGACAGATCTAGGTCTAAATCTAGGTGAACACAGTCTAGATTGTCATGTGATGCCTTCATTCATGCTTTTTAATTTTCATTGCAGCTCAAGAGTTGTACCAAAAAGGGGAGATTCAGGCAGTTATGACGCAAAGAAAAGTGGTGGAGCCCCTCATGAGAAATGGAGGAACTCCAAGGCCAGCCCTGATCACTGGTATATTAACGGGTGTTCTACGCCTTTGAACCATTCACCAGAAGATGACAATTTGGATAAAAATTCTGTACAGTCTGCAATTGAGACTAATCTCAAATGACTTATGCAGGAACTGTGACTCCAGATTCTGTAAATCTCTCTGGTCCTTGGAATGTAGTATTCTACTGAAATAATGCACTTGCATTTATACATGTCACAGTGACATTTGAAGACTACTTCAAGCAGCACTTTGTATGTTGAGTGGAAATTGTTGAGTAGGAAGCCTGTGTGAGTTTTAATTTTCCGTAGGGACACTGTTTACAGCTGAGTGGGTTGGAAGAACCTCATTTTAAATGGGTTTTATTTTCTCTTGGCTATTGACTTTATTTAAGGAGTAGGAGCAAGCAATTTTTTTTAAGACTTTTTAAAAATTTTAAATATTCTGACTTCGGAATGTGTTGGTGTAGTTTAAATGAACCACAAGAGCAGCTGAAACATTTTTTTAACCTTTTGACATTACTGGCAATACCCAAAATATCTTGCATGTGTCAAATCATCACTACCAGCAATAGTTGCTCAAATCAAGTCATTGTAAAATGTTCTGATTATTTAATTGTTTATTTTTAAACTAGTGCTGCTTTAAATGTAACACATTAAATTTTTGCCCCTGAAAGATGGGAATTTAATAAAATGTGTTCACAGCAGATCTTCCGCAGTACGCTTATTCAAAGTACATATCTTTGTTTTCAGCTCGTCTGCTCAAAAGATTCACAAGTTCAATACATTTTGTGGGATTGAATATGCAGTTTCTTGAAACATTTGATCCTTTCATCAAGTTGAGTGGAAACTTGCTACGCTGGGGCTGTTCTCCCCTTAAATCAGGTCTTATTTAGTCCTGTTCTTCAAAATTCTCCTCTCAATCCTTGCAATTACACCCTCTTTCAAATACCTGTTCATTGTTGTTCTTTCGAGGATGTGGTCATCGCTGGAGACAATAAGGACATGCAGATGCTGGAAGCCAGAGTCTATAGATGTGAGGCTGGAAAAACACAGTGGGTCAGACAGCATCCAAGGTACAGGAAAGTCAACATTTCAAGCTGAAACCCTTCATCAGGACTAGGGAGTCCAGAAATAGAAGGAGGGGGTGTGGGGTCTGCGGAAAGGGTAGCAAAGAAGGTGATCAGTGGATGCAGATAGGTCCC
Source organism: Ginglymostoma cirratum (assembly GCA_024137785.1). Lineage (NCBI taxonomy): Eukaryota > Metazoa > Chordata > Chondrichthyes > Orectolobiformes > Ginglymostomatidae > Ginglymostoma > Ginglymostoma cirratum. The sequence goes on along the minus strand of JAHRHZ010000273.1, from coordinate 18,007,486 downwards.
TTATCCATGGGAAGAGTGGGGCAGACAGGTGAGTAGGAAGGTGGACAAATAAGGTCAAGTCAGGGAGGTGAGGAGGAGGGGGAAGGCTGGATATGAGAAGGCTGGGGGTGGAGGGATTTTGAAGCTGATGAAGTCAATGTTGAGGCCGTTGGGCAGTAGCTCCCAAGGTGAAATATCAGGCGGTGTTGCTCAACGATGGGGAGGCGATTGCTTGGTGGTATTATTGCTGGACTGTTAATCCAGATAACATTTTGGGGACCCGGGTTCAAATCCCGCCACAGCAGATTGTGGAATTTGAATTTAATAAATATCTGGAATTAAGAATCTAATGATGACTGTGAATCATCTGTTGTTGATTTGGTGAACCAGATGGGTTTTTCCCTAAAGGACATTTGTCATCCTTACAGGGTCTGGCCTACATGTGACTCCAGCCCCACAGCAATGTGGTTGATTCTGAACTGCCCTCAAGGCAATTAGGGATGAGCAATAAATGCTGGTCTAGCCAGCGATGCCCACATCCCGTGAATGAATAAGGAGAGGGGGGGAAAAAAGTTTACGTTTGGCCTTATTCTGACAGTGGAGGAGGCAAAGTATGAACATATTTTTAGGGCAGTGGGAGGGGGAATTAACATGGATGGAACCCGGAAGATTGGGTTGGTTGATGCACGCAAATGCTCTGCAAACTGGTCCCCGAGTCTGTGTTTGGTCTCCCCGATTTTATAGAGACCACGTCAGGAGCAATGGATGCAATAGATCAGGTTGGATAAGGTGTGGGTGAATCTCTGCTGGATCTGTAAGGGGCCTTGGACAGAGGTGAGAGGGGAGGTGTAGGGGCAGCTGTCGCACCTCCTGCGTTTGCAGGGAAAGGCACTGGGTATAGTGTAGAAGTTGGTGGGGAGTGAGGAGCTGATAAGGGAATCGTGGAATGAACATTCGCTGAGGAAAGCGGATAGGGGTGGGGAGAGAAATATCTTTTTGGTGGTCGGGTCTGATTTTAGGTCGTCGAAATGTCAGAGAATGACGTGTTGGATTTGGAGGTTGGTGGGGTGGTATGTGAGGAGTAAAGGGACTCTATTCTTATTGTTGTGGGGAGGGGATTTGAGGGCAGAAGTGTGGGAAATGGAAGAGATGTGGTTGAAGGCATCCTTAATTTCCCCTCCTCTGTAATTATGGTCCCTAAAGGAGGAGGATAGCTGGGGTGTCCTGGAGTAGAACACCTCCATCCTGGGAGCAGATGTAGCAGAAGTGGAGGAGTTGGGAGTAGGGGATAGCTTTTTTTTTTTTTTTTGCAGGAGTGTGCGTGAGAGGAGGTGTAGTCAAGATAGTTGAGCCAGTTGGTTTGAAATGGATGTCTGTGGTGAGTTGGTTTCTGGAGATGGAGATCCTTAGGAAGGGGAGGAAAGTGTCAGAAATAGTCCAGGTGAATTTGAGGGTGGGGTGGAAGGTGTTGAAGTTGATGAACTGCTCACGCTCCTCATGGGAGCATGAGGCAGTACCGAAGCAGTCATCAATATAGCGGAGAAAGAGGTGGGGGATGGTGCTGGTGTAGTTGTGGAAGAGGGACTGCACCACAAATCCTGCAGAGGTAGGCATAGCTTAGGCCCAGGTAGGTGCCCATAGCCTCCCCTTTGGTTTGTAGGAAGTAGGAGGAATCGAAGGAAAAATTGAGTGAGGACCAGTTCAGCCAAGCAAACATGTCAGTGGCGGGTGACTGGTTAGGCCTTTGGGAGAGGAAGAAGCAGAGGGCCTTTAAGATCTCCGTGTGGGGGATACAGGTATACAGGGACTGTACATTGATGGTTAAGATGAGGTGTTGGGAGGCTGGAGAATTAAAAGTTTTGGAGGGTATGGATTATGTCCCAAATATAGGTAGGGAGTTTGTGGAACAAAGGGGAAAGAATGGAGTCAAGGTAAGAGGAGATGAGCTCGGTGGGGCAGGAGCAGGCAGAGACAATGGGTCAATTGGGGCAGGTGGGTTTTGGGTAGGAGATAAGTGGGTGTGGGGGTTGGGGAACTGTTTCTATCAAGTTGGAGATCTCCCAAAGTGATGAGGTTGTTGATGGTCTAGGAGATGATAGCTTGGTGATCAGACACAGGGTCGTGATCGAGGGGACGGTAGGAAGAGGTGTCAGAGTTGGTGTCTGGCGTCAGCGATGTGGGCATTAGTGTGCCTGCATTTATTGTCCATCCCTGGTTGCCCTTGGAAAGGTGGTGATCTGTCTCCTTGAACTGCTGCAATTTGTGCTGTAGGTTGACCCACCATGCTGCTTAGAATGCTGAGATATTGACTGAAACATTTTAAGGAACAGGGGATATACATCCAAGTCAGTGGTGTCTGGCTTGGGTTGTTCTGTTGCCATGTATCTGCTGTCCTTGTCCTTCTAGGTGGAAGTAGGTCTTGGCTTTGGTGGGTGTTGCCCAAGGGGTCTTGGTGAATTTCTGCAGTGTATCTTATTTTATAACTAGTACACACTGTCCTAACTGAGCATTGGTGGAGGAGTAAAGTTTATGGATGGGGTACCAGTCAAGTGTATTTTTTTTTTTTTTTGTCCTGGATGGTGTCAAGCTGATTGTGTGTTGTTTGGATCTGCACCTATCCAGGCAGGTGGGGAGTATTCCATCACACTCCCTGCCTTGTGCCTTGTAGGTGGACAGGTTTTGGGGAGTCAGGATGCTGGTCGCTTACCACAGGATTCCCAGCCTGTGGCCTTTAGCATGCAGGACCCTTGGGAGCACTAATATACAAGGGGGCTTTTGAGGTGCAAGTCCATAGCTCCCTGAAATTGGCAGCACCATTGCATAAGGTGGTAAAGAAGACACATGGCATGCTTGCCATCATTGGTCCGGGCGTTAAGTATAAAAGTTGTCAAGTCATATTGCAGCTGTATAAGACTTCAGTTGAATCACATTTGGAATATTGTGTGTTTCTAGACACCACAATATATAGGAAGGAAATGGAGGCTTTGGAGAGGGTGCAAAAGATGTTTACCAAAATGTTAAACAAAAACAGAAGTTGCTGAAAATACTCAGCAGGTCTGGCAGGATCTGTGAAGAAAAATCAACTCTGAAGTGTCGCTGCACCCAAACCATTAGCTTTGATGTTTCTTCACAGATACTGCCAGGCCAGCTGAGCTTTTAGCAACTTCTGGTTTTGTACCTGATGCACAGTATCTGCAATTCTTTGGGTTTTTATTTACCAGAGTGATAACTGAATTTGGTTTGTATTAGCTATAAGGAAGGTTGTACAGACTTGAATAGTTTTCACTAGAGTCAGAAGCTGAGGGACAACCTGATGGAAGTATAACAGGTGTATGGAACCTGGCCAGGTGGTCAACGTCTCAGTAGGGGAGCAGCTTGGGAACAGTGTTCGCAATTCAGGAAGCTTTAAGTACTGATAGATAAAGATGAGTGTAGTTGTCTGGTAAAGGTGCTAAATTGGGGGAAGGCTAATTACAAGATGGCCTTTATGTTTACTGTGTAACTGTTTCAACTCAAAGTTGCAGCCATTCTCTGGTTCATTGGTCAAAGCAATTTCTTGATCATTCAGTCAACCTTCCTAGTTTGAATTTAAACAAATTTGGCAGTTAATTGTCCACTACCTGGTGTATGCTCTGTTTTAATCTACCAATCATCAGTCCCCTTCATACAGTATAAATGCTGGTTTTCCCTTTGAATTGGTATGCTTGTGAATTATCCTGATGAGTGCAAAATCAGTGAAGATGTGGGGTGGGGTTGGCTGTGGTGGAGGAGTAAACAGTGGGTGGAGATGGAACCTCGAGAGTTGGGCAAAGAGAAGAATGATGGTGAGCAGGAGGAAAAAGTAAAGCTGATTTTTTTTTTAAAGGAAAGTTTAATTAAGAGCTTGGTGGACGAGGTTTTTTTTTAAATTCTCAAACGGGATAGTGATGTCGCTGGCTGGGCCCAGCATTTATTGAAATTCCCTAGTTATTCTTGAGAAGATAGCAGTGAGCTGCCTTCATGAATCACTGCAATCCACCTCCTGTGGCTCTCTATTAGCATGATCTCATTGAATGACAGGGCAGGCTGGAGGGGCTGAAGAGCCAACAGGCAGTCCACTGGCTAGTGAACAGGTTCTGAACCCAGCTGGAACCCAATGTAGCGTGATATAAAGAGATAATAGGAACTGCGGATGCTGGAGAATCCAAGATAACAAGGTGTACAGCTGGATGAACGCAACAGGCCAAGCAGCATCATAGGAGCAGGAAGGCTGACATTTCAGGCCTTTATCAGATGAAGGGTCTAGGCCCGAAACGTCACCCTTCCAGCTGCTATGATGCTGCTTGGCCTGCTATATTCATCCAGCTCTACACCTTGTTGTCTAGCAAGATATAAAGTGGCTTTTTCCAAATACAGAAAATGTTGGTATGTTGGATATTTAAAATTACACCCTTGTGTAGGATGGCATTTGTAAGTACAAGCTTTCATGAGTCAGATGTTTGTAAATCCAGCACACTCCTGTTCCTGAGGGTCTGTTGACCCCCTGCAGTGACCAACTTCTACTGCTAGATGGGGCCCTTCAATAAGCATCCATTTGCTCCACCAATGCTCAGTAGCAACAACGTGTACTATCTACAAGATGGACTGCAGAAATTCCCCGAAGATCCTCAAAGCACCTTCTAGAAGGACAAGGGCATCAGATTTGTGGGAACACCACCACCTCCAAGCCACTCACTCATCACTGGAAATATATCGACGTTCCTTCACTGTCACTGGGTCAAAATCGTAGAATTCCCTCCCTAAGGTCATTGCGGATCAATCCATAGCAGTTGGACTGCAGCGGTTCAAGAAAGCAGTTCACCACCTTCTCAAGGGCAAATAGGGACGGGCAATAAATGCTGGCCAGTCAGCAATGCCCACATCCCATAAAATGTGTTCAGATCCGTGGTCAGGAGAAGATGGAAAGGCTTTTAATGTTGAAGGCAGGTCATGGCAAAGGGACACAAGACTGTGGAGCAGGAAGTAAGGCCAGCATAACCTGGGAGGCAGTGATGTTAACTCAGAAATGCCATCACTATTCGAGCAAAGTAGCTTTGAAACTTTTTTTTAAATAGTGATGTTAAACAGGGCAACTTTGTGAGACGAGATAAGATTGTTCCACATGCTTGGAAATTTTTATCCCCCCCGAGGTCTGCTGCTCTGTGCCCATCTATGAAGCTTAGAATACCGGATGTTTTATTAACAGCTATGTCAACTTGTCCTGCTACCCTTTAATGACTGTGAATGTGCACTGAAATGTCTCTGTTCCTACATAGCCTTTAAAATAGTATCCTTCGTACTGTCTGTCCATTGTCTTTGTCAAAAGTGCATCCACCTACTTCATCATGTCAAGATCCTTTTTAAATCTGCATTTGTCCTCACAGTTTGCAGTTCTCCCAAGTTCTGTGCTATTTACAAACTTTGAAATTATCTGCTGCATTTTTAAAATTAATTCACGGGATGTGGGCCAGCATTTATTGCCCAGCCTTCACTGCCCCAGAGGACAAGAGTCAACCACAAAGCTGTGGGTCTGGAGTCACATGTAGGCCAGAAGAGGTAAGGCCAGCAGTTTCCTTTTCTGAAGGCATTAGTGATCCAGATGGATTTTTCCAACAATTAACAGCGGTTTCACAGTTATCGTTAGGCTGTCAATTCCAGATATTTTATCTGTAGTGGAATTTGAACCCAGGTCTCCAGATCATTACCTGAGTCCCTGGACTAATACTTCAGCAATAACGCAACTAGACTGTCGCCTCCCGATTGTGACCAAAATTTAGATCATTTATAGACATTGCATCTGGAGTACTGCGTACAGTACTGGTCACCATAGTTACAAAAGGATATTAATACATTGGAGATAACACAGTGTGGAGTTAGAGGAACACAGCGGGCTAGGCAGCATCAGAGGAGCAGGAAAGCTAACGTTTCCGGTCGGGACCCTTCTTCAGGAATGGGGAAGGGGGAAGGGAGCTCCGAAATAAATAGAGGGGTGGGGCTGAGGAAGGTAGTTGGGATGGTGATGGGTGAGTGCAGGTATGCGGTGGCGGGGATTAGCCAGTGAGGTGGGAGAGAAGACGGACAGGTCAAGGAGGCAGTGTAATCCTGATTTAGACTCCGTGACTTCCTCTCTTACTCCAGCTCCAACTGTGTGAGGGGAGGCAATGGCCTAGTGGTATTAACGCGGGCCTGTTAATTCAGAGACCCAGATAAATGTTTCAGGGACCTGGGTTTGAATCCTAACATGGCAGATGGTGGAATTTTAATTCAATACAAATCTAGAATAAAGAATCTAGTGGTGACCACAAATCCATTGTCGATTGTTGGAAAAACCCATCTGGCTCACTAATGTACCGTAGGGAGGGAAACTGCAATCCTTACTTGGTCTGGCCCACATGTGACTCTAGACCCACAGCAATGTGGTTGACTCTTAACTGCCCTCTGGGCAATTTGGGATGGACAATAAATACTAGCCTATCCATGAATGAATTTTATAAAAAACTCTCACTGTTCTCTATTTGAATGCTTTCTGTCTCTCCCAGCATCTTGTGTACCCTGGTGTTACATTCCAATATTCTCTCCTAGTTGCTGCATCTCTGCTGAGTTAGATTAAACATGCCCTAACAGCAGTAGCATCCCTAATACAAGCAACAATAAAGGAATTCCTTTATCCCTTTATTTAGGACGTGATAGAGGTCTACAAAATTATGAGAGGCATAGATAGGGTGGATAGTCAAAGGGTTTTTCCCAGGGTTGAGGTTTCCATTACAAGGGGGCACAGGTTCAAGGTGAGAGGGGCAAGTTTAAGGTAGATGTGTGAGGGAAGTTTTCACAGAGAGTGATGGGAGCCTGGAACGCATCGCTAGAGGAGGTGTTGGAAGCAGGCACATTGACAACGTTTAAGAGGCATCCGAATGGTTATACAAATTGTTAGGAAATGAAGGGATATGGACCAAATAAGGGCAGAAGGTTTGTTTTTTAGTTTAGTCAGGGCATGATGATCGGCACAGGCTTGGAGGGCCAAAGGGCCTGTTCCTGTGCTGTCTTTCACTTTTGCTCTTTCGTATTCCCAATAGGATGCTTGACTCATGCTATTTACATTTGATGCTCCTGAGATTTTTGTTAAGCTAAATACATAAATTCATAAACCATTCTTCATTGAATATGAATATAAAGAAATAAATATTTGTGACAAAACTTTGAATCTTAATCTGATTGTAATCCATATTTTGATTAAAAGAAAGTTGAACTAACTTTTCCACTCTATTTTTACCATAGTTTCACCAAAGGAACTGCTTGAGGAAATCTTGTCCAAGCATCTATGATTGTTAAAAGATTCTTGGTCTGACTTTTGGAATACTGCGTGCAATTCTGGTCTCCCTGCTTTAGGAAGGATGTTGTGAAACTTGAAAGGGTTCAGAAAAGATTTACAAGGATGTTGGCAGAGTTGGAGCCTTTGAGCTACAGGGGGAGGCTTGATAGTCCAGGGCTATTTTCGCTGGAGCGTCGGAGGCTGAGGAGTAATCTTACAGAGGTTTATAAAATCATGAGGGGCATGGATAGGGTAAATAGTCAAGGTCTTTTACCCAGGATGATGGTGTCCAAAACCAGAGGGCATAAGTTTAAGATGAGAGGGGAAAGATTTAAAAGGGACCTCAGGGGAAACTTTTTCACACAGAGTGTGGTGTGTGTATGGAACGAGCTGCCAGAGGTGGGGGTGGAGTCTGGTACAATTACAACATTTAAAAGGGATCTGGATGAGTACATGAATAGGAAGGGTTTAGAGGGATGTGGATCAAATGCTGGCAAATGGGAATATCTGGTTGGCGGGGATGAGCTGAACCAAAGGATCTGTTTCTGTGCTATGTGACACTATGACTCTAAGACCTTTTCCCTCACTGTCAGCCACCCGGCCAATTTTTGTGTCATCCGCAAACTAACTTATCATGCCCCGCCACATTCTCATCTACATTGTTTCTGAATGTCACAAACAATAAGGGACCCAGCACTAATTCCCCTCCCTATGCCACTCCACACTGGGTTTCCGTTGCACAAACAGCCCTCTATTACCACCCTCTGTCTCCTGTCACTGAGCAAAGTAAGAATCCAACTTGCCCAGTTACCCTGGATCCCATGAGCTTTTACCTTCTTTATCTGCTTACCATGTGGGACCTTGTCAAAGGCCTTCCTGCAAATAACATAAACTACATAAATTACCCTACCCTCATCTACTCACTCAATCACCTCCTTGAAGCAGATTTGTGAAGCATGACCTTTCTCTGACAAAGCCACATTGACTATCCCTGATCAAACTTTGTCTCTAAATGGAGATTCATTTCCTCCTTCACTGTTTTCTCCTATAGTTTCCCTACCAGTAATGTTCGACTCACTCGTCTGTAATTCCCTGGTGTACCTCTAACTTGTAAAGTCAAACCACATTAGCTGTTCTCCAAACTTCTGGCACTCCCCTGTGACCAGAGTCGACTTGAAAATTTGGATCAAGGCCCCTGTTAGTGCCTTCTTCATTTTCCACAATAGTGTGGGCTGCAACATATCCAAAACAGCGATGTATCCACTTTAAATCTGCCCAAACCTCCAATACCTTCTCGCCTCTTTCATCAATCTGCTCGGCTGCGATTTATATCCTCCTGCAAGAGTACTATCGTCTCTCTTCAGAAAGGCCGTCACTCAAACTCCTGAGATAACTTTCCAGAAGTTTAATTATTCAACCCATGAATTTGCAGATTTTCTGTAATGTCCCTTTTGTTGTTTTATCAACAAGAACTGACTGCAGAACACTGTAGTGGAGGGCTTAAAGGTATCCTCAAACCAGACCATTTAGGGTTAATCATTAATTGCTCTTCGCAATGAGTAATTGAAGGAAAATGAAAAAGTGAGAAACAAGCCTAATACAAAAACAGAAACCAAAAGGACTGTGGATGCTTTAAATCAGGAACAAGAACAGAAGTTGCTGGAAAAGCTCAGCAGGTCTGGCAGCATCTGTGAAGAGAAAATCAGAGTTAACATTTCAGGTCTGGTGACCCTTCCTCAGACCTGAATACTAAAACAGCCTGTTTTAACTGGGAGGTAACCATGTGATACTGAATTGCCTCTTGACAACTGTACCATTGTAAGGAGGCACCTGGGCCTGCTTTCCAGACAGTTTTGAAGGTCATTATGAAGTGGAGAATTCAGCAAATAATCTTAGATTCTGAACAGTATGAGTATCAGAGACTTTGTCCCACTCATAGCACTTTTCACCACTGGGCTGGGGTTCATCGACGGTGCCATAGAATCTGAGATAGAGCTCTGAGTGCCACTGTTGCTAAAATCCCTGATGAATAGGACACAGTATGAGACTCATTTGTTTGTATAGATATGTATATTATGCAGTTTAAGCAAATAGATTCATTTACTCATTTGCATTTGTCTCTAATATATAAATAGATTAAGCTAATAAATTTACTTCACAGAACATAGAACAGTACAAGACAGTACAGGCCCTTTGGCCCACGATGTAGTGCTGAACTTTTACCCTAAACCTAAGGTCTATCTAACCTCCACCCCTACCTCATTCTGTCATCCATATGCCTATCTAATAGCCACATAAATGCCCCCTAATGAGGCCAACTCCACTACCCTCTCTGGCAATGCATTCTCTGAGTAAAGAACCTACCTCTGACGTCTCCCCTGTATCTACCTCCACTCACTTTAAAACTATACCCCCTCGTAATAGCTACCTCCACTCTATCCATACCTCTGATCATATTAAAGTGCATGTGCCTTCTTGTATTAATTTTGACCAAAATTTTAAAAAGCATAAATTCAATGAAAATAATGGTTATGTTGTTCTAATAGGACACGGTGTTGTTCTAATAGGACACAGCATCACGGTGAAGAGCGTCCCACAGTCAGCATCACGGTGAAGCACTCTGGGAAGAGCATCCCGCAGTCAGCATCACGGTGAAGCACTCTGAGAAGAGCGTCCCACAGTCAGCATTACGGTGAATCGGTCTGAGAAGAGCATCCCGCAGTCAGCATCGCGGTGAAGTACTCTGGGAAGAGTGTCCCGCAGTCAGCATCGCGGTGAAGTACTCTGGGAAGAGTGTCCCGCAGTCAGCATCGCGGTGAAGTACTCTGGGAAGAGTGTCCTGAAGTCAGCATTGTGCTGTAACTGTCCAGGAAGAGGCTGAAAATACCTGATGGGTTCTTTAAGGTTCTTTTTGATGGATAAAAAGTTAGTGTTTTTTTGAAAGTTTTCAATAATTGGGGGCAAAATAAAGGTAATCCTAGCACATTGCCATGTTGCTTTCTTTGGGTTGTTTACTGAGTCTTAAGCTGTCGGCGGCAGTTCGAAGCGGGAAGAGCGGCAGCGAGCACCAGAGGCCTGACGGGAAGGTAAGACGGTTTAAAAACTTACCTCGAGCGGCGAGCGGTTTTTTCCTCACCGGGAGCGGCGGGAGACGGAGCAGAGCTGACGTTGGAGACCAGGAGGTTGTGAGGAAGGTAAGGAATTAGTATATATTTGGGCAGCAGCTAAACCAGAGATGCTACACGTGTAGCATCTCCCTCCCACCCTCCTCCTCTAACCAGAAGAAAAGGACTCTGCAAGGTAAGGTTTTTTTTTTCTTAATATATTTAAGTGCATTGTTTGGTATTAGTTAGTTGAGTCAGAGCTAAGGCTTACAATGGCAGGGGACCTCAGACCCGTGGCATGTGCCTCTTGCTTGATGTGGGAGATCAGGGACGTGACTGACGTCCCTGACTGTTACACTTGCAGGAAGAGTGTCCAGCTGCAGCTCTTGTTTGACCGCATGACGGCTCTGGAGTTGCGGGTGGACTCACTGTGGAGCATCCGCGATGCTGAGAAGGTCGTGGATAGCACGTTTAGTGAATTGGTTACACCGCAGATTAGGATTGCTGAGGGAGACAGTGAATGGGTGACCAAAAGGCAGTGAAAGAGCAGGAAGGCAGTGCAGGTGTCCCCTGCGGTCATCTCCCTCCAAAACAGGTATACCGTTTTGGATACTGCTGGGGGAGATGGCTCACCAGGGGAGGGCAGTAGTTGCCCGGATCATGGCACCATGGCGAGCACTGCTGTTCAGAAGGGCGGGAAAAAGACTCATAGGGCCATAGTCATAGGGGATTCTATTGTAAGGGGAGTAGATAGGCGGTTCTGTGGCCGAAAACGGGACTCCCGGATGGTATATTGCCTCCCAGGTGCTCGGGTCAGGGATGTCACCGATCGGCTACAGAGCATTCTGAAAAGGGAGGGTGAACAGCCAGTTGTTGTGGTGCATATAGGCACCAATGATATAGGTAAAAAACGAGATGAGGTCCTGAAAGCAGAATTCAGGGAGCTAGGAGAGAAGTTAAAGAGGAGGACCTCAAAGGTAGTGATCTCAGGGTTGCTACCAGTGCCACGTGCTAGCCAGGGTAGAAATGAAAGAATAGGTAGGATGAACACGTGGCTTGAGGGATGGTGTAGGAGGGAGGGGTTCAGATTTGTGGGACACTGGGACCAGTTCTGGGGAAGGTGGGACTATTACAAATTGGATGGTCTATACCTGAACCAGACTGGAACTAGTGTCCTAGGGGGAGTTTTTGCTAGGGCTGTTGGGGAGGGTTTAAACTAATGTGGCAGGGGTCTGGGAACCAGAGGAGAAGACTAATAGACAGTGAGGTGGAAACTAGAGACTGTAAGGATCATGAAGTTAGCATTAGCAAGGGGAAGAGTAGGCAGAGACCAGATGAACGCAAAGGAACTGGTGGTCTGAAGTGCATATACTTTAATGCAAGGAGTATAGTGGGTAAGGCAGAGGAACTTAGGTCTTGGATTAGTGCCTGGGAGTATGACGTTATTGCGATCACAGAGACTTGGTTGAAGGAAGGGGATGATTGGCAACTAAATGTCCCAGGATATAGATGCTTCAGACAGGACAGGGAGGGAAGTAAAAGGGGGTGAGGAGTTGCATTGCTGGTCGGGGATGATATCACGGCTGTGCTAAAGGAGGGCACTATGGAGGGCTTGAGCAGTGAGGCATAATGGGTAGAGCTGAGAAATAAGAAGGGTGCAATTACATTGTTGGCGCTGTACTACAGGCCTCCCAACAGTGAGCGTGAGGTAGAAGAACAAATAGGTCGACAGATTATGGAAAGATGTAGAGGTAACAGGGTGGTGGTGATGGGAGATTTTAATTTTCCCAACATTGACTGGGATACACTTAGTGTCAGAGGTCTGGATGGGGCAGAATTTGTAAGGAGCATCCAGGAAAGTTTTCTAGAGCAGTATGTCAATAGTCCAACTAGGGAAGGGGCCATATTGGACCTAGTGTTGGGGAATGAGCCAGGCCAGGTGGTAGAAGTTGCAGTGGGGGATTTCTTTGGGAATAGTGACCACAATTCTGTAAGTTTTAGAATACTCGTAGACAAAGATGAGAGTGGTCCTTAGGGAAGAATACTAAACTGAGCCAAGGCCAATTATATCAAAATTCGGCAGGAGCTGGGAAATGTGGATTGGGGACAGCTATTTGAAGGGAAGTCCACATTTGATATGTGGGAGGCTTTCAAAGATAGGTTGAAGATAGTACAAGATAGGCATGTCCCTTTGAAAACAAGGGATAGGAAAGGAAAGATTCGTGAACTGTGGATGACAGGAGAAATCGTGCGACTAGCCAAGAGGAAAAGGGAAGCGTACATAAGGTCCAGGCAGCTAAGAACAGAACGGTCCTTGGAGGAATATCGGGAGAGTAGGACCAATCTTAAACGAGGAATCAAGCGGGCTAAAAGGAGTCATAAAATAACTTTAGCGAACAGAATTAAGGAGAATCCCAAGGCCTTTTATTCATATATAAGAAGCAGGAGGGTAACAAGAGAAAGGGTTGGTCCACTAAAGGATAAGGAAGGAAGGTTTTGTGTCGAACCTGAGAAAATGGGTGAGATTCTCAATGATTACTTTGCATCAGTGTTCACTGAGGAGAGGGACATGATGAATGTTGAGATTAGAGATAGAAGTTTGTTTACTCTGGATCACATTGACATAAGGAGGGAAGATGTGTTGGGTAGGCTAAAGGATATTAAGGTGGACAAATCCCCAGGACCGGATGGGATCTATCCCAGGATGCTGAGGGAGGCGAGAGAGGAAATAGCTGGGGCCCTGACAGATATCTTTGTAGCATCCTTAAACACAGGTGAAGTGCTGGAGGACTGGAGAGTTGCTAATGTTGTCCCCCTGTACAAGAAGGGTAGTAGGGATATTCCAGGTAACTACAGACCAGTAAGCCTGACGTCAATGGTGGGAAAGTTGCTGGAGAAGGTACTGAGGGATAGAATCTATTTATATTTGGAAAAGAATGGGCTTATCAGTGATAGGCAACATGGTTTTGTGCAGGGGAGATGCCTTACTAACTTAATAGAGTTCTTTGAGGAAGTGACCAAGTTGATAGATGAAGAAAGGGCTGTAGATGTCATCTACATGGACTTTAGTAAGGCGTTTGATAAGGTTCCCCATCGTAAACTAATGGAGAAAGTGAAGTCACATGGTGTGCAGGGTGTTCTAGCTAGGTGGGTAAAGAACTGGTTGAGCAACAGGAGACAGAGAGTAGTAGTTGAAGGGAGTTTCTCGAAATGGAGAAAGGTGACCAGTGGTGTTCCACAGGGATCAGTGCTGGGGCCACTGTTGTTTGTGATATACATAAATGATCTGGAAGAGGGCATAAGTGGTCTGATCAGTAAGTTTGCAGATGACACGAAGATTGGGGGAGTAGCAGAAAGCATAGGGGATTGTCAAAGAATACAGGAGAATATAGATAGACTGGAGAGTTGGGCGGAGAAGTGGCAGATGGAGTTCAATCCGGGCAAGTGTGAGGTGATGCATTTTGGGAGGTCTAATTCTAGAGCAAACTATACTGTAAACGGAAGAGCCTTGAGAAAAGTTGATGAGCAGAGAGATCTGGGAGTTCAGGTCCATTGTACCCTGAAGGTGGCTGCACAGGTGGATAGAGTGGTCAAGAAGGCATATGGTATGCTTGCCTTCATCGGATGGGGTATTGAGTATAAGAGCTGGCAGGTCATGTTAAAATTGTACAAGACTTTGGTTCGGCCGCATTTAGAATACTGTGTACAGTTCTGGTCGCCACATTACCAAAAGGATGTGGAAGCTTTGGAGAGGGTACAGAGAAGGTTTACGAGGATGTTGCCTGGTATGGAAAGTGCTAGCTATGAAGAGAGGTTGAGTAGGTTAGGATTGTTTTCATTAGAAAAAAGGAGATTGAGGGGGGACCTTATTGAGGCCTTCAAAATCATGAAGGGTATAGACAGGGTTGATAGAGATAAGCTTTTTCCCAGGGTGAGGGATTCAATAATGAGGGGTCACACGTTCAAGGTGAGAGGAGAAAAGTTTAAGGGGGATACACGCGGAAAGTACTTTACACAGAGGGTGGTAGGTGCCTGGAACGCGTTGCCAGCAGAGGTAGTAGAGGCAGGCACGGTAGATTCATTTAAGGTGCGTCTGGACAGATGCATGAGTAGGTGGGGAGCAGAGGGATACAGATCCTTAGGAATTGGGCGATAGGTCTAGACAGTGGATTTGGATCGGCACAGACTTGGAGGGCCGAAGGGCCTGTTCCTGGGCTGTAAGTTTTCTTCGTTCTTTTCTTTGTTCTTTGTTCTGTCTACCTAGTTCTACTGTAAGAGATAACAAGGTGTAGAGCTGGATGAACACAGCAGGCCAAGCAGCATCAGAGGAGCAGGAAGGCTGACGTTTTGGGCCTAGACCCTTCTTCAGAAGCTCTTCCCAGAGTGCTTCACTGCAATGCTGACTGCGGGACACTCTTCCCAGAGTGCTTCACCGTGATGCTGACTGCGGGACGCTCTTCCCAGACTGCTTCACTGGAATGCTGACTGCGGGACGCTCTTCCCAGAGTGCGTCACCGTGATGCTGACTGCGGGACGCTCTTCCCAGAATTCTTCACTGTGATACTGACTTGGGCAGCAGAGGCCCTCTTGTTTTCAGCGGCAGCAGCGCGAGCCAGAGTGTCGATGGGAAGGGAAGGTTGTTTTTATGTCCAGTATAAAAACTCATCTAGTGCAGCAGAGGCCCTCTTGTTTTCAGCGACAGGTGTGTGGAGAGAACGCAAGCCAAGAAGGAACTGATATATTCGGGCATTAGCTAAACCTGAAATACTACACGTGTGGTGTCTCCCACCCATCCTCCTCCTCTAACCAAAAAAAAAAGCCTGTGTGGAGGGTCGGTAAGGTAAGGCTCTTTTTTAAATTCTTCTGGAAATCTAGAGCAGAGGGAATGGAAGCTAGGGCAGTTGCATGCTCCTCTTGCAGGATGTGGGAGGTAAGGGTCACTGCTGGTGTCCCCTCTGACTTCACCTGCGAGAAGTGCACCCAACTCCAGTTCCTCAAAAACTGTGTTAGGGAACTGGAGCTGGAGCTGGAGCTGGAGCTGGATGAACTTCAGATCATTCGGGAGGCAGAGGGGACAACAGAGAGGAGTTATAGGGAAGTGGTCACACCCAAGGTACAGGACAAAGGTAGCTGAGTGACTGTCAGGAAGGGGAAAGGGAGTAGGCAGGCAGTGCGGGGATCCCCTGTGGCCGTTCCCCTCAATAATAAGTATATCATTTTGGATACTGTTTTGGGGGACGACCTACCAGGGGAAGGCCATAGCGGACAGGTCTCTGGCACTGATCCTGACCCTGTGGCAAAGAAGGGAAGGGGGGAGAATAGGAGAGCAATTGTAGTGGGGGATTCAATAGTAAGAGGCACAGACAGGCGGTTCTGTGGACACGAACGAGATGAACGGATGGTATGTTGCCTCCCGGGTGCCAGGGTCCGTGATATCTCGGATCGTGTCTTCAGGATCCTTAAGTGGGAGGGTGAGCAACCAGCAGTCATGGTACACATCGGTACCAATGACATAGGTAGAAAAAGGACTGAGAATGTGAAAAACGAGTACAGGGAGCTAGGTTGGAAGCTGAAGTCCAGGACAAACAGGGTAGTTATCTCTGGATTACTACCAGTGCCACTGATAACGAGGTAAGAAATAGGGAGAGAGTGCAGCTAAACATGTGGCTACAGGGCTGGTGTAGGAGGGAGGGCTTCCATTATGTGGATAATTGGAGAACATTCCGGGGAAGGTGGGACCTGTACAGTAAAGACGGGTTGCACCTGAACCGGAAGGGCACAAGTATCCTGGGAGGGAGGTTTGCTCGAGCTATATGGGATGGTTTAAACTAGATTGGCAGGGGGTGGGGAACCCGATTTATAATTCAAAGAATGAGGTATTCAGCCTTCCAACAGACATGACAGGGAGAGAGGTTGTTTATAAGGAAATTCAGTCGATAGAGCCTAATTGTGGACACCGAGACGGTTTGAGGTGTCTATACTTCAATGCTAGAAGTATCAGAAATAAAGCGGATGAACTTAGAGCATGGGTCAGTACTTGGAACTACCATGTTGTGGCCATTACAGAAACTTAGGTAACTCAGGGACAGGAATGTTTGTTGGAAGTCCCAGGATTTAGATGGTTTAAAAGAAATAGGGAGGGTGGAAGAAGAGGTGGGGCAGTGGCAATGCTAGTCAGGGCGAGTATAGCAGCTACTGAAAGGCAGTTCGAGAATGATATGTCTACAGAGTCAGTTTGGGGTGAGGTCAGGAACAAGAAAGGAGCAGTCACTTTGTTGGGGGGTTTTTACAGACCCCCTAATATTTGCAGAGAAGTAGAGGAGCGGATTGGGAGGCAGATACTGAAAAGGTGCAGAAGTCACAGGGTTGTAGTCATGGGTGACTTCAACTTTCCAAATATCGATTGGAAACATTTTAGTTGCAATAGTTTAGATGGAGCAGATTTTATCCAGTGCGTTCAAGAAGGATTCCTGACACAGTATGTAGATAGACCAACACGAGGAGAGGCCACTTTGGATTTGGTGCTTGGCAATGAACCAGGCCAAGTGTTAGACCTGTTGGTAGGAGAGCATTTTGGCGGTAGCGATCATAACTCTGTTACTTTTACAATAGTCATGGAAAAGGATAGGTACATTCAGCAAGGTAAGGTTTATAATTGCCAGAGAAGAGCACTATTGAAAAGTGGAGATTGTTTAAGGAAAGCATACTGCATATGCTCAATATGTTTGTCCCTAGCAGGCAGGGAAGATGCGGTCATAGCCCCATAATACCATGAGAAGGGAATTCCAGGATTTTGACCCAGCGAAAATGAGCGTAGATGCAGTTGAGTGAGGGAGCCTTGGTTCTCAAGAGAGGTCGAACGACTCTTTAAGAGGAAGAAGGATGCTTATGTGAGGTTGAGGAAACAAGGAACGGAAAAGGCTCTAGAGGGATACAAGTTATCCAGGAAGGAGCTGAAGAAAGAGCTTAGGAGAGCTATAAGGGGGCATAAGAAAACGTTGGCAGGTAGGATCAAGGAAACTCCAAGGTTTTTACACATACGTGAGGAATCAGAGAATGACCAGAGAAAGGGTATGGTCGATCAAGGATTGTAAAGGGAATTTGTGCACGGAGCCTAAAGAGATAGCGGAGGTCCTTAATGAATAATTTTCTTCGGTATTCACAACTGAGAGGGACCCAGTTGTAGAGGAGAGTATTGTGAAACAGGCTGGTAGGCTAGAGGAGGTCGATGTTAGTAAGGACGATGTGCCAGGAATTCTGAGGAAGTTGAAGATAGGTAAGTCCCCCGGGCCTGATGGGATTTATCCAAGGATTTTATGGGAAGCGAGGGAAGAGATCGCAGGGCCTTTGCTGATGATCTTTTCATCCTCACTGTCCACGGGTATAGTGCCAGAAGATTGGAGAGAGGCAAACATCAGTCCCTTGTTCAAAAAAGGGAATAAGGATAACCCCAGAAATTACAGGCCAGTTAGTCTTACTTCAGTGGTGGGCAAATTATTGGAAAGGGCTCTGAGAGACAGGATTTATGATCACTTGGAAAGGCACAGTTTGATTTGTGATAGCATGGATTTGTGAGGGGTAGATCATGCCTCATGGATGAAGGTAGAGCAGTGGATGTGGTATACATGGATTTAAGTAAGGCGTTTGATAAGGTTCCCCATGGTAGGCTCATGCAGAAGGTAAGGAGGCATGGGATAGGGGAAAATGTGGCAGATTGGGTTCAGAATTGGCTGACCCTTAGAAGACAAAGGGTGGTAGTGGGCGGAAAATATTCAACATGGTGCTCAGTTATGAGTGGTGTACCACAAGGATCTGTTCTGGGTCCTCTTCCATTTGTGATTTTTGTAAATGATTTGGATGAAGGAGTGGAAGGGCGGATTAGCAAGTTCGCAGACAATACAAAGGTGGGTCGAGTTGTGGATAGTGCGGAGGGCTGTTCTAGATTACAAAGGGACATTGATAGCATACAGAGCTGGGCTGAGAAGTGGCAGATGGAGTTTAACCCTGAAAAGTGTGAGGTGATTCATTTTGGAAGAACAAACTTGAAAGCAGAATACAGGGTTAACGGAAAGATTCTTGGCAGTGTGGAGGAGCAGAGGGATCTTGGGCTTCATGTTCACAGTTCCCTGAAAGCTGCCACCCAGGTGGATAGAGTTGTTAAGAAGGCGTATGGTGTGTTAGCTTTCATTAATAGAGGGATTGAGTTCAAGGGCCGTCAAGTTATGCTCCAGCTCTACAAAACCCTGGTTCGGCCACATCTGGAATATTGTGTCCAGTTCTGGTCGCCTCATTACAGGAAAGATGTGGAGGCATTGGAAAAGGTGCATAGGAGATTTACCAGGATGTTGCTTGGAATGGAGGGAAGGTCTTACGAGGAAAGGTTGAGAGAGCTAGGGCTTTTCTCTTTTGAACAACGAAGGATGAGAGGTGACTTGATAGAGGTGTACAAAATGATCAGAGGTATAGATAGAATAGACAGTCAGAGACTTTTTCCTAGGGTTGAGGTAGCTATTACGAGGGGACATAGTTTTAAAGTGAGTGGAGGTAGATACAGGGCAGACGTCAGAGGTAGGTTCTTTACTCAGAGAGTGGTCAGGGCGTGGAATGCATGCCGGAGAGGGTAGTGGAGTCGGCCTCATTAGGGGCATTTAAGCGGCTATTAGATAGGCATATGGATGATAGTATAAGGTAGGGGTGGAGGTTAGATAGACCTTAGGATTAGGGTAAAAGTTCAGCACAACATCATGGGCCGAAGGGCCTGTACTGTGCTGTACTGTTCAATGTTCTATGACTGCAGGACACTTTTCCCAGACTGCTTCACTGTGATGCCAACTGTGGGACCCTCTTCCCGGGATTGGCGTTTGGAATTTCTGTCATTTATTGTGGCATCACAGCTCATTCCTATCCTAAAACCTACATCCTTTGAAAAGCATATTTGCAAGCACAGTAAGTAACCTGGGTTCTGAATAAAGATCACTGGAATCAACATGTTAACTCTATTTTCTCTCTAAAGATACTGCCAGATTTACTGAATTTCTGATTTACTGAATTACTGATACTGAAAAGGTGAGATTACATTTTTTAAATTATGATAAAAACAAGGAAGGAAAAAAGAATGAGACTGATTTGTTTAGCCCAAGCTCTAGAAAACAAAAGGTACAGGAGCCATAGTCTTGCCAGACCATAGGGCCACTCTCACTCTGATTAGAGAGAGACCACTGGTGGTGGTTTAACCTGAAAGACACTGTGCCTCAGGTGAGCAGAGAGTTTGAGAAAGAGAGTCCTTCATTGTAAGCTCAGCTGATGTAGGAATCAAATCCACACTGTTGGTATCACTCTACATCACAATCCAGTCAATGAGCTAACTGATCATCTTCTCTCGAAATACAGCAGATCAATCTGGAGGTGATAGTTCTGTATCAAACAACCCCTCTCAGAAATTGAATCAGTGGTGTTGCCTAAAAGACCTGGTGACAATGAGGAAATGGAGGCCGCTTCAAATAACAGTCAATGAGGAACAGGCAGCAATTTATTGGGTGGTAATTCCATCTGAGTATTGTGACAAAATTTTCCGATTGGATCACCAAATCCTAATAGCAGGTCATTGAGATACAAAGAAAACACAAGCTAAAATAGCAAAACATTTTCTGTTGCACAGGATTACAGAAAGGTATGGTGAAGTCTTACCAGCCATGCCAGGTAACGTGATAATTCCAAACATCAATTGCATCTATGCCTTTAGTTTTGACATCAGCTTTCAAAGAACCATTTAGCAGAGTCTCAACGTATGACCATAACCAGGACTCATAGAGTCGTAGAACTGTAGAGTATGAAATCTAGACCACTCAGTCCACTTATCCATGCCAACCAGATACCCTAAATTAATAAAATCCCATTTGCCAGCATTTGGCCCTTCCTATTCATACACCTATCCAGATGTCTTTTAAATGTTGTAATTGTACCAGCTGCCACCATTTCCTCTGGCAGCTCATTCCGTACACGCACCACCCTCTGTGTGAAAACATTGCCCCTTAGGTCCATTTCAAATCTTTCCCCTTTCACCTTAAACCTATGCCCTCTAGTTTTGCACTCTGCTACACTGGGGAAAAGGCCTCGGCTATTCACCCTATCCATGCCCCTCATGATTTTATAAACTTCTATAAGGTCACCCCTCAGCCTCCGACGCTCCAGGGAAAATAGCCCCAGCCTATTCAGCCTCTCCCTGTAGCTCAAACCCTCCAACTCTGGCAACATCCTTGTGAATTTTTTCTGAACCCTAAAGTCCTAAAACAAGTGGTCCTGGATGCATTTGGTGGTTATTTTCCAAAATTCAATAGACCCTGGAGCAGTTCCTACAGACTGGGGGGTAGCAAATGTAAGCCCACTATTTAAGAAGGAGGGAGAGGAAAAACAAACAGAAAATTTTAATCTGCTACAGACGTGTCACTAACATCAATAACAAGGAAAATACTACCGTTTATTAAAAGTGTGATGACAGAGTATTTAGAAAGCATTAACTGGATTGGACAAAGCCAACATGGGTCTATGAAAGGCAACTCATGCTTAACAAATTTACTGGAGTAGTTTGAGGATGTGGTGAATAGATCTGGGAGAACCAGTGCTTGCAGTGTATTTGGATTTTCAGAAGGATTTTGATAAGGTTCCTCACAAGAGCTGAGAGGCAAAGTTAAAGCACATGGGATTGGGGATGGGGTAATGTATTGGCATGGATTGAGAATTGGCTGACAGACAGGAAACAGAGAGTAGGAATAAATGGTCTTTTTCTGAGTGGCAGGTGATGACACTGATGGAGTATCTCAAAGGTCAGAGCTTGGACCTGGATGAGAGAACCAAATGTAACGTTGCCAAGTTTACTGATGTCACAAGGCTGGGCAGGATTGTGAGTTGTGAGGACGATGCAAGGGGGCTTCAAAATGCCTTAGACAAGTTGACTGAGTGGACAAATACATGGTAGATATATCACAGTGTGGCTAAGTTTAAAGTTATACACTTCAGCGCAAAAATTAGAGGTAGAGCATATTTATATGGTTATATATTGGGAACTGTGGATATACAGAGGGATCTGGGGGTCCTTGTACACCAGTCAATGAAAGTAGACAGGCAGATCCAGCAAGCAATTAGAAAAACAAATGGCATGTTGGTCTTCATTGCGACAGGATTGGAGTTCAGAAGCGATAGCTTACTGCTGTTATACAGGGCCTTGGTGAGACCACACCTGGAGGACTGTGTGCAGTTTTGGATGCACTTGTCATAGAGTGAGTGCAGCAAAGGTTCACTGGGCTGATACCAGGGATGGTAGCACTTTCCATGAGGAGAGATTGCTTGGAATGGGTCTTTATTCATCGAACTTTAGAAGGATGAGAGAGGATCTGATTGAAATGCATAAAATTCTAACAGGGCTGGACAGACCAGTCATGAGGAGGATGTTTTCCCTGGTTGGGAGTCTGGATCCAGGGACGCAGTCTCAGGATATGGAGTTCATCATTTGGGCCTGAGACACAGAAACATTTCTCCACTCAGAGGGAAGGGAATCTGTGGAATTCTGTACAACAGGAGGCCAAGCCACTGAATGTATTCAAGAAAGAGATAGATACTTTTGTAGATTTTAAACTTATCAAGGGTATGGAGAGAAAATTGGCCAATGAAATTGAAATAGATCGGCCATGATCATATTGAATGGTGGAGCAGGCTCAAAGGGCTGAATGGCCTATTGCTGTTCCTAGCTTCAATGTTTCTATGTATTCATCTTCATGCCTACTGTAAACTGCTAGCATGCAAAATTGTGGCCCTGTCTCCTTGCTACATTTGCAAGATTTTACATAAACATCAGCAACTTTGCGATCTCTCCTCTCAGTTTTATTTCAACCCCATGACATACTCAGCCCCATGCCACTGAGTCAAAAGGTTGTGGGTGAATCTTTACTCCCTGGATTTAAGCAAACAATGCAGACTGATACTCCCAGTGTAGTCTGGGTGAAATGGGGAGTGGTGCACTGTTGAAAGTGATATCCTTTCGATGGTGCATGTAAAAGTTTCAAAGCAGAGGAATTCCAGCTCGGCGAGCCAACCAACCTCAACAACTTTAACACTCACAACCCGAGCTACACATCTACTCCAAAACCTTACAGAGGAATTCCTCCCTGTGTCCCTGCCAATAGAGAGCTTTTATTATTCATTCAGGCATGTGGATGTGGTGCCAACCAACGGGCTGCTTTGTCCTGGATGGTGTCAAGCTTCCTGAGTGTTGTTGGAGCTGCACTCATCCAGGCAAATGGAGAGTATTCCATCACACTCCTGACTTGTGCCTTGTAGATGGTGGACAGGCTTTGGGGAGTGAAGAGGTGAGTTACTCACCGCAGGTTTCCCAGCCTCTGACCTGCTCTTGTAGCCACTACATTTAGTCCAGTCCAGTTTCTAGTCGATGGTAACCCCCGGAATTGCGGGGAATTCATTTTGACTGCTGGAGTGTGTAACATTGAATTTCAAATGTTCCTTTCTTGCTCCAGTTTTTTTTAGTACAATCAATGTGCAGCTACTTTGGTGCTGTTGGTGTCTAAAGGTTGTAATAAGGATGTGTTAGTTTGAACTAAATATAATGTAGGAACATGGGAATGAGAGGAGATTGTGCTCTCCCTTGAGCCCATTTATCAATCCATTAGATCATGGCTGATGTGTATTTGAATTACAAGGGTAATAAATAAAAAACCTGTAGTGCAACTGGGGATAACAAGGTGTGGGGCTGGATGAACACAGCAGGCCAAGCAGCATCATAGGAGCAGGAAAGCTTGACGTTTCGGGCCTGGATCCTTCAGTGAGCCTTCAATCAGCTGATTTCCAGACTTGGACAATTAAGTCTATTTTGCATAGTTGTTGTCACTCACAACCATAGAGACGTATTAAGCTAGAAGATCAGCCCAGCACAAGTATTACTTGGAGATAATAAGGACTGCAGATGCTGGATGCCAGAGTCTATAGGTGTGAGGCTGGAAAAGCACAGCATTCGACCCAAAATGCTGACTTACCTGCTCCTCTGATGCTGTCTGACCTGCTGTGCTTTTCCAGCCTCACACCTCTAGATACAAGTATTACCTAAAGGACTAGGTACCCAGTGGTGAGTTCTTGGATTCTAACAGGAAGCCTAACTGCAATCTGCCAGGGAGGACAGACATGGTGGTGAACTACTTTTAAATTACAGCTACCCTGCAATGCAACAAATGTTAAACTTTAATTTTGTAACTGTACTTTAACTACACTTGCACACATAGACTCCTAAGTCACTTTGCCGAACACCTCCTGGTCTCCTTACTATTAAAAAAGCATTGCAATTTTCCCAAAATTAATACCTATTTTCCATAGTTTTCAGTTAGTCAGCAGTGACTGCCCTTCACAAGTCCACACTAATATTCTTTAGCCATACTCAACCTAGTCAGTCAACAGAGACGCTTGACTAAACAAAACATGTACCACATATTTGTTGTCTCAGTGAAGACTACAGGTCATCATAACCTGTGCCATTATATTTGATCTCCGTCAGATCAATGATATTTTTAACCAAATTGTACAGTTCCAAGTAGAATTTGACCCTGTGATCCATAAGAAGTCAGGTACTCAACAAATTAACATAGTCAGGTGGTGTTGAATTAAACTTATATATCACAAGTCAGAGTTCCCCAAATCTCATTTGACTGTCGACATGAGGGCCATTATTTTCATGCTGATAGTATCCGTTGTGGGTGAGTTCCTACCGCTGTTTGTGATACACTATTTTTATATCCAGCTTTCTCATTTTAGAATCTTATATTTGATATTAAGTTTAATTCATGTTCTTCTTTTCTTTTTCTAGGCAGTCAAAAGTTAAAGTATGGTAAGTACCACTTCTGTCAGTTAAGTTTTACAACCACAGCTTCACTCAGCAGGTTTTGTTGCTGGTATCTTACCTGCTGTTTTAACTTCCTGCAGAACCTACCTTTACTGAAGGTAAGATGACTGCTTATACATATGAAGGTGTTAGTCTGACTGGACTTCCAGAAAGTGGCTTAAACAGAGCTGGTGTGAGAATTAAATGTGGACTGAACATTATTCCAATGGGGCAGAACACCTACCTCCTTAAGGTACATCCTTAAACTCACTCAAGGAATATGTTTGCAATGTTTATATTCTTGAAAGAAAATGTTCAGTATGCCCTCTTCTATCCTACTAATTGTATCTTCAAAAAAAAACCCCAGTAGATATGTCAAACACAACTTCTTTTTCATAAATTGATGTTGAGTTTTCTGTAATGCTGTTGGCATTTTCTAAGTGATCGGTTGTCACGTGCTTTACAATAAACTTCAGCCTTTTACCTTCTACTGCTGATAGGCTGACAGTTTTGTAATTCTCCTCTGTCATTTTTAAACAGTGACGTTACTTTTGCCACCCTTTAAGCTGCTCGGACTATTTCATAATATACAGATTTTTGGATGATGTCAACCAACACACCAACTATCTCCATGATCAACTTCTTTAGCACCCTGAGATTGGAATTATCAGGCCCTGGGGATTTATCAGCTTTCAGTCCCTTTCATTTCTCCAACATTATTTTTTTTTTTCTGATACTAATTTGTTCCATTCCTCCTTTCCAATTTTCAGAAACCTTTTGATAATGAAAATCAAAGCACTTGGAATTGGGGGTAATATGCTGACATGGATTGAGAATTGGTTAGTAGGAAATAGAAAATAAGAATAAATTGATCTTTTTCTGAATGGAAATCGGTAGGTGACAAGTGGGAGTACTGTGGGTGTCAGTGGTTAAGCCCTAGCTATTCATAAAATGTCTAACAATTCGATAAAGGAGTCAAAATTAACATTCCCAAGTTTGTTAATGACACAGAATGGGAAGGAAGTGTGGGAGGTGAGGAGATTGTATAGAGATTCCTGGGTAATTTAGACAAGTTGAGTGAGTGAGCGACTGTAGAAGACTGTGGGGGCCAAGTCACTGAACATATTTAAGAAAAAAATAGATTTCTAGAGGCTAAAGTTGTCAAAGGATATGGAAGGAGTGTATGAGTAGAGGATTGAGATAGAGGATCAGCCACAAACCACAATCATTATGAAACCTACTCCTGCTCCTATTTTATATTTTTCTATTTAAGTTTTGGACAAACTGAATTTGAGACATTAGCACCACGAGAGTACCTTAAGAGGTTCATAAAATTGTGAAGGGCATGAATAGTGTAAATAGCCAAGGTCTTTTCCCCAGGGTAGGGGAGTCCAAAACTAGAGGGATAGGTTTAAGGCGAGAGGGGAAAGTTTGAAAAGAGACTTAAGGGGCAATTTTTTCACACAGCGGGTGGTGTGTGTATGGAATGAACTGTCAGAGGAAGTGGTGGACGCTGGTACAATTACAACTTCTAAAATACATTCAGATGGGTATGTGAATAGGAAGGGTTTAGCTAAATGCTGGCAAATATCCTAAATTAATTTAGTATATCTAGTTGGCATGGACAAGTTGGACTGAGGGGTCTGTTTCCCTGCTGTCTATCTCTGTGACTGTAGGTATCCATGAATTAAAAAGAAAAACTGCCTAGTAACACAGTATGGAGCTGGAGGAATACAGCAGGCCAGGCACCATCGGGACCCGACCCAAAATGTCAACTTTCCTGCTCCTCTGATGCTGCCTGGTCTGCTGTGTTACTCCAGCTCCACACTGGGTTATCTCTGACTCTAGCATCAGCAGTTCTTACTGTTATTGTCTAATAACAGCTTTTTAGTTAAGCTGCAGTTTGTCACAGAAAATAAGATAGCTGCACTCTGATCTCCGGAAAGCCTGCAAGCCAAGACAGGTCTAGGCCCGAAACGTCAAGTTTTCCTGCTCCTATGATGCTGCTTGGCCTGCTGTGTTCATCCAGCCCCACACCTTGTTATCACGGGTCTCTCTCCCTCTCTTTGTATTGTTTCAAATCTCCAGTGCCCATATTATTCTATTGGATTTTTTATTATTTGCTCCTGGAGATTCCCCCAAATGAATCTGTTGGGTTGTGTACATTTTTTTCCATGATCACGAGTTAAAAGGTCCATTAAAATTGTTCAAGTTTTCGAAGTTTTTAAGACAAAACAACAAATTTTCAACAAAAACAAAGTTGCTGGAAAAGCTCAGCAGGTCTGGCAGCATCTGTGAAGGAAAAAATCAGAGTTAATGTTTCGGGTCCAGTGACTCTTCCTCGGGTCGCCGGACCCAAAACGTTAACTCTGACTTTTTCTTCACAGATGCTGCCAGATATGCTGAGCTTTTCCAGCAACTTTGCTTTTGTTCCTGATTTACAGCATCTGCAGTTCTTTCAGTTTTAAACAAATTTACATGTCCATGTTTTCAGTAATATTCACAGATGCATTTAAAGTAGCACACAGACATTTAAAAACTTCACAGGCAGAAATAGAAGAATTGACAGCAAACATTATAGAATCCCTACAGTGTGGAAACAGGCCATTCAGCCCGACAAGTCCACACTGCCCCTCTGAAGAGCATCCCATCCTGACTCATTCCCCTACCCCTGCACTTCCCCATATCTAGCCCACCTAACCTACACATCCCTGAACACTACAAGCAATTTAGCATGGGCAACCCACCTAACCGGCACATCTTTGGACTGTGGGAGAAAACTAGAGCATCCAGAGGAAACCCACATAGGCACAGGGAGAACATGCAAACTCCACACAGACAGTTGCCCGAGGGTGGAATTGAACCTGGGTTCCGGGTGCTGTGAGGCAGCAATACTAACCACCATGCCACCTACATTGCAATTAAAACATTTTAAATAAGAAACAAAGCCCTAGTGTTATTACCTACAAAAAGTGAACCTCTGAGTGTGAGAATTGAAGTTCTGTACACAGCAATTAAGAGAGTTAGTAAAGTGACTTATCTGGTAGTTACTCCAGGTTTCAGAGAGAAGAATTGATTCAGTCATATTAACATGTTAAAGCAATCTCATCGTAAATAGGAAGTTTAGAAAGAGCAAATCTGTCAGCTGGGAAGAAAAGTGGAGGATGTCAGAGACTATCAAAATGAAGTCATAAGAGAATGAGACCATTCACAAAGCAAACCTCCTGTCATCCTGACCAGCTAACAATGAAACATTGGGATGATTAGACTATATATTCTTGTGGTTAGAGGAGGGAAATAGAGATCCAGTAAAGTTACTGAGGAATTTCAAGAGAATTTATGGAGATGCACCAAACTGTACAATGTTAGCCAGGCAGATTGTGGATGGAGGGGAATCAGTATCAAAAAGGCAACATCCTGGCATTTTAAAAGGAGAATGATAAGCTCAGGTGGGAATAGAAATTCAATACATGGTAGAAAACATTCACTGCCAAAGAAACTGGTGCACACTGATAGCGTTAGTTTCCAAACAGAATCAGTTAACTAGATTCTTCATTGATGACAGGCAAGTAACGAAAACCAACTTATATGTAATTCCTCAGTTAAAGGATCATGTTGATAGTATTCACATTCCTTATGGGGGGAAGGGAGGAGTGAGCGTAGAGGGAGAATAACAATTAATGTAAGGCAAAGCAGCAGGTCAGCAGGTGATGAGGAAGCTTCAACTCCATTGAAGATTAGGAAAAAAGTTAAAGGAAGGGAGAACTCAAGAGCTGTTAGTAATGGAGATGGTAGGACCCAAAAAAGAAGGTGCAAAAACTGGCTTAAGGGCACTTTATCTGAATCCTCAGAGCATTTGAAACATGGTGGATGAGTTGACGGTGCAAATCATGGCAAATGGGTATGATATAGTGGCCATTACAGAGACACGGTTACAGGATGGTCATGACTGGGAGTTAAATATGCAGGGGTATCAAACTGTTCGGAAGGACAGACAGGAAGTTAAGGGAGATGGTGTTGCTCTAATTTTTATGGATGATATCAAGGCGGTAGTGAGAGATGATAGAGGTTCTACTGAACAAAATGTTGAATCCATTTGGGTGGAAATTAGGAATAGCAGGGAGAAGAAGTCACTGATGGGTGTGGTCTGTAGGCCACCAAATAATGACATCGTGGTGGGGCGGGCAATAAACATAGAAATAGCTAATGCATGTAAAAATGGTACAGCAATTATCATGGGGGATTTTAATCTACATATCGATTGCTCAAACCAGGTTGGTCATGGCAGTCTTGAGGAGGGGTTCATAGATTGCATCCGCGATAATTTCCTTGAACAATATGTAATGGAACGTACAAGGGAGCAAGCTATCCTAGATCTAGTCCTGTGTAATGAGACAGGAATAATTAATGATCTCACAGGTAGGGATCCTCTCGGAAGGAGCGATCACAGTATGGTCGAATTTAAAATACAGATGGAGCGTGAGAAGGTTAAATCCAGTACCTATGTCCTGTGCTTAAACAAAGGAGACTATGATGGGATGAGGGAGGAGTTAGCTAAAGTAGAATGGGAGCAAAAACTTTATGGTGGGTCAATTGAGGAACAGTGGAGAACTTTCAAAACAATTTTTCACAGTGCTCAGCAGAAGTATATTCCAGTGATAAGGAAGAACTGTAGGAAAAGAGAGAGCCGGCCATGGATGTCGAAGGAAATAAAGGAAAGTAACAGATTGAAAAAAAAATACAAAAAAGCAAAGATTAGTGGGAAACTAATAGATTGGGAATTCTTTAAAGGCCAACAGAAAGCCACAAAAAAGTTATAAAGAAAAGTAAGATAGATTATGAGAGTAAACTAGCTCAGAATATAAAAACAGGCAGCAAAAGTTTTTACAAATGTGTAAATCGTAAAAGAGTGGCGAAGGTAAACGTTGGTCCTTTAGAGGATGAGAAATGAGGAAATAGCCGAGACATTAAACAGTTATTTCGTGTCGGTCTTCACAGTGGAAGACACAAATAATATGCCGAAAACTAATGGCAAGAAGGTTATAGCAGGCTAATGGGGCTAAAGGTAGACAAGTCTCCTGGCCCTGATAAAATGCATCCCAGGGTAATAAAAGAGGTGATGGGGGAAATAGCAAATGCACTAGTAACTATTTATCAAAATTCACTGGACTCTGGGGTGGTTCCCACAGATTGGAAAACAGCCAATGTGACGCCACTGTTTAAAGAAGGAAGTAGACAAAAAGCAGGTAACGATAGGCCAGTTAGTTTAACTTCGGTAGTGGGGAAAATGCTTGAATCTATCATTAAGGAAGAAATAGCAAGACATCTGGATATAAATTGTTCCATTGAGAACACCCAGCATGGGTTCATGAAGGGTAGGTCATGTTTAACTAATTTGGTGGAATTCTTCGAGGACATTACTTGCATGGTCGACAATGGGGAATCTGTGGATGTGGTGTATCCGGATTTAAGGTGCCACACCAAAGGCTGCTACATAAGATAAAGTTGCACAGTATTACAGGTAATGTATTGGCATGGATAGAGGATTGGTTGACCAGTAGAAAGCAAAGAGTAGGGGAAAATGGGTGTTTTTCTGGTTGGCGGTCAGTGGCTGGTGGTGTGCCTCAGGGATCAGTGTTGGGACCTCAATTGTTTACAATTTACATGGATGATTTGGAGTTGGGGACTAAGTGTGGTGTGTCAAAATTTGAAGATGACGCTAAGGTGAGTGGTAGAGCAAAGTGTGCAGAAGACACTGAAAGTCTAGAGGGATATAGATAGTTTAAGTGAGTGGGCAAAGGTCTGGCAGATGGAGTACAATGTTGATAAGTGTGTGGTCATCCATTTTGGTAGGAATAACAGCAAAATTGACTATGTTTTAAATGGTAAAAACTTGCAGCACGCTGCTGTGCAGAGGGACTTGGGTGTCCTTGGGCATGAATCGCTAAAAGTAGGATTGCAGGTGCAGCAGGTAATTAAAAAGGCAAATGGAATTTTGTCTGCCATTGCTCAAGGGATGGAGTTTAAAAACAGGGAGGCTATGCTGCAGCTGTATAGGGTCCTGGTGAGGCCACACCTGGAGTACTGTGTGCAGTTTTGGTCTCCTTACTTGAGAAGAGATATACTAGCACTGGAGGGGGTGCAGAGGAGATTCACTCGGTTTATTCCAGAGTTGAGAGGGTTGGATTATGAGGAGAGACTGAGTAGGCTGGGATTATACTCATTGGAATTCAGAAGGATGAGGGGAGATCTTATAGAAACATATAAGATTATGAAGAGAATAGATAAAGTGGAGGCAGGGAGATTGTTTCCACTAGCAGGTGAAACTAGGACTAGAGGGCATCGCCTCAAACTAAAGGGAAGCAAATGTAGGACTGAGGTCAGGAGGAACTTCTTCACCCAAAGGGTTGTGAATCTGTGGAATTTCCTGCCCAGTGAAGCAGTTAAAGCTACCTCACTGAATGTTTTTAAGGCAAGGCTAGATAAATCTTTGAAAAGTAAAGGAATTAAGGGTTATGGTGAGTGGGAGGGTAAGTGGAGCTGAGTCTCAAAAAGATCAGCCATGATCTTATTAAATGGCGGGGCAGGCTCGAAAGGCCAGATGGCCTACTCCTGCTCCTAGTTCTTATGTTCTTATGTTCTCATTCTAATTCATTTGTTGAAGTGGTACAGGCAAGTACCATTAACATCAAGAGCTGAAGAAATGTCAGCTTTTGTTACACAAAAGGCATTGTATCAATGATGAGTGATGCCATTCAGGCTTAAGAGTGCCCCAGTTAAATTCCAAAGACTTATATATCAAGTCACAGCGAGTGTGCCTAGCTGTGTAGTTTATTTTGATGATTACTTGATATGTAGCAACACCTGGGAAAAACATGTAAAACTATTAAGAGACATTTTTTAGACAGCTACAGTTGGTTGGCTTGATAGATTTCCAAGATTTTTACCCAATTCCTTTGCAATGTGCAGTAGGAGGTTTCACAACTTCCAAAAATTGTACATAATCTTTTTACCAACCCCCGAGACAACTTCTGAGTTTGCCTGTGCCAAATAGTTTTCAGCATTCATAATAAACACACAACTGCTTCATTTTGTTTTCTAAGATCTCCCATGCTCAGATTCTGGAGTACAATGGCATTTGGCCAAGAGATCCCTTCATCTTGGCACATAAACTCACACAGAAGCTGGCTCCAGAGCTGACCAAGCCTGTGAAGTTTGAGTACAACAAAGGCCGAGTAGGAAACATCCAAGCCCCTGCAGACTTGCTTGAAGATGTCCTGAACATTCACCGTGGGATCCTTAACATCTTTCAAATCACCACGAAGAAATCACAAAATTTCTATGCATTGCAAGAGGTACCTCTTTTGTTTTATTCCACAATATCAGTAGCCCTTGCCCCGATACTGGTTTGTGTATTATGTACAAAACATCATAAGAAACAGGAGCAGGAAAAGACCATTCAGCCCCTTGAGTCCGTTCCACGATTCAAGTGATCATGGCTTATCTGCTGCCTCAGGTCCACATTCCCGTCCACTCCCATACCCCTTGATTCCAGAAATCTCTTAGAAACCAGAAACCTCTCTACCACAACCTTAAATATCCTCATGATTGAGCATCCCCAACTCTCTGGGGTAGTAAATTCTGAAGATTCAGAATGCTTTGAGTGAAGAAATTACTGTTCATCTCCATGGACAAAAAACAATACAGTACTGGAACAGGCCCTTCAGCCCACCAAGACTACATGGGCACATGATGCCTTTCTAAACTAAAAATCTTTTGCCTCTACAAGGTTCATATCCCCTGTTCCCTGCTATTCGTATGTCTGTCAAGATGCCTCTTAAACGTTGTTACTGTATCCATCTCCACCTCTTCTGGCAACACATTCCAGACATTTACCACACTCTGTGTAAAAAAAAACTTGCCTCTCACATCTCCTTTAAACTTACCCCCTTTTACCTTAAACCCATATCTGCTAGTAATTGACATTTCTACTTTGGGAAAAATACTCCAACTATCCATTGTATCCATACCACTCATAATTTTGTAAAATTCAATCAGGTCAACCCCCATCCTTCGAAGTTAAGTGAAAACAAACCAAGTTTGTCCAATCTCTTCTCATCGCTAATACCCTCCAAACCAGGCAATACCCTGAAAAACTTTTTCTTACCCTCTCCAAAGCCTCCACATTCTTCTGGTAGCATGGCGAAAAGCACTATTCGCAATATTGCAAATGTGGCCTAACAAAAGTTCTATACAGTTGCAACATGACTTGTCAATTTTTATAAGCTATGCCCCGAACAATGAAGGCAAGCATGCTGTATGCCTTCTTGATCACCTTACCACTTGTGTTGCTAGTTTTAAGGAACTGGGGAACTGTACACTACATCCCTCTGCACGTTGATGTTCCTAAGAGTTCTGCCATTTACTGCAAACTTCCCTCCTGTATTACATCTTCCAAAATGCATCACCTCACATTTGTTCAGATTAAACTCCATCTGCCATTTCTCCACCCAAATCTCTAGCCTATCTACATCCTGGTCTATTCTCTGACAATTTCCTTCACTATCCGCAGCTCCCCAAGTCTTTGTGTCATCCGCAAAATTACTAATCAGGCCACTTACAGTCTCCTCCAAATCACTTATATATACTATAATCTCAGTCCAAAATGATCAAGCTCCTATCCTGAGACTGTGATGTGTATTTCTCTCGGCAAGTGGAGACAACCTCTGTGTCTAACCTCTCAGGCCTGTTCACATTCTTATCTATTTCAATGAGATCACATCTCATTCTTCTAAACTCCAGAGAATATAAACCCAATTTACTCAGTCCCTCTTTATAGGGCGTTTCTCTCATCACAGGAACCATCCTAGTGAACCCTTGCTGTGCCATCCGCAATTCAAGTGTATCCTTCTTGACATACAATACCCAAAGTTTTGCGCGTTATTTGAGATGTGGTTCTGTCTAAGCCTTGTACAGTAATAGCAAGATTTCTTCATTCTCGATCAGTCGGAGAATCAAGGGTTACCGGGAAAATGCAGCAACGTGGACGTGGATCAGCCATGATCCTATTGAATTGAGGGGTTGAACAGCCTATTCTTGCTCCCATTTCTTCGGGTGTTATGGTCTTGAACTTGCCCAGAAATGATAAACCATTTAAACTGGTGAATGAGACATACGAGTCTGACTTGTTGTATACTTCAAAATGGAGGACCAGTATGACCAGTATGACCAGTATGAAATAAAGTCATTTCTTTTCCCATCTACAGGGTGGAATTGAAGGTGTTTGTCTCACAAATTACATCATTCAGGAAAATAAGAAAGCTAACCGAATTATTGTCACCAAGTCAAAAGACTTGAGTAACTGTCAAGAGAAAGTTATGTTGTTCACTGGTGCCATCTATGCTGAACTCTGCCCAATCTGCCAACAGGTAAGCTTCATCAGTTCAGATCTTTATTCTGTCTTCGTAAAACCAACTGTTATCTCCAAAACTCATAAAATAAATAAAAGAGAGAGTTTGTGTTTGACTACATTCTGGAAATTGGGCCCGAACGCGGCAAAAAGTTATACTGGTTGCATTAGATTTCAGCCTTTCACTAAAGTTAACTTGCAAATTTTCCATGAACCAACAAAATTTATCCAAAAAATATCTGTTACCTCTATGTTTGACTATTTCAAAGTATGCCTGGTTGTGCTTCCATATTCTCCCCGCCATGTAGTTATATCTAATTCTCTTTCAATATTCATTTATGGCTGGGTAGCATTTATTGCCCATCCCTAATTGCCCAGAGGGCACTTAAAAGTCAACCACATTGCTGTGGGTCTGGAGTCACATGTAGGCCAGACCAGGTAAGGATGGAAGATTTCTTCCCGAAAGGACATTAGTGAATCAGAGATAAAAGGTACTGCAGATGCTGGAGAATCCGAGATAACAAGCATGGGGCTGGATGAACACAGCAGGTCAAGCAGCATCATAGGAGCAGGAAAACTTGTTTTTCGTACAAATGAAACTGCCATCATTGGAGTCTTAATTCCAGACTTTTATTAAATTCAAATTCCACCATCAGCCACCGAGAGAATCAAACCCAGGTCCCCAGGACATTACCTGGGTCTCCGGATTAACAGTTCGGCAATAATACCATGAGGCCATCGCCTCCCCTTGCTGTCTTGTCCTCACTCTCACCAGGTTCTGATCACTATCTCCTGTTATAGGCAATCTCTCAAGATTCAGGGTGACTTGCTTGCAGACCAGTTTAATTCTGGTTTCAAGTTCTGCAATGGCTGTTAAATCTAATACATGATCTGAATATCCATCCATGTTGGTGTTCACCCAACAAATCTGTGCTCGTGGACCCACATTCAATTCCAGTTAAGGACTGCCTCGATTTTAAATTCACATCATTTTCAAATCTTTCCTTCGCCTAACCCCAATCTTTTTCAATCTCCCCCATCCATAACACCTTCTGAGATATGTGTGCTCCTCTAATTCTGATCCCTTGAATATTTCCAGTCTTAAATGCCCCACCATTAGTTACCATATGTTAACTCTGAAGGATATAAGCATCGAAATAGTCTTGCTAAATCTCTCTGCCTCTTTATCATGTTTTCCTTTAATATTATCTTTAAACTTCCTTTCCAACAGAGCTTTTGGACATCAGTATTAATATCGCCTTATGTTATTTCTGGGAAGCACCATGCAAACATTTAATTACATCTAGACAACCACAAAAACACAAGTTGTTGTTGATGCTCTGAATGGAGGTGCACAAAATGATAACATAATGTCGTTTTCTATTTTCAGAGGAATAGGAATATACGTGCATCTTCTACTTTCACCCATACCCTAAAACCTACAGCAGCCGGTGCAATTCTTCAGGAATCAAGGGTTCAAGAAGTGCATCAATTTACACCATTCAATGAGCGCGATGGAGCCGCTATCATGGAAGCTAGGTTAGTCTTTGGATATGAACCTGTTGTACCATTAATTTTTATTCATACAAAACCCGTGTGTTGCTGAAAAAGACATACTTTGTCAAAGCTTTGTATCTTCCACTCATCAGGAAAGTTCATAAGACAAAACCAACGTAGCAAGAATACACCCTCTTGAACTCAATGAGAAGAGAGTACTGATTGATTGACAGGAGAGTACTTCAGAGAATGCACCAGTTAGATGATGACCGACAGTTAATTGCCAAACTTTATTGGAATCATAGGATCCCTACCATGTGGAAGGAGGCCATTCAACCCACTGAATCCACATTGACCTTCCAAAGGGCGTCCCACCCTATCCCTGTAACCCTTCATTTCCCATGGCTAACCCACCTAGCCTGCACATCCCTGGACACTATGGGCAATTTAGCATGGCCAATCCACCTAATCTGCATATCTTTGGACTGTGGGAGGAAACCCACACAGACATGAGGAGAATGTGCAAACTCCACACAGTAGCCTGAGGGTGGAATTGAATCCAGAATCCTGGTGTTGTCAGGCAGAAGTGTTAACCACTGAGCCACTGTGCTGCCTCCAAAGCTTAAACCAAACGGGTTGACTTAGATGGGTCAGGGCATTGCTCTGAGAAATGAATCAGAGAATGGCCGCTATCTATTTTTTTCAGTTGGTACAGGCAGTGTGCGTTCATGTTCTTTCAGTCTGACAAGCACAGGCTCTTGTTCATTAATATATGTAGCTTTCAGTACTCAAAAGTGTGCCATACTGAGAGCCCAACAACAGTCTTGTATTGGTTGGTCAGCATAATTCATAGCACACTCAAGATTATTTAGCAAAAGAAAGAATTTCAGAATCACATCTAATATGGGGCACTATGTTTTGGGTTTTGGAAGTTTGGACTGGCTGGCTGCAGTCAGTACATTGCTCCCTATGAGCAGTGGAAGGAATATGCTTTTTGATATGATCTCCCAGTATTTGGGACATCACTGAAATTCATATGCTCTATTACTTTTTTGTATATAGACAGACATCTACTTAGCTTGACAGCAACTCCTGTTAATTTTAGTTTCTCATGATGTCTGTAATGAAATATGATTCCTTTTGTTTGAAATTCCATCTGATGGAAGCTGCCCTCGAAACTCAGACACAGATAGTTACATAAAACCCTGGTTAGACCCCAGCCGGAGCACTGTGAGCAGATCTGGGCACCACACCTTAGGAAGGATAAATTGGCCTTGGATGGAGTACGGTATAGGTTTACAAAAATGATACCAGGACTTCAGGTGTTAAGCTATGAGGAGTGATTATACAAATGAGGCATATTTTCTCTAGAAGGTTAAGGGGTGATCTGATTGAAGTGTTCAAACTATTAACAGGAAAAGACAGGGTAGATAGAGAGAAACTGTTTCCACTGGTTGGGCATTCTAGAACTAGGGGCATAGTCTGACAATTAGGGCCAGACCATTCAGGAGAGATGCTAAGAAGCACTTCAACACACAAAGAGTGGGAGATGTTTGGAACACTCTTCCACAAATAGTAGTGGATGCTAGATCAGTTGTTAATTTAAAGTCTGAGATAGATGCATTTTTGTTACGTAAAAATATTAAGGGATGTGGGCCAAAGGCAGGTTTTTGGAGTTAGGTCATAGATTAGCCATAATCTCATTGAAAAGCAGAACAGGCTCGAGGGGCTGAATGGCCTACTCCTGTTCCCATGTTCCTATATTCCTATCACTGGCTTGCTGCTAAATAACAGGTTAGGGTTCTTAGTATTTCCAACAGCTGATAATTGAATTCTGACTTATACTTGTGAAAAGGTTGAATTTCTCCCCCCCCGGTCAATAACCTTTCTTCATCCAATCTACAGGCAACACCTTGTGCTGGTTAACATCAGGCCAGCAGTAATACATGAGCAGCAGGTTCAGTTCGTGAACCGAGGAACCTTGAAATATCGCTTTGACGAGAATATACTTCTTAAACCAATAAAATTAACGAAAATCCAGAATGTGGAAAAAGCGGTAAATGTCACAATAAGAAGGCATATTGCTTCATCTCGTGCAGCTTTAGACCTCCTAAAGAACAAAGAACACTGAACAGGAGAGCACAGGAACAGGCCCTTTGGCCCACCATGGCAGGGCTGACCATAATGTCATCCTAAACTGATCCCATCTGTCTACATGTAATCCATATCCCTCTATTCCCTGTCTATTCAAGTGTTTATCTAAATGCCTCTGAAATGTTGCTAGTGTATCTGCTTCTACCATCTCCCCTGGCAGCATGAAGACAGTAAGAACCTGGTCAAGAGTAGATCGTACAGCTCTTTTACCAATTATTTTGAATTGATGTCGTTTGTTTTCGATCCCTGAAATTCTGATTGTAGAAACACATCACCTGTACATCTGTCTTATTAAAGAACGTCGTGTCTCAGTATCACCTCCCATTCCTCAAAAGTGTAGAGAGTGTTCCGTGATCTATCCTCACAAGACACCTCCCTTTAGCTCAGCAATGAAATGTGTCAAAACCCTTGTATTTAGCAAGTGTATCCTTTACTCAGAATCTCAGAAGCATCACTTTGCAGATGGAGACCATTCAGCCCCTCATGTTTGCACCAGCTCTTCAAACGAGCATCATTACTAGTGCCAATCTCCTGCTTTGCCCCCATATCCTTGCACATGTTTTCTATCCAAAGTAACCACCCAATGCCCTCTTGAATGTCTCAATTGAACCTGCATCCACTACAATGCCAGGCTGTGGATTTCATACCTTAACTACTTGCTGTGTGACAGATGTTTATGCACATCTTTTTGCAAATCAATTTCTATCTACGCCATCTTGTTCTTGTTCCTTTAATGTGTGGGAAAACCTCAATCAGATTTCACCTTAGCTTTCTTTTCTCCAAACAGAAAAGTCTCAATATGTCTACCCTCATAACTGAAGTTCCTCATCCATGGGAACTGGGTGTCCCTGACTCTATCAGCATTTATTGCCCATCCTGTACTGCAGTTGATGTCACCACGGCCTCATATAATTGTAGCGCTCCAACACACTTGTAATCAGGACTAACATATAACTTGCATTCTTAATTTTCTTTGTGGCATTTACATATTAATTCATGATTCATGACACCCAACTCTGTCTAATTGTGAACACTTTCCATTACTTTCAAAAAGTATTCTGCCTTTCTATTCGTCCTGCCAAAGTGATAATGCCACACTCACATTGTACTCTTATCAAATCACATTGTATTGTTTTGTAGACTCCTGAGCTTAGTTCACTTCGGCTTAGCTTGCCACGTGACCTACAAAAGAGATTGAAGAAATTGCGCAATGCATGGGCTTAAGTTAAAGCCAGTTCTGATCACAAGGAAGAACAGAGTTGGAGAATATGCGGACGGGCTGAGAATAAGAGGGTTGGAGAATGTTTGAGACCATTAGATGTAGGAGCAGAAGAAAGCCACTCAGCCCATCAAGTCTGCTCTGCCATTCAATGACTGCTCTGATAAACCTCAACTCCACTTTCCTGCCTTTCCCACATAACCCTTCATCCCTTCACTGATTAAAATCTCTGCCAGGAATATACTTAATGTCCCATTCTAGGCAGCCTTCTGTGGTAAAGAGTTCCACAGATTTACTACCCTCTGGGAGAATAAATTCCTCCTCTTTTCTGGCTTAAAGGTGCAACCCTTTATTCTAAGATTCTTCCCTCTGGTCCTAGACATTCCCATAAGGGGACAGCAAGGATTTGTGTGGGTATAAACTGGTTGGGCTGAATGGCCTGTTTCTGAGCTGTGAAATTGTGAGTGATTTGAGGTAATCTCCAATTCTTGCAGATCCAAGACACTCTGACACACCTGGAGAGAGTCCATTCTGATACTGCTGCCAAATTTCTGCAGCTTGTTCAATTATTCCGATCCACAACGGAGGAAACCATTGATACCTTGTGCAGAAAGTCCCACGACGACCAGCTCCAGTAAGTAATTGACTCTTAGATTGTTTGTTTACTGGTTTATGGAAAAAAAGAAAACATTGAACAAAGTGTTGTTCCTCTGTCTGGACAATCTGGACAATCTGAATCACCATTCAATTTATTTACCTTGATTTCTGACAGTCTTGCTGAATACAAATGTAAGAATCCGAGTTTTGAAAATTTCATATGACCACAAAATATGAATGTCCAGTTAAGTCCATTATTGTTTGTAAATGTTTTTATTTGAGCTTAAAGAGAAACTTCTTGGCTGTTAATTAGGTGGCTATTATTTATCTGAGCAAATATATACAGCCAACGTCCAAAACAAAGGGGTTGAGTGGGGGTTTAGGTGCAAGGAGCTGTCAGACTGAGTAGTTAATAAACTCTACCCACAGAAGAATATGCCTTGCATCTCTGTCTAACTGACTGGCTTGGGTACAGAGTAACACTCCCTACACTTAGAATTAGAATTAGGCTTTATTGACACGTCTACTTAATGAGTTCAGTGAAAAGTTTACATGTCGCTACTTACAGCCCTATCTGAGCTACAAAGGTATCTAGGTGCAGTTTCTTTAATTACAAGATCTTGGAAAATAGAGAAATGAAATTTCAAATGCTGTTGAAATAAAAGTTCAGAATAATGGTCTTTGAACCCTGGCACCTAGGCTCTAGTCTGCACCGGGCCCTGGTTCCAGACCTCGAGGATCATGAGGCTGAGAAATCACTTCAGACCGCCACGCTGGGCGAGAGACACCACACCAGGCCCGGGACACCACGCCGGGCCCAGGACACCACGCCGGGCCCAGGACACCACACTGGGCCAGGGACACCACACCAGGCCCAGGACACCACACCAGGCCCGGGACACTACGCCGGGCCCGCGACACCACACCAGGCCCGGGACACCACACCAGGCCCAGGGCACCACACCAGGCCCAGGACACCACGCTGGGCTGGGGGCACCACGCCAGGCTAGGGACACGACACCAGGCCCGGGACACCACACCAGGCCCAGGACACCACGCCGGGCCCGCGACACCACACCAGGCCCAGGACACCACACCAGGCCCAGGGCACCACACCAGGCCCGGGACACCACACCAGGCCCGGGACACCACACCAGGCCCGGGACACCACACCAGGCCCGGGACACCACACCAGGCCCAGGACACCACGCCGGGCCCAGAACACCACACCAGGGCCAAGGACACCACACCAGGCCCAGGACACCACACCAGGCCCAGGGCACCACACCAGGCCCAGGACACCACACCGGGCTGGGGGCACCACGCCAGGCTAGGGACACGACACCAGGCCCGGGACGCCACGCCAGGGTCAGGACACCACACTGGAAAAGAGGAAAAGAAAGTGAAGAAAAGGCGATGAAGAATGAGCAGAGTGGACAAGATCTGGCTGGAGTGTTCTACTACACTGCTGTCTTGGTCAAAAGGGAGAGAATTACAGATTTCCATGCCCCTTCAAAGGCCCATCTTTTGTTCTTGAGTCCGATACTGGAGTTACGGTGTCCAAGTTTTATAATTTTAAATAGTTTCAAGTGTATATCTTCAATAAGCAAGGTAATACAAGCCTACACTGCACAACCTGTCAACATGATTATTCATTACGGTGAGACTGTAAATAGATAAACATTAAATAAGGGGTCCCCTTTCTGAAGTATAGGGATATAAACTGTCCATATGGTTTCCCTGTCCAAAGGTCA
The DNA here is from genome assembly GCA_024137785.1 of Ginglymostoma cirratum. Classification (NCBI taxonomy): domain Eukaryota; kingdom Metazoa; phylum Chordata; class Chondrichthyes; order Orectolobiformes; family Ginglymostomatidae; genus Ginglymostoma; species Ginglymostoma cirratum. Next base: position 17,966,567 of record JAHRHZ010000273.1, on the reverse strand, counting down.
GTTTTGAGATTTGGTGATAGTTAGTTTGAACCTTCTCCTTTTCAACACACAAAAGTGCAAAATATAAATTAACCTTATACATTGTTCTGAGCAGTATCTGTACAGTCTTACCCGTACAAAGCTGCTGTTGAGAAGGTGCTGGTGAGCTGCCTTCTTGAAGCACTGCAAATCATATGCTGTAGGTTGATCCTCAATGCTATTATTGAGGTAATTCCAGGATTCTGACTCGGTGACGAGGAAGGAACAAAACTAGAAGTTTAAACTTAATTTTAAAAGTCCCTGGCTTCCCTTTTAGACCATAGCACCATCCCTCACTTTGATCCTTACAGCCTTTGTAGCAACTTGATTGCTCACACGTAACCATTTAACTAGGAGCATAGCAGTGGGAGGAGGTCATTCAACCTTCCGTGGCTATTCCATTGTCGAAAATAAGATTGTGGCTGTTTTGTTTTGTGAACGCAACAAGAAAATGTAGAATTAAACATATAAAAACAAGAAGACATTTTGGTCTATATATTGTAGCACTCGGCGCTGGATTCTGTCTGCACTTCCTGCTGTTGGAACATCTGCCGCACTGAATTTCCTCAAAACTAAAATTCGGAATTTGGACATCTCGATGGCAGATACAGCTCAGGTTTTGGCTCTTGCCATGCATCAAATCACAGCTGACCGTCAAAGCCTGTCGATAGTCAGAGTAAGTATGAGCACATTTCACTCACAGATACATAGAGTGGGGCAGTTCTGAAGGAAGGCATTTGGCCCATTGTTCCTGTTCCATCTCCTGGATAGGGCTATGCTATTAGTTCCACTCCTCAGTCTTTCCCCAGACATTTTTCCTTCAAAGATTTGTCTGAGTCCCTCTTTAAAATTATGATCAAATCTGCTGCTGCCAGTCTTTTGGGATGGTGCATTCCAGATCCCAAAAAATTGCAATGTAAAAATATCTCTTGATTTCTCCTTTGCTTTTTTGATTGCCTTAGATCCCTGTCTTCTTTTTACTGAAGCTTCTGCCAATGGAAAACATTACTTCTTACTGACTCTATCAAAAATTCTCATGATTTTGGACACCTAATTATCTATCCTATCAATAACTGAAGTCCCTCATCCCAGGTACCATTCTTGCATCTGTTAAGAACTGGGCTGGCAGTAATGTGGTTTTGATACTTTTATGATACCAGCTGATATTATTCCTGAACTAGTCAGGTCCCAGACTGAAATCTGACTTGATAGATCATAGCTTATTGAATAGAACATCATAGAATCCCTACAGTGTGGAAACAGGCCCTTCAGCCCAACAAGTCCACATCGACCCTCAGAGCATCCCACCCAGACCCATCCCCCATAACACACCTAATCTACACATCGCTGAACACTACGGGCAATTTAACATGGCCAATCTACCTACCTTGCACATCTTTGGACTGTGGGAGGAAACTGGTGCATCTGGAGGAAACCCACACAGACACAGGGAGAATGTGAAAACTCCACACAGACAGTCACCC
>JAHRHZ010000273.1:17944077-17960065 GCA_024137785.1 Ginglymostoma cirratum | reverse complement strand
TGATGCTGCTTGACCTGCTGTGTTCATCCAGCCCCATGCTTGTTATCTCGGATTCTCCAGCATCTGCAGTACCTTTTATCTCTGATACAATTTTAACCCCAGCCTGTCTAGCTTCTCTTCACAGTTGAATGGCTTCATCCCAGGCAGCATTCCATTGAATCTCGGGCCAATCAGATTGCCTCCAGCTGTGAGATCCTGACCTCTGGAATTCCCTCTGTGTTCTTCTCTCTTCTACTTAACACTTTCTGCTTGGTCAAGCTTTTGGTCATTGGTCCTGACGTCTCCTTGTGTGGCTCAAGACTACATTTCATTTGGTTATGAGGCCATAAACTATAAGATAGTGGAACAGATTTAGGCCATTCAGCCCATCAGATCTGCTCCACCATTCAATCATGACTGAAATGTTTCTCAACCCCATTCTCCTGCCTTCTCCTTGTAACCCTCAATCTCCTCACTAATCAAGAACCTCTCTATGTCTGTCTTAAATACATGCAATGACTTGGCCTCCGCAGCCCTCTGTGGCAATGAGTTCCACAGATTCACCACCTGCTGGCAGAAGAAATTGCTCCTCATCTCAGTTCTAAAAGGTCAGCCCTTCACTCTGAGTTTGTGCCCTCAAATCCTAGTCTCTCATACTAGTGGAAAAGACTTCTCCACATCCATTCTATCCAGACCTCTCAGTATTCTGTAAGTTTTAATCAGATACACCGTAATCCTTTGGACTCCATCAACTACAGGCCCAGACTCCTTAACCACTCCTCATATGACAACCCCTTCATCCCCAGGATCATTCTTGGAAATCTCCTCTGGGCCACCTCCAATGCCTGCACATCCTTCCTTAGATACAGGGCCCAAAACTGCTCGTAACATTTCAAATGCAGTCTGACCAGAGCCTTTTACAGTGTCTGCAGTGTATCTCTGCTCTTGTATTCTAATCCTCTTGAAATGATTGCTGACATTGCATTTGCCTTCCTAACTACTATCTGAACCTGCACATTATCCTTAAGAGAATTCTGAACTAGGACTCCCAAGTCCCTTTGTACTTCAATTTCCAAAGTCTTTCCTCATTTAGAAAATATTCTGTGCCTCTATTCTTTCTGCCAAAACGCATAACCTCACACTTCCCCACATTGCTTTCTATCTGCCTCTTCTTTACTTACTCTCCAAACCTGTCCAATCCTTCTGCAGCCTCCCAGCTTCCTCAACACTACCTGTCCCTCCTCCTATCTTTGTGTCATCTACAAACTTAGCAACAAGGCCCTCGGTTCCTTTGTCCACATCGTTAATGTATATCATGAATAACTGTGGTCCCAACTCTGACCCCTGTGAAACTCCAGAAGTCACCAGCTGCCATTCTGTAAAAGACCCCTTTATCCCACTCTCTGCCTTCTGCCAGTCAGCCATTCCTCTACCTATGTCAGTATCTTACCTCGAACACCATGGACTCTTGTCTTATTTAGCAGCCTCCTGGGCGGCACTTTATCAAAGGCCTTCTGGAAATCCAAATGGATCACGTCCACTGGCTCTCCCTTGTCTAACTTTCTCATTAGCTCTTCAAAGAATTCTGACAGATTTATCAGGCGTGACCTCCCCTTGATGAAGCCATGCTGACTGAGCCCTATTTTACCATGCATTTCTAAGTACTCCGCAATCTCATCCTTAAAAATGGACTCTAAAATCTTACTAACAACTGGGGCTGACTAATAGGTCTATAGTTTCCTGTCTTCTGCCTCCTTCCTTTCTTAAACAAGGATGTTACATTAGCCATTTTCTAGTCCTCTGGGACTTTCCCTGACTCCAATTATTCCTGAAAGATCACTGCCATCTCTTCAGCTATATGCTTTAGCATCTGGGGTGTTGTCCATCTGGTCTACGTTATTTATCCACCTTCAGACTTTTCAGCTTACTTAGCGCCTTCTCCTTAGTGATGGCCACTACACTCAGCTCTGCGCCTCACTCTCTTGAAGTTCTGGTTTGCTGCTGGTGTCTTCCCCTGTGAAAACTGATGCAAAGTACCTAATGAGTTGCTACTTCGTCAACCTCAAATTTCCAGCAGTTTAATGCCCAGGCTTGCCTCTCTCTTATCTTTGGATTGTCTAAAAAAACACTCTTGCAACCTTCCTCTACACTACTAGCCACATTACTGCCTGGACTGGAGGGCAGGTCTTATGAGGAAGGGGTGAGGGAGCTAGGCCATTTTTTATTGAAGCGAAGAAGGATGAGAGGTGATATGATAGAGGTTTACAAGATGATGAGAGGCATAGATAGGGTGGATAGTCAGAGACTTTTTTCCAGGGCGGAAATGACTATTACGATGGGGCATAGTTTTAAGGCGATTGGAGGAAAATATAAGGGAGATGTCAGAGGTAGGTTCTTCACACAGAGAGTGGTGGGCGTGTGGAATATGCTGCCGGCAGTGGTAGTAGAGTCAGATACTTTAGAGACCTTTAAACGACTCTTGGATAGGCCCATGGGGGACAGTAAAATGGAGGGTATGCAGGGTAGATAGATCTTAGTAAGATAATAAGTCGGCACAACATCATGGGCCGAAGGGCCTGTACTGTGCTGTACTGTACTATTCTATGTTCTATGTTCTATATTTCATCTTCTCCCCCTTATTGGTTTTTTAGTTATCCTCTGTTGGTTTTTAAAGTCTTCCCAATCCTCTAGCTTCCCCTTAATCTTCACAACATTGTATGTTTTTTCTTTGGCTTTTATGGTGTCCCTGACATCCCCCGTCAGCCATGGTTGCCTCATCCTCCCCTCAGTCTGTTTCCTCTTCTTTGGGATGAATTTCTGCTGTGTTTCCTGCATTACCCCCAGAAACTCCTGCCATTGTCAAGCCACCGTCTTCCCTGCTGAGTTCCCCTTCCAATCAACGCTAGCCAGCTCCTCCCCTATGTCTTTGTGGCTATCCTTACTCAGTTGGAGTATTGTTACATCTGATTCCAGCTTCTCCCTCTCAAACTGCAGGGTGAATTCTAACATATTATGGTCACTGCCCCCCTAGGGGATCTTTCACCTTAAACCTCCTAATCAAGTCTGCCCCATTACACATCACCAAATCCAGAACTGCCTGTTCCCTACTGGGCTCTACCACAAGGTGCTCCAATAAACCATCTCGTAGAAATTCCACAAATTCCTTTTCTTGAGATCTGCTACCAACCTGATTTCCCAATCCAACAGCATATTGAAGTCCTTCATTATTATCATTATTATAAGCCATGTTAATAGTGCCTTTCTTACATGCCTTTTCTATCTCCTGGTCTATTTTCTGCCCCACATCCTGAACACTGCTAGGAGGTCTGTACTTAACTCTCATCAGGATCCTTTTCTCTTTGCGGTTCAACAACGCTACCCCCACAGATTCTGAACCTTCCGTTTCTATATCACTTCTTCATAGCGATATAATTTTATTGCTAACTAACAAGGCAACCCTGCCCCCTCTGCCTGTCCTTTTATTTAGTTCCCAACCCTGCTCCCCCTGCAGCCACGTCTCTGTGATACCCACAACATCATATCCATCAATTTCAATCTGTGCTACAAACTCATTTACCTTGTTTCGGATGCCGCATGTATTTAAGTACAGCACCCTCAGTCCTGCATTGAATGCCCCCTTTCTCATAATTGCCCCCTTATCTGCTGTGCCTGGAGTAGAATTCCCCTTTCCATACCCTCTGTCCTATTGTTTGTTCTGCAAAACTTTAAAAAATCTCTGCTGACCTCTCCTTTAATTTTTTCCATAATTTTCTATACAACTGACCCTCACTGCTTAGATTCAACCTCCTGTGAAACAATTTGGAGTGACATTCCCTTTACAATGTATGTGGAGTGTGAGGGCAATTTGTTGAACAGCAATGATGTTCAAAATTGTGGTGCAGCGATTTAAAGAGACTGACTTGCGTGCGAGATTGAGATATGGTACAAAGGTAGTGTTATCCATTAAAGATGCGAGAAAAACGCAGGCTTCGTTTATCTCAATAAGATATTCTGAGCGACTGGGTGATTTGCTGCCTTTTTTTTGATGCAGTCAAGCTGATGTCAGGATTATCTGCTAAAGCCATTCTGCTGAATAATGCTGGGACTCCTATCCCAACAGTAGCAGCAGCCAAAGTCACGGGTCATACGTTGGGATCTTCTGCTAATCTGGCAGAGGTAATGTATCCTCCAGCCGTGAAGCTCCAATTGATGTGAAACTTTGTCTCCTCCACAAGTTCATCTTGTGTATGTGTGGATTGCTCCAATGCTTTCCTCTTCTGCTTTATGCAAAAGGTCAGCTTTCGAATGGAAGGCCTTCAAGAGGTCATCATGAAAGCCCTCGCACCAGTCACAGGAGTTCCTGACCTGAAGCAAATTCAACGTATCTTAAATAAGGTAATATCAAGTTAGCATTGACAGTACTATCACCAGAGAAAAGTCAGCAGGCTGTACAATAAAAATGGAGAACCTTAGAGTGAGGGCTCGGATGGGTGACTCTTTGTCAAAATTGTGAGGTATCGGAGATTAGCATTTGCACACTTAGGCAATAAAACAGTGAACAAAATTCCAGGTCAACTAGGATCCCCATCAGTTTTCTGCCCAAAGATCTGACCCACAACTCCATGATCTCCACCATAGGTACAGGGAGGAGGCAACTCGCAACTGTCCTCCAGACAAAGCAGAGATTGAACCCAATGCTGTCAGCACTAATCTCATTCCCATTGACTACCCAGTTGACTAACCCAACCGACTCTCTCCCCAAAGGAACAAAAACAGAAGTTGCTGGAAAAGCTCAGCAGGACTTGCAGCATCTGTGAAGAAAAAAATCAGAGTTAATGTTTCGGGACCGGTGACCCGTCTCTCCCCGAAGGAGTCTGCCTAGCTACAGCAGCATCCAACTGTATGTTGATATAGTAGCCTGCAGCTATGGACAGAGATGATAGAGCCCTCAATGTTCATTTTATCACATGCCTGACCCAGGAATCTCTCCCACTCTTATTTTCTGCCTTTGGTGTGTGTTGGAAGGATTGTTCTTCAACCACATTATAAATGCACCTAAGTAAAAACCAAAAAAAAAGCCCCGCCAATGCCAAAAATCAGAAACAAAAACAGAAATTGCTGGAAAAGCTAACAAGTTCTGGCAACATCTGAGGAGAGAAATCAGAGTTAACGTTTTGGATTGAGTGATCCTTTGTCAGAACCGCTCAGAACAGTTCTGATGAAGGATCACTCGATCTGAAAGTTTAACTCTGATTTCTCTGGATAGATGCTGCCACGCATTTTCCAGCAATTTCTGTTTTTGTTATAAATTCACCTTCCTTGGCCATAACATCCTAAAATAAGGAACAGGGTGAGAATGAGACTTAGCCCGAGTGAAACAGAGGCTATGAGTATTTATGCGAATTTGCTTCAAACTAGGAATTTGAATCAAGGGAGGAAGGAAATGCTTTGAATAAGGTTTTCTGCAAGAAGTAACGATTTTAGAGCATACGGTGCATAGGAGAGGCTAAAAGAGAAGGATCAAGGGGCCACCTTGCAGTGACACCAGCAGCAAAGTGTCCTCATTGAACCACAACGTGAGACTAATGCAGGGAAAGCAGCAGATTGGTGAGTAGGTCTGGTAAAATAAAAATTACATCTTAGTTTGTGTTTAGGCCTCTAGTGTTTTTTTCTCTCTTTCACTGAAGTTTGTTAAATATAAGATTGACTCTGGTGCGTAAAATAAAATAATTACAATGAGGCATAAACAATGTGGGATCCCAGGCATAGGAGACTAATTAATTAATTAGCATATCAGGGTGATGGTGGGATGAGTGGTGTGTTGCTGCTGCAGTCTGTGGAAGCTGCTGGACAACATGGTAATGCAGAGCAAATGTAAAAACAGTAAGTAATCGCAGCTCAGGGAATATCTGATCCAAATTGGGGAGATCAAGGATGAGACTCAGACAATACTTCACATTAAGCAGAAGGAGCATTACCTGGAGCCTTGACTCCTGGAAGCAGTCACACCCCGCAGACAAAGCAATTCAAATTTGGTCTGTATTCGGGGGCAGGAGGGTGTGTCTAGAGGTGAAGAAGTTATAAAAACTCAGCAGTCGCTTTCAGTCTTGGCCCCTGTGATTGTCAAACTATTATGAGGTTCTTGCAAGCTGTATGGACAACAGCAGGATGGGTGAGCAAATTGACCATGGCATCATAACACCGGAGCCATTGAAGAGGAGTGTAGAAATGGGAATGGAATGGTGATAGGCAACTGTATAATTAGGGGGATTGATGCTGTTTTCTGCAGCCACGAGTGTGAGTCCCGAAGGCTGTCTTACCTCGATTGTGCCAGAGTTAAGACCATCATTTCTGGACTGGAAAAGACCTTTCAGTGGGAAGGGAAGGATCCAGTTGTCATCATCCACATTGTTACTAGTGACATTGAAAGGACTGGAAAAGGTGTACTGCTGAAAGAACTTGTCCAGTTAGAAACTGCTAAATTAAAAAAGTAGAACCTCCAAGGTAATAATCTCAGATAATATTGCGTGGTTCAAAGACTGGTGTGTCATATTCACAACGGAATGCATTAAAAGTATCCTATAAGTGTCAAATGATCAAAAGGAAAAGAGGGAGAGGTAATAATTAGAGCAATACTGACTGGAGAAAATGTACCTGGGAAACTAACAGGGTGAAAGGACCTATTGGAATGTATCCTAGGACTGTAAAAGAAATAGCTACATAGACAATGGATGGACTGGCACTAATCTTGTAAGAATGCTTAGATTCTGGAAAAGTCATAGAAAACTGAAAAATTGCCAAAATAACACCGTTATTCAAAAAGGATTTTAAACAAAAAACATAACTATAGGCCAGTGAGCTTAACATCTGTCTTTGAGAAAATTTGGGAGTCTTTTCTAAAGGATGTGATAGCAGAACATTTAGATACTTGCAATAGAAACAAGCGGAGTCAGTATGGCTTCCTGAAAGGCAACCATGCCCGACAAATCAACTAGAATTCTTTGTGGAGGTAACAAGCAGGAATGATAAAGGGGAAACAGCGGATATAATACATTTGGATATATGGTGCTGTTATGATCCAGATAAAACCCCCTTCAAATACATCAAGGAGATAGCCTAGACCCTAACTTTTATCGTATTTAAAGGCAAGTGTAAGGTGCTTTGTTCCAGATGTAATTCGATTGGTTATACTACTCATCTTTAAGCAAAACACACTTTATTCTGATCCTATAGTTAAAATACAAACAACACAAAGAAGATTAGTATAACTTTAGCTCTACTGGAAAGCTTAACAGAACAATAGAATATTTAACTGCTAAACAGTAACTGTTCCAATATCGTAACATCCCATAAACACACCCTTGGCAGAGGCAAAGTCAGTAAAATAGATTGTCTCACATGCAATGTTTCTCCAGTCCAGAGAAAATTCTGGCAAACAGACAAAGAACTCAAGTGTTTTTCCATAACAGAGAGAGATGTATGGCAGCTTCCAAACCCAACAACTACTGAAATCTTTACTAAAACCCTGGTTCTATGGGAGCCTGATCCCACCCATTCATGCTTCTTTTATTGTTCTAACATTAAAAAATAGACCAAGGCCTTGTAAGCCGTTCACTTTATTGGCTTGGAACAGACTGCTCATCACGTCTATCCCAACCTCTTCACAAAAAAAAAGATAAAATACACTACTTAAAGCCATAACATGGTCACATGTATTTTTAAGGTATCACGGGTTTGGCTGCAATAGTGCTGGAGGCTGTGTGTTAGCATAGATAACCTATTGACCAACTATTAGAAGACAGGGAGTTGGGATAAAGGTAGTAACCTGTGATCAGTGGAGTGTCATAGGAACCAGTGCTGTAACAATTTTCAATATATATTAATTACATTGCTGAGGAAAATGAATGCACTCTAGCCAAATTTGTGAATGGCACAAATAGCTTGGAGGACAAGTGGTGAGGATGAGACCAAGTCTTCAGAGGGCTACAGACGTGTAAAACGAGTGGCAAAAACTTGGCAGATGGAATATGAGAATATAAAAGTTATCAGGAAGCATAGAGGAGCTGAATATTATTTAAGTGGGGAATGGCTACAGAAAGCTTAAAGGATAGAGGGATTTGGGAGTCCTTGTTATAAAGCACAAGAAGCTAACATCCAACGTCAGTGGGTAATAGGAAAGACAAATGGAATATTGGATGTTATCTCAAAGGGATGGAATGTAAAAGTAGGGATGTTTAGCGATAGCTATCCAAGACATAAGTCAGAAAAAGGCTGGAATACTGTGAAAGTTTTAGGCCGTTTATCTATGGAAAGATATAGTGGCATTGGAGTCAGCCCAGAGTAGGTTTACTAGGCTGGACCTGGGAATGGAGGAATTTTCTTAAGAGGAGAGGTTGAGTAGATTGAGCCTATACATTTTGGAGTTTAGAAAAATGAGTGGCGACCTTTACTGAAACATACTGGATTTTTAGAGGACTTTTCAGGGTAGATGCAGACAGATTGTTTTATCTTGTGGGAGAGTCAAGCATTAAAGTGTATAATCTCAGAATAAGAGGTTGTACATTTAAGGCAGAGATGAGGAGGAACTTCTTCTCTCAGAGAGGAGTGAAATTCTGGAATTTTTTTACCACAGAGGGTTGTTGAGGCTCAGTCATTAAGTATTTTAAAGACCGAGACAGAGAGATTTTTAGTCAGGAAGGGAATTGAGGGAAAAGGCAGGAAAGTGGAGTTGAGGATTGTCAGATCAGCCACGATCTCATGAAATGGCTGAGCAGACTAGATGGGCTGAATGGCCGACTTCTGCTCCCACATCTTATGGGACTTGAACTGGAGATTCAGGTCCAGAGGTAGAAGTGCTTGAGGTGCAATACAAGACTGTCTGGTGTAGAGGGTAAGCACTGATATAGGAAATAATGATGAAAGGAAAAAGTAAGTGGTAAAGAGACAATTAAGAAATAAAAGATGGGTTGACAGGATCCTCATAAAATCCCTACACGGTGTGGAAACAGGCCATTCAGCCCACACTGACTCTCCAAAGAGCATCCCTCTGACCCATTGTGCCCCTATAACTCTGCATTTCCCATGGCTAACCCACCTAGCCAGCATGTCCCTGGCTACTATTGGGCAATTTAGCACGGCCAATCCACCTAACCTACATATCCTTCGACTGTGGGAGGAAACTCTAGCACCCAGAGGGAACCCACACAGACACAGGGAGAATGTGCAACCATCACAGTCACCTGAGGGTGGAATCAAACCCAGGTCCCTGGTGCTGTGAGGCAGCAGTGCTAACCACTGAGCCACCATGCCACCCCTTAGAATCACAGAATCGTTATAATGTAGAAGGTGGCCACTCAGCCCATCATGTCTGCAGTAGATCTCTGTGCATCTTAATTTAGTGCCAATTTCCTGCCTTTCCCTGTCAACTGCACACTGCTTCTGCATAACCAGCACTGAAATTGACTGACGATGCTGATGACTCAATATTTTAACTAAAGTCATGAGAATTACTAATACTGTATTTTTTTCACTCAAAATACATTCTTTTTCAGTTCCCAGGTTGGAAGTCCTTGCCAGAAAAAGTACCTCTGGCTTCAGCGTACCTGAAACTGTTCGATCAAGAGATAGCCTTTGTGGAGTTCAAAAGGAATGACATTCAGAAAGCCATTCAAGTAAGGATGAATCATGGCAAGTTTACAGCAGCTTAAAGTAGGGTGGCATTTGCCTGACCTGCTCCGAGGGTGATTTTTCTAGGCTGGTGCCAGTCACATGAAATGCTGTGATATACAAGGTGTGGAGCTGGATGAACACAGCAGGCCAAGCAGCATCAGAGGAGCAGGAAGGGCAACACTTTGTATATCTCAGATTCTCCAGCATCTGCAGTTCCTACCATCTCTAACATGAAATGCTGTACTTGTTTTCATAGTCGGTCACCGACGCAAGTGGGAAACGCAGCACATTGATGAAGCTTCTCACATGGCTACAGAAGCCAGTTGAATTGCACCCTGCAGCAGCATTAATGAGTGCCGAGCTGAGACGGTTCGTCCCTACCTGTGTTGGTCTGCCCATGGAACTCTCCTTCCTTTCAACTGTTGTGGCAAAAGCCAATATCAACGGTAAGGCTTTTTCTCACAATTTCTTTCTCTCCACAGACATATGAGGAAGGACTGGATCGACTGGGCTTGTGCTCACTGGAATTTAGAAGAATGGGGGCCGGGGTTTGTGGTTGTTCTCATAGAAATGTATAAAATCCTGATGGGACTGGACAGACTAGGTGTGGGAAGAATGTTCCTGATGTTGGGGGAGTTCAGAATTCTAAGAATAAGGGGAAAGCCATTCAGGACTGAGAGGAGGAAGAATTTCTTCACTCAGAGAGTTGTGAACATGTGGAATTCTCTCCCACAGGAAGCTGTTGAGACCATTTCGTTAGATATATTCAAGAGGGAGCTAGACATGGCTCTTGTGGTTAAAGGGATCAAGCAATATGGGGAGAGGGCGGGAATGGGATACTGAGATTGCATGATCAGCCATGATTGTATTGAATGGTGTTGCAGGCTGTATGGCCTACTCCTGAGCCTATTTTCTATGTTTCTAAAGCATTTTGACCATTAAGCTTCATTTTTCTGGGAAAGTAGACAACTCACCTATTGCTCACAGTAGTGTTACGGTTGTAATACTAGACTAGTAATCCACTGGGCATATAATGGAGGTGAAGGCCGAATGGTATTATCACCAGACTATTAATCCAGAAGCTCATCTGGGGACCTGGGTTTGAATCTCGACCATAGCAGATGATGGAAAAGGAATCCAATTTTTTTTTTAAAAATCTGGAATTAAGTCAGGATGAACTTCTTCACCCAAAGGGTTGTGAATCTGTGGAATTCCCTGCCCAGTGAAGCGGTTGAAGCTACCTCACTGAATGTGTTTAAGGAGAGGCTAGATAAATTTTTGAACAGTAAAGGAATTAAGGGATATGGTGAGTGGGTGGGTAAGTGGAGCTAAGTCTCAAAAAGATCAGCCATGATCTTATTAAACGGCGGGGCAAGCTTAAGGGGCCAGATGGCCTACTCCTGCTCCTAGTTCTTATGTTCTTAAGTCTAGTGGTAACCATGAAACCATTGCCAATTGTCAGGAAAAACCCATCTGGTTCACTGATGTCCTTCAAAGAAGGAAATCTGCCATCTTTACCTAGTCTGGCTTACATATGTCTCCAGACCTACGGTAGGCCATTCAGCCTTTCAAACCTGCTGCATCATTCTACTCCACCCAGCCAGTGATGCCCACATCCTGTGAATGAATTTTTAAAAATAATTACCAAACTAGTCAGCTTCAATTCTCTATTTCTCTCGTATCAGATGGATTAAAGTTGCTGACATGTCGTTTAATTCCCCTTTCACATCTGAGGCATTGTGCCAACGTTGGACAAGCTGCCCCACAAGACAAGTTAAGCAGCATTTGTCGCTCCTACTCACTGAATCATAACTTGCGGTCAAAACTCCAGATTCCTCCATCACCATCCCTCAGCAGGAGTTAGGTACTGTTCTTGGGACTAAAGTGATCAAAGGATTTGGGGGGTGGGCAGGAGAGTAGGAACAGACTATTCAGTTGGGGAGCAGCCACAATCACATCGAAGGGTGAAACAGGCTTGAAGGACCAAAAGGCTTATTCCTGTTCCTATTTTCTATGTTTTTATGTCCTGTCCTTCAGTAGGACAGGACTATTCACTTGAAAGAAGCACTGAGGGTGACAAGGGAATAGAGCGTACCTTGGGTGGTGGTCTTCAAAGTCCATCACCAAGAGAGACTCGGTATCACTCAGACTGGCCGAACTGTTTGAGCTCTGAGGGTTATCTGTTATACTGCATGTATTTCAGATATTGAGAGAAATTGAAATGAAACCCTCTGATCACTGACCTATTTGTAGATGATACATCTGTCCATGGCAGTGACTACTTCATAGTTCCCATGAAGACAAAATCACCTCTTCACAGTGAGGATATCTTTCATCCTGTTGTATCGTACTACCCCAGTGCTGAATCTGATGGATTCAGGACAGATCCAAAAGCTCAAAACTAGACTTGCAGAGTGGGCTGTGAACCAAAGGAGAAGTTAGACTCAGCCACAACCTCATGACCCAGCGCATCTCCCACTCTATCGTTACCGTCGAGTCAGGAAATTAACTCTGGTTCAATGAAGGGTGCAGGAAGGCATGCCAGGCGCAGCACTGGGTGTACAGTGGTGCCAGTCTCATGAAGGTACTGCAAAAGACAGCATGTGTACCAAGCAGCAGAAACAGCATATAATTGACAGGGCTATGTGATTGCACAGCCAATGGATCAAATTAAAACCACTTCACACAATGCCTCATTATTGTCTCAGTCCAAAGAGTCGGACTTCAGGCCATGTGTGAGTGACTGGCCTTGACATCAAGTCAGTACAAGTGAGGAATTGTGAAGCACTGGGAAAATCGATGTCACCGGGTTTCAGCTGGAATCAAACTTAGCACAAAGGACGCTGGTTCTGATTGTTGGAAACTAGTCTCTGCAGGCCCAAGGCCATCATTACAGGATCTCTTCAGGGTACAGTCCTTTTCCCCACTACTTTCACTGCTTTTGTTTTATTCAACCATGGGATGTGGGCATCGTTGGCTAGACTTGCATTTGTTACGCGTCCCTAAGTAAGAGCATTGTTGTGGTTCTGAAGTCACACGTAGACCAGACTAGATGAGGATGGCAGCTTCCTTCCCTGAAGGACATTAGTAAACCAGATCCCCCTGACAACTACCATTACACTCTTAATTCAGATTTTTTTTTTAGAAATTGAATTCAATTTCCCACCATCTGCTACAGTGGGATTTAAACCCAGGTCCCCAGAACATTACCTGGGTCTCTGGATTAATAGCCTAGTGACAATACCATGACACCATCACATCCCTACACCAGAATGAGTGCTATAATCAACAACCCCCATCTGAGGGTGCAATATATTCACTGATGATTATGTGATGTTAAGTACCATTCACAATTCCTCAAATACTGAGGCACTACATGTCTGCACACGGCAAGATCTGGGAAATATCTGGGAAATATCTGGGAAATATCCAAGCTTTGATTGATAAATTGCAGGTAACATTCACCTCACACAACTGCCAGATGATGACGACCTGTAGCAAAATTTAAATTAAAATTCTAACAGGACTAGATAGGGTAAACACAGGAAGGATGTACCTGATGATGAGGGAGTACAGGACCAGGGGTCACAGTCTATGGATACGGGATAGGCCTGAGGACTGAGATAAGACTGAATGTCTTCACCCAGAGAGTGGGGAGCCTATGGAATTCTATGCCACAGAAAGAGATTGAGGCCAAAACATTGAATGTTTTCATGAAGAAGTTGAATGTAGTTCTTAGGGCTAACGGGATTAAAAGGTATGGGGAGGAAATGGGAACAAGGGACTGAAGTGGAGGATCGGTCAATGAACACATTGAATGGTGGAGCAGGCTCGAAGGCCTGAATGGTCTACTCCTGCTTTTATTTTCTATGTCTCTCCATAACAAGAGAGAATCTAACTATACACCTCTTGACATTCAACATCATCACCATTGCTGAATCTCACATCACCAATATTTTTTGGATGCTGGAAGGCGGAAGGTTATTCTTGACCAGAAAGTTAACTGGACCAGCCACATAAATACTGAGTAAAAGCAACAGACACTGGGAATTCTGCAGTGAGTAACTCACCTCCTGACTCTCTGGATTGGCACGGTGGCCCAGTGGTTAGCACTGCTGCCTCACAAGCAACAGGGACATGGGTTTGATTCCAGGCTTGAGTAACTGTCTGTGTGGAGTTTGCATGTGCTCTCTGTCTCTGTGTGGGTCCCCTCTGGGTGCTCTGGTTTCCTCCGACAGTCCAGAAATGTATAGGTTAGGTAGATTGGCCAAGGGATATTGTCCCATAGTATCCAAAGATGTGCAGGCTAGGCGGGTAGCCTCCATGGGAAACGGAGGATTATGGGGTTAGGGTAAGGGTCTGGGTGGGATGCTCTTACGAGGGTTGAAGCATTACTTGATGGGTCAAATGGCCTCCATCTGGACTGTAGGGTTTCTGTGATTCTCCAGTGTCTATCTATGAGGCACAAGTCAGGGAAGTGATGGAATACACTTCCAATTAGACAAAGTTACCATAGGCCCAGAAGAACATTGGCAGTTCTTATTAGACAGAGAGAGACTCAAAACTGATGGTGAGTTTATTCTGAAGATCACCACACTTCAGGGAGAGTTAGGTTGAGAAAATGGGGTTTTCATGGCAATTTCAGC
This sequence comes from Ginglymostoma cirratum, assembly GCA_024137785.1. Classification (NCBI taxonomy): domain Eukaryota; kingdom Metazoa; phylum Chordata; class Chondrichthyes; order Orectolobiformes; family Ginglymostomatidae; genus Ginglymostoma; species Ginglymostoma cirratum. The sequence continues at coordinate 17,945,771 of JAHRHZ010000273.1, read as the reverse complement.
CATTCTGGGAATTGTACCCTGCTGTCGGCATCACTAACCAACTCCAGTGTGATCATCTTTTTCAATGGTGCTCGAAGGGACAGGTGACCTCCCCCCAGCTTTGTCTCCTTATATTCTTAAGAATGTGACTTGTTTTGAATAGAAACATGGGTTAACTTACAGGAAGGAGCAAACAATGCAATTATGACTGACATTTCTCACTCCCTTTCTCAAATAGTTGATGCACGTATCCCTTCCTCCATCTCTTCCTTTTCTCAATTGCTCAGTGCTGATATCCAGCTGAAAGTTCAGCTAAATCCAAGGTAAGCATTACAGACCTTCTCTCCGAGGCTATCTTAGATTCCAAGACTCTAACAGTTTGCATTTCACTTTAAGAATTATTATTCACCAAAGTGGTTTCATACTTTGCATGCATATTTCCTGGCTGGACCAATTTACAGTTTCTCTGCTTTCTGTCTCAGTGTGTCTGTGTATGGTAAAGCCATCATGGGAATAAATACTCCCTTTGTCCAGTCTGGCTTAGAACTTGATGCAAAACTCCATTCTGCTTTCTCCGTCGATGTGACAGTGAATGCGAATATAAAAGAAAGAAATTTGAAAATTGACACAACAGCAGTTGAACAGGAAAATCAAATCTTGTCTTTCAGGTAATGAATACCACATTTATTTTGTTCTAATTACCTTCCATTCCTCAGCTTTTGAGGGACATTGTGACCCACCTGAGGATGTAGAGGGAATTTTGCATTGCTATACCATGGTTAGGAGCCCTCAGGTGGATGACATACATGTCATTCTATTTTCAAAACCCAGCCTTCTTTTCCAATCCCTCTATGGCCTCACCCTTTACTATCTCTAATCTCTTCCAACCCACCACCTTCAGCGATCTCTGCGTTCATCCAAATCCTACTGCTCTACCATTGATAGCTGTGCCTGCAGCTATCCTAAACTCTAGAATGCCCTTCTTTGGTCAGAATTTAATGCCCTCCCCTTGTGGCAAGTTGGGACGTAGACAGGGCATTCTCCAGACTCAAGGGTGGCAGCTGAGGACTGTGCTGTGATGGTACGGCCTGCAGACCACTTACCCACCCTGACACTGAGCAATGGCCACGATAGCCCTACCGCTATCCACCCAGCAAAAAACTGGAAAATTGGACCTTGTTGGGGTTGCTTGCAGGCATCCAACGTAATCCTTCTTTTGGAAGGAGCCAACATTGGAAAGGTGGGGTGCTCCCAGCCCTTCCCCTGTTTCTGACCCTCTGTTTCCCTGCCCAGGGACTGCCCCCGTGATCCACCCTCCTGCCATCACTCACCAGTGCTGGGGTTCGCTGTTTGACCCTGAGCCTCAGGTGGGTGCATTATTGGCAGCAACCACCACTTCCCTAGTGGCGCTGCTGAGCAATGAAGAACTGCTGACCACCAGCTGGTCAACAGATCTTGGAGGAGAGACGGACATTAGCCCATTAGTGTCATTGATACACAATTCACTGGGCCTCCCAAAAAGAGGAGAGACAAGAGCCCTTGCTGGATCATAGTGGTGAGACCATTGTTGCCATCACTGAATTCCACCCTTTTTGTGGTATTATTTCTGACATTGCATTATAATGACCCAGTAGGGTCCTTGCCAAGTTTAATTATGTTGTTATGACATGAGATTGCTTTCTTGGAAAGGTGAAGGCTAAGACAAGATCCGATGG
>JAHRHZ010000273.1:17874188-17939077 GCA_024137785.1 Ginglymostoma cirratum | reverse complement strand
GCTTGACCTGCTGTGTTCATCCAGCCCCATGCTTGTTATCTCATATTTTCAGATAAGCTCACAGAACAAAGGAATTTTCTCAGGAGAAGCCTTCCAGACCAAATTAAATGAAAAAAGAAATAAATGTTGCAATGAATGTATTTTTTATGTTGAGTATCGGTTCTTAAATGATTGAGTAAAGTAGGATTAGTTTAATTAAATTCTGAGTCAGTTCCCTGCCCTTTTGTCTGTCACACAAGGGAAAGTACCCAAGTGAAAAGTTTGAGGACGCCTTTTCAGGCAACAGTTTACTGGTAACAACACTTTAGGTGCAGATCTGAGGACTTTCAAAATGAATTGCGGGTTTCTGCCTCCATTGTCAAACTGGAAAGTAAATTCCAAACACCACCATCTTCTGGTGATAAAGCTTTTTTTCATGCTCCCTCTAATCTTTTCATTAATCTCCTTAAATCCGTGCCCTTCTGGTAATTTATGCCTTCTTCTAGGGGAAACAAGTCTTGTCTTCCCTGTCCACTTTCTGGAGACCTTTCATTATTTTTTACATTTCAATTAGAACATCCCTGAACCTCCTCTGTTCTGAGGAACACAGCCCTGTCCTTCCTCATAGCTGCAATTTTCAAGCCCTGACAACATTTTTATCAATCCTTTTTGCCCACTGTCTGGTCCAATTATGTCCTTCCTGTGAGCAGAACGGAGGAAGAAAATTCCAGTTGGGACCTCAACAGTATTTTATGCACTTCCAAATGCTTTCTTCACCATCTTATATAGCTATCCTGCCAAGGACTTGTAGACATGCACTCCAAGGTCCAGATCTATTCTCAGGAGTTTAGAAGAATGAGAGTTGATGTCATTTACACACACAAAATTAATGCAGGGATTGACAGCATCAATGCAGGAAGGGTTTCTCCCTTGGCTGAAGGGAAAACCAAGAGACACAGCCTCATGGTAAGGGGTAAACCATTTAGGACTGAGATGAAGTGAAATTTCTTCAATGGTGGCTGATGCATCTTTGGAATTCTTTGCTGCAGAGGACCGTGAAGACCCTAGACATTAGAAACATCAAAGCACATGGGGATAGTTAATGACAATTATGCTGAAGCAGAAGATCAGTTATGATATCAGTGGATGGTGGAGTGCTGATGTGCTGAATGGTTTCCTCCTATTTCTTTCGGTCTCAATTGCCTATGCCTGTTCCTGTGGTTCTTATCTTATTGCTAGATAATGAACAGAAAGAAAGAAACTATTGTATTTGTCCAATACTTTTCCTGACTTTAGGATTCAGAAATTAGGTTCCATGGTCAATGAAATACCTTGGAGTGGGGGTCACTGTCTAGTTAGGTGCCGTTATTTGCAAATGTCAGCTGTAAAATCATGAGATAACTCAATAAAACTTGTGCGACGCTCACAAACAAATTGTTCCTTTTTTATTTCCTTCTCTACAGTCAGCGCTTTGTTCAGGAATCACGGCCGATGAAGATGAGTGTCGTGATCAAGCACAGCGACGAGCCCCAAGGCCCTCAGTGAGCAACATTTGTGCTAGAATGACTACTTTTGGCTTTGATGTGTGTCTGGACGCAAAGTCAGCAAGTGCTGTTTACATCCGCCATGGTCCACTGTACAGGCTGATGGGAGGGCACAACATCAGAATTATAATCAGACCAGGTACACACTTAATACGACTGTAAGTAATAGGAACAGGTGTAGGCCATTCAGCCCCTCAAGCCTGCTCTGCTATTCAATGTGATCATGGCCCCTCTGACATTCCTCACGTCAACATTCCTGTCCTTTCCCCATAACCCTTGATTCCCTGACTGATCAAGAATCTGTCTATCTCAGTCTTAAATATACACAAGGACTGTATCCCCACGGATCTCTGTGGCAAGGAGTTCCAAAGACTCTCAACCCTCTGAGAGAAGAAATTCCTCCTCACCTCAGTCTTAAATTGGTGCCCCTTTATTCTGAGATTATGCCCTCTGGTGACAGACTCTCCCATGAGGGAAAACACCCTCTCAGCATTTACCCTGTCAAACCCCTTAAGAATCCTATATGTTTCAATAAGATCACCTCTCATTCTTCTAAACTTCAGAGAGTGGAGTCCCAATCTTTGTTCATAAAACAATCCGTCCATATCAGGGATAATCCTAGTGAACTTTTCTGATCTGCCTCCTTTGAAATGATGTATTTCCTTGAATAAGGGGACCAAAACTGCTCACAGTGCTCCTGTGCTGGTCTCACCAGCATCTTGGACAGTTGCAGTATGACTTTCATGCTCTTTTACTCCAACTACTTTAACATAAAGGTTAACATTCCGTGAGCCTTCCTGATTACCTGCTGCCCCTGTGTGCTAGCTTTCTGTGTGTTCTGCGTAAGTTCCCCTCGAGCCCCTTTGTGCTGCAGCTTTCTGCAGTTTCTCTCCATTTAACTCAACAAGAGCTCCTGCACTGCTCATTGCACACAGCCGCACAACTTATAACGAAGCCCCTTCTTTTGTTTCCCAGTCCAGTCAGAGACAAGAATCGAAAGCTTGCGGCTGGAAGTACAGACAGGTCCCAAAGCAAGCGCTAAAATGGTTCGGCTTCTGGAGGTAGAGGAGCTGCTCCCTGAAAGAGTCCGTACACATACAGTCCTGATAGAGGAATCCCACTCACAGGTCAACCTGTTATATTCTTTAATGCATTTAGAGAAGCTTTAAATTGCTCTTGTAATTTTACAGGCAAAAAATTACATTTCTATAACAGCTTTCATGACCTAAAGTATTTTATAGTCAATGAATCATAGTGACTTTGTTGCATAGAACTTATGTATTACCGAAACAAAGACATAGATGGAGCTTTTAATCTTGCATTCATCAGGACTAGAATGCAAGAAACAAAAGAAGGAGAAAGAAGGAGAACAACAATGTTTGCAGCATGAAATGATGTGTTGATGATTAGTTGGATCACGATTGGCTGTGGGGACTGTTAACTGTCCATCCTGTTTAACTGATTAAATTCAGAGATTAATCAATTAACTAAGATTGATAGTTAACAGTCCCCAGCGTATATCCATGTCTACAATAGTCCAGCCAATCAGCAAACTCTTGTATAAATTGTTGTTCCTCCTTCTAACATTGCTTTCTTGCATCCAGCTCTGATGAGTACAAGACAGCAAACAGCCACTTTGTGTCTCTTTTAAGTAAATAACTGTCTCTTTATGATGTAAGTTCACAATATGAGAATGGAAAAGGAGTCTGTCATATCCTGAAAATGTTCTTTGTGGATTGTATGAGAAATAAAGGTGTGGGGTGAAGAGAAATGGAAATTTTCTTTCTGGATCACAGTGTGAGGGCATAGCTGAGTATCCAGAGGGTGAAGATGCAGATGACAGGTGAATGAGTTTCAAGCTCACCATTATCATTGACAGAGATGAAGAGGAATTCCTTCTGTTAGTAGTGGTGAATCTGTGGAATTCTGTACTGCAGAGGGCTGTCAAGAATTAGTTATTAAGTATACTCAAGGCTGAGATAGACAGATTCCTAATCGGGAAGGAAATCAAGGGTTATGGGGAAAAGGCAGGAAAGTCGAATTGAGAATTATCAAATCAGCCTCGATCTCATTGAATGGTGGAACAAACTCAATGGACTGAAGGGTCTGCTTCTGCTCCTGTGCCTAATGGTCATATCATGAATTGAAAGCAATTTCAATCTAATTCAGTGTTAAATTAGAGACGTGAGCCAATGTTCTATTGTACTCCCTCGCCCCTGTGATGCATGTATGTCAAACCTGCTGAAAGAATTCACATGTGCTTCAAACACTCAGTTTCTGCTGATTTCGTGGTCCGCAGTGAAACATACACATCTATTCTAAAGTGGTGTCTCATTTACAGACTAGAATGGAACACCGCACTTGGGACAAAAGCTCCTCATCCAGGTCAATTTCTACAAGTTTGTCAGGAAGCAAGTCCACCTCTCAAAGATCTTCAGTGTCATATGATAATTTACACAGTGAGCACCACAACATTCAGAGGAAGGAAAATCGACAGGCTCCAATATCCGAAAAGAGCGGCAACAGCACCAGTCACCACACAGATATCAGCTCCAGCAGATACAGGTTCTCCACCAGTGCATGGGTACAGACTCTTCTAACTTCCCAGTTTTTTGAAGCTTCAGTTTTGAAATATTACTTTGAAGCAGTTGTACAGTAGTGGTGATGGACGAGGCTAATGTCCCACTCTGTGTACTTGGGGACCAATATTTAAAGTTTGAGGGAGCTTATTCTACTTTTATCTCCAGGGTTGGATGGGTATGAGGATGGGGTTTCTAAACACTTTAATTTGTAAATTCGTCTTTGAACAAATGCCTCCCTTACCAACCTGCACTAATGAGCTGCTACGGCCTTTACCTCCCTTTCTGCGGGGGGTAGCGTTTGATATTTTTGCCTGGCAATGGGTGAGGTGACATATGTGCCCTGGTTGTCCAGTCGGAAAAAGTAAAAAACTGTGAGATATAGTTGCAACCAATGTCTGAATTTTACATTGCTCAAATCAAAGGATGGCATTTCACATTTTAAGACTATTACTCTAACAAGAAAAATAAAAATCAGCACAGATCAGCAGTTTATGTTCAAATGCAACATGACCTGGACAATATCCAGTACAGGACTGACAAATGGTAAGTAACATTCATGCCACACAAATCCAGGCTATGACCATCTCCAATCAGAGGCAATCTAACCACCACCCCTTGACATTCAATGGTGTTAGGATCACTGAATCCTCCACTATTAACATCCTGGGGTTCACTACTGACCAGAAATTCAACCCCATTAGCCATATAAATACAGTGGCTACAGGAGCAGGGCAGAGGTTAAGAATACGTCAGCAAGTAAATCACCTCCTGACTCCCCAAAGCCTGCCCACCATCTACAAGGCAAAGTCAGGAGTGTGATGGAATACTCCTCACTCACCTGGATGGGTGCAGCCCAACACTCAAGACATTTGAAACCATCCAGGACAAAGCAGCCCACTTGCTTGCCATTATATCCACAAACATCCACTCACTCCACCACCGACACTCAGTAGCAGCAGTGTGTACTATCTACAAGATGCACTACAGGAATTCACCAAGGATCCTCAGACAGCACTTTCCAAACCTATGACCGCTTCCATCTCCCAAATCAAATCAAATCACCATGTAGGGATGTCTCCAAATTGAGATGTTTATCATGACTTCCCTATCCATCTTTTCAGGATGTTTTGTTCTATCTTATGTTAAAGACGATGTTTTAAAATAATTGAACCATAAAGTTTAGCATTAATGACAACATGTGTCTCCTACAAGTATGATTCCCAAATTTGTTAATGCCTCCCAGAAATGCTGATGCACTCTCTTCCCACTTAAACATCATGTGGAGATGCCAATACTGAACTGGGGTGGACAAAATCAGAAGTTACACGACACCAGGTTACAATCCAACAAGATTATTTAAAATCACAAGCTTTCTGAACGCTGCTCCTTTGTCAGGTGAAGTAGAGGGAGGTGCACAGGCACAGAATATATAGGCAGAGAGATAATGGTAAAAAAATTGCAGGTAATTAAGCGTGTTAATAGATAAGTATAAATAGTGCGAATAGATATTGTTGATACTCTTAATTACCTGGAATTATCTTGTCATTATCTCTGCACCTATATATTCTGTGCCTGTGTGCCTCTCTCCACTTCACTTGTTGGAGGAGCAATGTTCTGAAAGTTTGTGAGTTTAAGTAAAACTGTTGAACTATAACCCAGTGTCATGTGACTATTTAAACATCTTTAGTTCCGTTCCCAGTAATTGCACACTTTCAAGGACTAATATACAACAGAGGGAGGGCAGTAGTGATAAATGCACATATTCAAATCAAGGCCCACAGCCAACCATGCTGAACAAATGTTTGAGAGCCTACAAAGACCAAGTTTAATCCAGCCATCTATCCCGTACCTCATTATGGTGACAGTAAATAAACAGAACAAGCATAGCCGTGGCACCAGATATCGTGAAATCAATCACAGTCATCCTATTCTGCCAGTAGCCAACTGCTACAGTGTTCAAGCTTAAGTTGATCTCATTGCAGTATGCCTATTGCATCTAATATGGCTAACTGAACATTACATGTGTGCAAATGTCTGTACCATGCTCCAGAGCAGTCCGAAACAACCTGCCCTGTATTCTGTCCTCTGATTCTAGACTTTTTAAGCAGGGAATGGATCCTTCCTGCATCTAGCTTGTCTGTTATTTGAATTAACGATGTTTGTTGTGATTTGACGTGAACAAATCTTCATCCTGATTTCAGCATTTCAAACCATAAAGATGCTTAACCTTATGTTGATTGGTTTATTTGAGATTATGTTTAAGACTGAATTGACCCCCGCCCCCTCCCCCCCAACCCACCACCACCCACCCAAGCCTTACATGGATACAGCTCATGGCAGGAAAATGTGAAGCCTTTTGCCATCTTGATCTTAAGTTCGCTCTATTTCCCGCTGCTGTGTAGCCAGGCCCCCAGCAGGGAGGCTAATGTTTACCTGGGTTCCTCATGGGCCGTAATTTGGCTCCAACAGTAAGCTGGGGCCTGAATCCCATTGTACTGGAGGACCCATTCGTCATAGGCACTGGTACGAATCTCATAGATGTTGCTACTTCTCAAGGTGACTGGAAAGAAGAAGAAGGCCCAGTCATGGCCTCCTCTATCATTCTCCCACATCAGCCACCAGTACACACAGGATTTTATCTGGTCTAAGGGTTGAATAGGGTGCAGAAAAAATGTTATTATGCCCTTGTCATGCAACTTCCAACCTTCACTTTTCCAAAGTGAAGTTGAGTTCACTCCTGATGGCTTTGCCAACAGCCCATGAAACCTGTATCTGGAAGCTGAATGAAGACCATAGACTTGATCAGAGTAACAGCCAGAGATTCTACCACAGCTGCCTTGCGCAGGATTAGGAAATCTAGGCCTTATTGATATCGAACGGTTTTACCATCAATTTCTATGTAGCATTGTGGAGCTGATTAAAACATCACTGCAATTCGATGGATTCTGTGGAAAACAGTGACTGACACTATTTTATAAAACTATGTTTTTTACAGAGAATGAACCAGGACCTCGTGGATATTAAGTTCAAGTCAGTTGGAAAAGTTAAGGTAAGAATATTCTGTTGTGATCTTTCAAAATTATTTTTCTTCATTGTGAACTCTCTCTGGGCAGCACTTAATCTAGGTTAACACTCCCATGAGGTGTTGTCTGGCCCTTGAGTCTGCCCTGTCAGGTGGATGTGAAAGATCCCTTGTGCATGAAAGGTATTGGGATTATCCTGAGTGTCCAGGACAGTATTTATCCTTTAATCAACATTGCACAGAAACAGATAAACACATAAACACATAAACACAGTGATGACAAGTGGAAGTCACAGGTTAGGAATACTGTGGACAATGACTTACTTCATGATTCCCCAAAGCCTGTCTACCATCTACAAGGCACAAGTCAGGAGTGTGATGGAATACTCCCCACTTGCCTGGATGAGTGAAGCTCCAACAACATTCAAGAAGCTTGTCACCATTCGGGACAAAGCAGCCCGCTTGATTGGCACCACATCCACAAGCATTCACTCCCTCCACCGCCGACACTCAGTAGCAGCAGCGTGTACTGTCTACAAGATGCACTGCAGACATTCACCGACAATCCTCAGATAGTGCTTTCCAAACCCAAGACCACTTCCATCTAGAAGGGTATCAAACATATGGGAACACCACCACCTGCAAATTCCCCTCCAAGCCACCCTGACCTGAAAGTATGTCTTTATTCCTTCACTGTCTCTGGGTCAAAGAACTGAAACTCCCTCCCTAGAGAATACTGTGGAGAGTGAGGGCTGAGATGAGTACTAGGGGCATTATGGATCAATCTACAGCGTATAGACTTTTTTTTTTCCCTTTATTCATTCACGGGATGAGGGCATCACTGGCTAGGCAGCATTTATTGCCCAGAGGGCAATTAAGAGTCAACCATGTTGCTGTGGGTCTGGCGTCACATGTAGGCCAGGCCAGGTAAGGTAAGGATGGCAGTTTCCTTCTCTAAAGGACATTAGTGAACCAGTTGGGTTCTTCCAACAATCAATTCACGGTCATCATTAGATTGTTAATTCCAGTTATTTATTGAATTCAAATTCCATAATCTTCCATGGTGGGATTCGAACCTGGGTCCCCAGAACATTATGTGGGTCTCTGGATTAATAGTCCAGTGATAATACCATTAGGCCATCGCCTCCCACTGCAGCAGTTCAAGAAGGCAGCTCATTACCACCTTCTCAAGGGCAGCTAAGAATGGGTAATAAATGCTGGCCCAGCCAGCAAAGTCCATGTCCCATAGATTGAATAAAGAAAAACTAAGCTAATTCCTGGGATGAAGGAGTTGACATATCAAGAGCAACCTGACAGGTTAGGCCTTTATTCTTGACATTTTAGAAGAATGAATAGTGATCTATTGAAACAGATAACATTCTGAGTGGGCTTGACAGTGAAGTGTAGCAATTGTAATGAGGTCAGCCAGGTGGGCATCATTGAAAATGAGTTCCCAGACTTGGGCTCTTCACTTGGTCCAATCAGATATAAACAGGAGTGTCAGACATCTTGCTCACTCTGAGAGCTGGCTCTAAGGGAGCTATATCAGTGTCAATGACTTCCCACGTGTAAATAAAGGGTGACTTGGTAATAGGATACCAGCCTCTGGGGAGTTATTTCATTGACGATGAGAGATAAGCACGCTCCTGAAGAAATTCACTCACAACAGTCAACTTTGAGTTGGGGTAAGCATTTCTGACATCAGAACATTATTTGAGAAGCTTGACTCGTTCAATCCAGTCATCAAAGACTGAGCCCAGTATGTGGAAAGAGTGTATCAGAGATAATAGGAACTGCAAATGCTGGAGAATCTGAGGTAACAAGGTGTAGAGCTGGATGAACACAGCAGGCCAAGCAGCATCATAGGAGCAGGAAAGCTGACGTTTCGGGCCTAGACCCTTCATCAGAAGAGTGTTTTTTTTTTCAGGCAAATGAAATTGGGGCAGATGAAAAGCGATGAGTAATTCTTCTGACAGCTTGTGGACCTGCAGCTTTTTTGGTTGTTAGGAGCCTAACTTTCCTTGAGGCACCAGACACTAAAACATTTGATGGAATTAGCTAAAGAATATTAAAATGCCAAACCTCCTCTAATTCTGAGATGCTGTAAGTTTTAGTCAGCAATTTGAGTACCAGGGAAGCCAGTATTGGGATTTTTGACCAGGTTCAGACAATTGTCTGAGGTACGTGACTTTGGTTTAATCCTTAATGAGATGCTGAGAAACCATTTTGTGTGTGAGATTTATGATGTAACCATGCAAAAGTGCCTACTAGGTGAAGTCCAACTGGACTTCCAACAGGCACAACAACTGGCTTTGTCATTGGAGAATGTCGTAAGTGGAGCATGTAAGTTGTAGGGTATTCCGATGGAAGTGGACACCCTCACCAGTATGACTGAGCTTGAGGGACACCACTCAAGTGAAGACAATTGCATAGCATCACTCAGGACATGTCCGGAACAGAGGGACTCCAGGGCAGCCCACAGCAAAACCCGAAAACAAGGCCAAGCCTTGGCCAAACTGTTGACATTTTCTTCAGGATCTGGGCTGACAAGCCATTGTAGCTGCTGCTGGTATGTGAACTCGACACAGCATGAGAGTCCGATTAGGACTAAATCAGGGAAGAGAGCACATAAGCTGGTATCCAGGAGAGTGCACACCCTGTAAAATAACTTACATCTGGTTTGGAACAGTTAAATTGCTTAGCAGCATCCAAATCAGAACCAATCAAAATAAACATCTGGTTAAATTTTCACCCGCTTCTACTGGAGATCGATATTGGTGCGGCTGTAACAGTTATCGCAGAACCAATCATTAACAAAATTCGTCTGGACTCCAATCGTTAAGTTTGTGCAAGACCTCGGCTAGACTGAGAACCTATACCAGAAATACCTTACAGATTAAGGGTCCAACTTTGGTTCCATTTTCTAATTAAAAGCAGCTGTAAAAGTTTTGGGCCCAAGCTTGATGGGACAAAAATGGTTGGGGAAGATTCACCTAGATTGGCTCAACATTTTATATTAGAAGATAGCTGCCAGGATCAAGTCCTAATTAAGTACCTGGAAGTTTTTTCAGGAAGGTCTAGGAACTATCAAAGGTGACAAAGGCACCCTGCTAACCGGGAAGCAATTCTGTGATTCTGCAAGGCCCGTCCTGTGCCTTTTGCCTTATGAGCAAAAGTAGAGGCAGAAATCAGGAGGCTAGAAAGTGAAGGAATCATCAAACCTGTCCAGTTTGCAGAATGGGCAGCACCAGTTGTACCAGTTGTCAAGCCCTATAGGTCAGTTTGCCTCTGTGGAGATTTTAAACAAATGGTAAACTGCTTCTCGCAGTTGGATTAACACACAATCCCTCATATCAAGGATTTATACGCAAAGCTAGCAGTGGGGGCTGACTTCATGCACCTGTAGATGAGCCATTTGTATCTGTAATTGTGGTTGGATGAGCATTCCCAGAAGTATGCTACAATTAATTCCCATAAGGGTTTGTACCAATATACAAGACTGCCATTTGGGATATCGTCAGCCTGTCTACCCTAGGTCACCGTTTACCTAACTGACATGCCAGTAACAGGGAAGACCAATAAGGAGCACTTAGAGAACTTGAACATAGTCCTTAGATGTTTCTTCCAGGCTGTCATACGCCTTAGAATGGAAAAATGCGTGTTGCAAGCACCCTAAGTGACCTACCTCAGTTACAGAATCAACAGGACTCGATTACACTTATTGGAAGATATCAGTACCATAGCTTAGATAACAGTGTGGAGCTGGAGGAACACAGCAGGCCAGGCAGCATTTGAGGAGCAGGAAAGCTGGTGTTTCGGTACCAGAGTTTTGGTCTATCCTTGGACTGGTGAATAATTATGGAAAGTTCATACGTAACTTGGCCTCCATTCTGGCTCCTTTATATCAATCTCAAAAAAAGGGTCACATAGCCAAGCAAGGCCTTGAGGAGAGTGAAGAAACAGTCATCATTCTCTAAGGTGTTGGCACACTATGATCCCAAGTGTGATCTGGCATTGACATGCAGTACTTCCCCATAAGGCAACGGGGTAGTATTAGCTCATAGGTGACCCAAAGGAGAGGAATGCCCAATAGCATATGCACCCAGGACTTTAGTTAATGCTGAACATGAATATGCCCAGATAGAGAAGGAAGGTTTGGCGGTCATGTTTGGAGGCAGGAAGTTCCACTAATGCCATTACGGATGTAAACTTGTAATAATAACGGACTACAAACCCCTGCTAGGTCTACTTAAAGAGGACAAGGCAGTGGCTTCAGGCAAAATTCAGCGGTGGATTCTAATATTAAGTGCATATTATTACAAGTTGGAACACTGACTGGAAGGCCAAGTAGCAAATGCAGCTGCATTAAGCCTCCTTCTGCCAGTAGATACGTGACCAATGGTACCACTGCTGAACTAATCCATAGTAGTTTTAAATTTTCTCGACACGTTTCCAGTCACAGCTGACAATACCAGACTTTGGACGCAGAAAGATCTGGTCCTGGCAACACTGAAACAGCTGGTGGTGATGAGGGAAACCAAATGGCCACAACCAGAATTGAAACCTATTTGGACCTGGAGAGACCAGATCACGGTAGAGGACAGCACATTATTATGGGAAGCAAGAGTGATTGTCCTGAGCAAAGCTCACCACCAGATACTGGCTGAAAGCCACCAGGATCATCCAGGGGTTTCCAAAATGAAGATGTTGGTGAGTAGTTATGTCTGGTGGCCAGGATTAGTCGCTGACATAGCCACATTGGTGGGGCAGTGCCTGGAGTGCCAACAAGGACAGAAATTTCTGCCAGCAGCTCCCCCACATTCATGGGAATGGCTGGGTTAACCCCAAACTGAGCTACATGTTGACTATGTAGGTCCCTTCATGGGATCAATGTTCTTAGTCATTGTGGACTTCCTCTCAAAGTGGCTGGACATGCATTGAGTTCATTCGTCAAACCCAGGGACAACGATAGAAAAACTGCACGTATCTTCTGCAATACATGGAATCCCAGAAGTGCTGGTCCCAAATAAGGGGCCATTGTCTACCAGCAGGCAATTTGAGTATTTCCGAAAGTCGAATGGCATTCGACATATAAGGCCAGCTCCATACCATCCATCATTCGAAGGTTTGGCAGAAAGGGCTTTCCAAACTTTGAAGGACAGCTTAAAGAAACAGCTTACAGCTTCACTCAATAGCAAACTATCATGATTCTTACTTGTTTGTAGGCCCACTCCTCAAGCACTACAGGGATATCTCAAGCAGAGTTGCTAGTGGAGGAAAGACTCCAGGCCAGTATAAAACTAATCTTCCCGATCCTGGTGCCAGGGAGGGAGAAACGGCTCAGGAATGCCAATGCCGGACACAAGATGCTAAGTGAGAGAGACAGTTTACTTCAGGGATGAAGTTTTGTCTAGGAACCATGGGAATGGCCATGCATGGGTAAGAGGCATGGTCAATGTGAGGTCAGGTCCAGCGACATATAAAGTTTGGGCATGTGCAAAGTCCTAAATAAGAACATTGGCCATATGAAAACTGCAAACTCACAAACAGTGCTGGAGCAAAACCTGGTGTAGCGGTGGCGAAGAAGGTTACCTCAGGTCGATTGGCCATGCTAAATTACACATAGTGTTCAGAGGTGTATAGGTTAGATGTGTTAGCCATGGGAAATGCAGGGTTACCGTGATAGAGTTGGGGACTGGGTCTGAATAGGATGCCCGTTGGAGGGTCAATGTGGATTCAATGGGCCAAATGGCCTGTTTCCACACTGTAGGGATTCTATAAAAATAACTTTGATCAGATAGGCCAAAGGGCTGAGGAGTGGCAGATTGAGTTTAATTTAAATTTAAATTTAAAGGTTCCACTTGGTAGGCTATTGGAGAAAATGCGGACGCATGGGATTGAGGGAGATTTAGCAGTTTGGATTAGAAACTGGCTTTCTGAAAGAAGCCAAAGAGTGGTGGTTGATGGAAAATATTCAGCCTGGAGTCCGGTTACTGGTGGTGTGCCACAAGGATCTGTTTTGGGACCACTGCTGTTTGTCATTTTTATAAATGACTTGGACGCAGGCATAGGTGGATGGGTTAGTAAGTTTGCAGATGACACTAAAAGTCGGTGGAGTGGTGGACAGTGTGGAAGAATGTTGCAGGTTGCAGGGAGACTTGGATAAACTGCAAAATTGGGCTGAAAGGTGGCAAATGGAGTTCCATGCAGATAAATGTGAGGTGATTCACTTTGGGAAGAATAATGGGAAGGCAGACTACTGGGTCAATGGAAAGATTCTTGGTAGTGTGGATGTGCAGAGGGATCTTGGTGTCCAGGTACATAGATCCCTGAAAGTTGCCACCCAGGTTAATAGTGCTGTTAAGAAGGCATACAGTGTGTTAGGTTTCATTGGTAGAGGGATTGAGTTCCGGAGCCATGATGTCATGCTGCAACTGTACAAAACGCTAGTGCGGCCTCACTTGGAATATTGCGTACAGTTCTGGTCGCCCCATTACAGGAAGGATGTGGAAGCATTGGAAAAGGTGCAGAGGAGATTTACCAGGATATTGCCTGGTCTGGAGCGAAGGTCTTATGAGGAAAGGCTGAGGGACTTGGGTCTGTTCTCATTGGAGAGAAGGCGGCTAAGAGGGGATTTAATAGAGACATACAAAATGATCAGAGGATTGGATAGGGTGGACTGTGAGAGTCTTTTTCCTAGGATGATGACGTTGGCTAGTACGAGGGGACATAGCTGCAAATTGAGGGGTGATAGATTTAAGACAGATGTCAGAGGCAGGTTCTTTACTCAGAGAGTGGTAAGGTCATGGAATGCCCTGCCTGCCAATGTAGTTAACTCAGCCAGATTAGGGGCATTTAAACAGTCGTTGGATAAGTATATGGATGATGTTGGGATAGTGTAGGGGGTGGGCTTAGATTAGTTCACAGGTCGGCGCAACATCAAGGGCTGAAGGGCCTGTTCTGCGCTGTATTGTTCTATGTTCTATGTTCTAAATAAATGTGAGGTGCTGCATTTCGGTAAGATAAATCAGGACAGGACTTACCCACTAAACAGTAAGGTCCTGGACCTGACCTCACATTGACCATGCCTCTTACCCATGCACGGTTCCTAGACCAAACTTCATCCTTGAAGTAAACTGTCTCTCTCACTCCAAAAGAGATTTTGGGGTGTTGGTTCATAGTTCCTAGAAAGTGGAATCACGGGTAGACAGCATAGTGAAGAGGGCATTTGGTACACTTGCCTTTATTGGTCAGTGCATTGAGTATGGAAACTGGGAGGTCATGTTGTGGCTGTACTGGACATTGGTTAGGCCACATTTGGAATACTGTGTTCAGTTCTGGTCTCCCTGCTTTAGGAAGCATGTTGTGAAACTTGAAAGAGTTCAGAAAAGATTTACAAGGACGTTGCCAGGGTTGAAGGTTTTGAGCTGTAGGCAAGAGATTGGTGAAGACAAATGTTAGTCTCCTACAAACAGAAACGGGGGAATGTATAAAAGTGGACAAAGAAAAGTGCTGAGCAACTGAATACATATTTTAGGTCTGTCTTCACAAAAGAGGACACAAATCAGATACTAGAAATATTGGAGAATGCAAGATTTAGTGAGAGGGTAGAGCTGACGGAGATCAATATTAGTAAAGAAATGGTGCTGGGAAAATTGTTGGGATTGAAAGCTGATAAATCCCCAAGACCTGATAATCTACATCCAAGACTACTTAAGGAAGTAGCTCTAGAAATAGTGGATGCATTGGTGGTCATCATCCAGGACTCTGTAGACTCTGGAACAATCCCTGCAGATTGGAAGGTAGCTAATGTCACTCCAATATTCAAAAAGGGAGGTAGAGAGAAAACAGGTAATTATAGACCAGTAAGCCTAATATCGGTCATGAGGAAAATTCTCAAATCCATATCAAGGATTTTATAGCAGAGCATTTAGGAAGCACTGGCAGGATCAAATAGAGTCAGCTTGGATTTACAAAGGGGAATATTGCTTGACAAATCTGTCGGAATTCTATGAAGATGTATCTAATAGAGTTGACAAGGGGGAGCCAGTCAATGTGGTATATTTGGACTTTCAGAGAAGCATTTGACAAAGTCCTGCATATGAGATTACCGTGCAAGATTAAAACACATGGGATTTGAGGAATTGTATTGAGATGGATAGAAAACTGGTTGGCAGAGAGAAAAAGATAGTATAAATTAATGGAACAAAAACAGAAGTTGCTGGAAAATCTCAGCAGGTCTGACCATTCTCCAAAATGTTAACTCTGATTTTTTCTTCACAGGTGCTGCTAAACCTGCTGAACTTTTCCAGAAATGTCTGTTTTTCTTCCTGATTTACAGCATCTGTAGTTCTTTCAGTTTTTATGTAGAAATTAATGGGTCCTTTTCAAATAGGCAGGCAGTAACTAATGGGGTGCCACAGGGATCAGTGCTGGGACCCCAGCTATTCACAATATGTATAATGATTTGGATGAGGGAGCCAAGTTGTGTGGGGGGGTGAACTGTGACAAGGATGCAGAGCATGATCTGGACAGGTTGGATGAGTGGGCAAAACAATGGTATATGCAGTGTAGTTTGGATAAATGTGAAGTTATTAACTTTGGAAGCAAAAATAAGAAGGCAGACTAATACCTGAATGGCTGTAAATTGGGAGAGGGGAGTGTGCAGTGGGACCTGGGAGTCCTTGTACCCAAGTTGCTGAAGGTAAACATGTAGGTGCAGCAGGTGGTAAAGAAGGCAAATGGTATGTCAGCCTTCATTGTGAGAGGTTTTGAGTACAGGAGCAGGGATGTGTTGTTGCAGTTGTACAGGGCCTTGGTGAGGCCACACCTGGAATATTGTGTGCAGTTTTGGTCTCCTTTTCTGAGGAAGGATGCTCTTGCTCTCGAGGGAGTGCAGTGAAGGTTTACCAGGCTGATTCCGGGGATGGCGAGTCTGACGTATGAGGAGAGATTGAATAGGTTAGGATTGTTTTCGCTGGAGTTCAGACGAATGAGAGGGGAATGTCATAGAGATTTATAAAATTCTAACAGGACTGGACAGGATAGATGCAGGGAGGATGTTCCCGATGGTGGGTGTGTCCAGAACTAGGGGTCACAGTCTGAGAATTGTGGGTAGACCAATAAGGATGAGGAGACATTTCTTCACCCAAAGAGTGGTGAGCCTGTGAAATTCATTACCACAGGAAATAGTTGATGCCAAACCATTGAATGTATTAAAGGAGAGGCTAGATATGGCACTTGAGGTGAATCAGATCAAAGGTTATGGGGAGAAAGCAGGATTAGGCTGTTGAGTTGGTCAATCAGCCGTGATTTGTGATGAATGGTAGAGTGGGCTCGAAAGGCTGAATGGCCTCTTCTTGCTCCTATCTTCTATGTTTCCATGCTTACTACGTATTACACACCATCCATATCAGCACAGAGATGGAGGAACTTGATCCAGTGCTAAAAGGCCCCAGGAGGAGTTACAAAAGAATGAACCAGGCTATATCCTCAGACTGAGACATGGAGGGATGTAGTGATTGTAACGAGGTCTGCCAGGTGGATCTCATAGAATATGGGTTCCCTGTTTGGGGCTGTTAATCTGATCCAATCAGGGAGCCCTGGCTGACAGATATAAACAGAAGTGTCAGACATCGTGTGCACTCTGAAAGCTGGTTCTGAAGAAGCTGGATCAGTGTCAAGGACTCTCCACGTGTAAATAAAGGGTGTCTTGGTGATGGGATACTGGCCTCTGTGAAGTTATTTCAGGAAAATGTGAAGAAGACGTTTCCACTCATGCAGGAATTGGAACTGCGGACATGGCTATGAAATAAGGGGAAGCGAATTTAAAACTGAGATGCAGGGGAATTTCTTCTCCCAGAGAGTGGCAAATGTTTGGATTCTCCACCTCAGAGAGTTGCGTAGGCCAGATCACAGAAAATATTTAAAAGGGAGGTAAAGAGGTTTTTTTCTAAAATATCATGGAGTTGAGATATATGAAGATTGGCAGGAAAGATGATTGAAGCCAGGGGCAGATCAGTCATAATCATACAGAATGCGGGCTCGAGGGGCAGAATAGCCCACTGCTGCTCCTATTTCTTATGTTCCCACATTCTTCAGAAAATAAATCTGTCATTTTCACTTTGCAACTTCAACAGACCACAGCCAAAGACGATCTGTTGGAATTAAGCCAAGTAGCAAACATCAATTCAGACAGTGTAGCCATAACAGCAGACTGCCTTCTGAGCAGCAGACTTTTTTTTATTGCTCTCAGTCTTCATCTTTTGTGAGTGCAAAGGAGCGTAAATTATTTCCAATCTACAAAACTCAGGTTATAACATCGTCTGGAGTGCTGCCTTCAGGCACAATACCTTAAGAATGATATCAGAGATAATAGGTACTGCAGATGCTGGAGAATCCGAGATAACAAGGTGTGGAGCTGGATGAACGCAGCAGGCCAAGCAGCATTATAGGAGCAGGAAAGCTTGATGTTTCGGGCCTAGACCCTTCATCAGAAATGGGGGAGGGGAAGAGGGTTCTGAAATAAATAGGGAGAGAGGGGGAGGCGGAAAGAAGATAGATAGAGGAGAGGATAGGTGGAGAGGAGGCAGACAAGTCGAAGAGGCGGGGATGGAGCCAGTAAAGGTGAGTGTAGGTGGTAGGGTAGGGAGGAGATAGGTCAGTCCAGGGAGGACGGACAGGTCAAGGGGGCAGGATGAGGTTAGTAGCTAGGAGATGGGGGTGGGGATTGAGGTGGGAGGAGGAGATAGGTGAGAGGAAGGACAGGTTAGGGAGGCGGAGAGGAGCTGGGCTGGTTTTGGGATGCGGTTGGGGGAGGGGAGATTTTGAAGCTTGTGAAATCCACGTTGATACCATTGGGCTGCAGGGCTCCCAGGCTGAATATGATTTGCTGTTCATACAGCCTTCGGGTGGAATCATTGTGGCACTGCAGGAGGCCCAGAATGGACATGTCGTCTGAGGAATGGGAGGGAGAGTTGAAATGGTTCGCGACTGGGAGGTGCAATTGTTTGTTGCGAACTGAGCGCAGGTGTTCTGCAAAGCGGTCCCCAAGCCTCCGCTTGGTTTCCCTGATGTAGAGGAAGCCACAATGGGTACAGTGAATGCAGTATACCACATTGGCAGATGTGCAGGTGAACATCTGCCTGATGTGGAAAGTCTTCTTGGGGCCTGGGATTGGGGTGAGGGAGGAGGTGTGGAGGCAGGTGTAGCACTTCCTGTGGTTGCAGGGAAAAGTGCCGGGTGTGGTGGGGCTGGAGGGGAGTGTGGAGCGGACAAGGGAGTCGCGGACAGAGTGGTCCCTCCGGAAGGCAGATAAGGGTGGGGAGGGAAAAATGTCTTTGGTGGTGGGGTCGGATTGCAGATGGCGGAAGTGTCGGAGGATGATGCGTTGGATCCGGAGGTTGGTGGGGTGGTATGTGAGGACGAGGGGGATTCTTTTTTGGTTATTATTGTGGGGACGGGGTGTGAGGGATGAGTTGCGGGAAATGCGGGAGACACGGTCGAGGGGGTTCTCGACCACTGTGGCAGGGAAGTTACGGTCCTTGAAGAATGAGGACATCTGAGATGTACGGGAGTGGAATGTCACATCCTGGGAGCAGATGCGGCAGAGGCGAAGGAGTTGGGAACAGGGGATGGCATTTTTGCAGGAAGGTGGGTGGGAGGAGGTGTATTCCAGGTAGCTGTGGGAGTCAGTGGGCTTGAAATGGACATCGGTTTCTCGGTGGTTACCCGAGATGGAGACAGAGAGGCCCAGGAAGGAGAGAGAAGTGTTGGAGATGGTCCAGGTGAACTTCAGGTTGGGGTGGAAGGTGTTCGTGAAGTGGATGAACTGTTCGAGCTCCTCGTGGGAGCACGAGGCGGCGCCGATACAGTCATCAATGTAACGGAGGAAGAGGTGGGGTTTAGGGCCAGTGTAGCTACGGAAGAGGAATTGTTCCACGTAACCTACAAAGAGGCAGGCATAGCTTGGGCCCATGCGGGTACCCATGGCCACCCCCTTTGTCTGTAGGAAGTGGGAGGAATTGAAAGAGAAGTTGTTGAGGGTGAGGACGAGCTCGGCTAAGCGGGTGAGGGTGTCGGTGGAGGGGGATTGGTCAGTTCTGCGGGACAGGAAGGAGCGGAGGGCCTTTAGGCCATCTGCATGGGGAATACAGGTGTATAGGGACTGGACGTCCATAGTAAAAATGAGGTGTTGGGGACCGGGGAATTGGAAGTTCTGGAGGAGGTGGAGGGCATGGGTGGTGTCGCGGACGTAGGTAGGGAGTTCCTGGACCAAGAGAGTGAAAATGGAGTCTAGGTAGGTGGAGATGAGTTCGGTGGGGCAGGAGCAGGCGGAGACAATGGGTCAACTAGAGCATTCAGGTTTGTGGATTTTGGGAAGGAGGTAGAAGCCGGTGGTGCGTGGTTGGGGAACGATGAGGTTGGAGGCGGTGGGTGGGAGGTCACCTGAGGTGATGAGGTTGTGGATAGTTTGGGAGATGATGGTTTGGTGCTCAGGGGTGGGGTCATAATCCAGGGGGCGGTAGGAGGAGGTGTAGGAGAGTTGGCGCCTGGCCTCAGCAGTGTCGAGGTCAGTGCACCATACTACGACTGCGCCTCCCTTGTCTGTGGGTTTTATGGTGAGGTTGGGATTGGAGTGGAGGGAGCGGAGGGCTGCACGTTCTGCGGGGGAGAGGTTGGAGTGTTTGAGAGAGGTAGAGAGGTTGAGGCGATTGATGTCTCAACGGCAGTTGGAGATGAAGAGGTCGAGGGAGGGTAGGAGGCCTTGGGGTGGTGTCCAGGAGGAGGGCTTGTGTTGGAGGCTTCTATGATGCTGCTTGGCCTGCTGTGTTCATCCAGCTCCACACCTTCAGAATGATAATTAGTGAAGCCTGCACATCGCTCGCACCTTAGGAACTGCAATACAGGCTTTTTCCTTCTTTCAAAATGGTTATTGAATATAGTATAATGATGTTTAATAAAATTTGAAGTTTCTTGCCTTGTGGCCGATAAAGCATTCTAACCCTCGGATCTAGTATTCCAAGCATCCAGTCCTGCAGATAGAGCAATTTCTATGCTTCAGTGCATGCTGGGTAAAGTGTCTTCCATTCCAAGACGCCTACTTCTTCCAGAAAACTGACATTTGTTTCACAATAACTGGCAAAGACCAATCTCATGAGGAGTGCACTTGGCAAGGAAGCAAATTTCAAGGGAAAACAATGCTCATCTGAACAGAGTGAAAGGATTTCTTGCGTTGGAAGCTGCCTGTAGTTCACAGGTTTCCAGTGTCTAGAGTTGAGAGTGCCTCTGACATATTTTTCATGCATAGTGTTGGGTACATTTGTGCAGGTCTCTGTTTAAATTGTTTTCATTGTACTGGCTTTGGAGTGGGTGTAGTGCAGATTCATCAAAATGTACCTGCAGCTGAAGGGGTTAGATTACATGAGAGACTTTGCTGAAGATAGGAGTATATTTCCATATGTTTCGGCAATTGAGTGGTGATCCAATGCAAGCATTTGGATAAATGGAGGGAGACAATGGCTTAGTGGTATTGTCAATGGACAGACGGTGGAATTTGAATTTGATAAATATCTGGAATTAAGAGTTTAATGATGACCATAAATCCATTGCCGATTGTCAGGGAAATCCCATCTGGTTCACTAATGCTCTTTAGGGAAGGAAGCTGCTATCCTTACGTGGTCTGGTCTATATGTGACTCCAGACCCACAGCAATGTGGTTGACTCTTAACTGCCCTCTGGGCATTTAAGGATGGGCAATAAATGCTGCCTGGCCAGTGACGCCCTCAACCTGTGAATGAATGAAGGGGGGTAAAGAAAGCTAAATCAGGTACAGTAGGAGGAGAATAATTATTTCCTCAGCTGAGGAGAATCCAAAACAAGGGGACAGTACCTTAAAATTCATGATGGATTATTTAGGGAGCACATCCTCTCAGAAAGGAGAGTGGAAATCTGGAGCACACTGCCTCAGAAAGGCTGCTGAGAGTGTGGTCAGTTGAAATTTTCAAGCTGAAATTGCTAGATTTTTGGCAGATAATGTGGTTAATGGGTACAGGCCAAGGTGATTGGGTGGAGTTAAAGATATAGCTATACAACTAATTAAGGGGGCCGTGATGTGGAGATGCCAGTGTTGTACAGGGTAGACAAAGTCAGAAGTCACATGACACCTGACAGAGGAGCAGGTTCTGAGGGGCTGGATAACTTCATCCTGCATCTTGTTATTCATTTTATATTAATATTTGTTTGTGGTTCTAGAGTAATCTCATTGGAGATATAGGCACACCGTCACTCACCATCCTTGCTCAAGCTAAAAGGACTGATGGCAAACAGCAAGGGTATCAGCTCACAGGATCGATGGAAAGTTCAGATGGCAGGCCTAGAATGCATCTACGAGTTGTTGAACTGAAGGAAGACAGCAACTGGAAAATATGCACTGATGCTGTAATCCTGAAAGCACACAAAGCATTGGTAATGTAAACATCATCAAATGGTAAATCACAGAAGGAGATCATTTGGTCCATTGTGCCTCTGCCAGCTATTTGAAAGAGCTCTGCAATTTGTCACACCTTCTCCTGTCTTCTCCCTGTTACCGCTTCAAATGTTTTACTTCTCTCACCTTTACAGGAATCCCTTTGGAAAAAGAAATCTATTTGAATCTTATTCCACTGACTGGATAGGTAACACACCCAGGTCACAACAACACATTGTTAAAACAAATGATCCACATTTCCAGCCTCCTCAACACAGCATTCCGTGGAGCAAAGCAAGCACAGACAGTGCTGGAGAAACTCAGCATGTCTGGCTGCAGCTTTGGCGAGAGAAATGTTATTAATGTTTCAGATCCAATTCAACTCTTTTTCAAAGCTTTCGTCCATTTCTTCAGTTCTGATGAAGAGTCAAACCAGACTCAAAATGTTTGTGTCTGTACAAAGGCTGCCAGACCTGCTGAGTTTCTCCAGAATTCTCTGTTTTTGTTTCAATTTTCCAACAACCACAGGATTCTGCTGCTGCTAACCTGTTGTATGAGACAGGCAGAGTGGATCACAAGGTCTTAAATCCAGGTCCTCTAGTTGCCAGCCCTCCTGCTCGCAGGATGGTTTCTCTTAATGTGTTTTCATCAAAACCTGTTTCTAATCCATTAAAATGTAGACATCTTCCATACACTGTCTCTGAAGCACTCTGCAGATATTCAGATGGAAATTCTGCTCTTTCTTGCATGATTGTTTGCCATAGGCTTGGCAGAGACATCAGGAATTGGAGTGGAGACAAGGTACATTCCAAGATGGATGTTTTGTCGCTCTCCACATGTCGATGGTGTTCCTGCCTGTAAGATTGAGCCCTCAGCAGAGACAATGCCATCTATCTCATCTAACTCAGTTCTGAGGAAGGGTCACCAGACCCAAAACGTTAACTCTGTTTTCTCCTTCACAGATACTGCCAGACCTGCTGAGCTTTTCCAGCAACTTTGTTTTTGTTGCCATCTAGCTCACTCTGGTCAATGTCAAGGAAGTTCCATTAACACAAGGTGGAGACCTGCCTGCTTGAAACCTGCAGACATTGGGCAGACTCTCAGGTCTCCAACCAGACTGGATGTGATGTCCCCTCATCATTTGGGGGAGGAAGAGTGGGGAGCACCCTTTCTGATGCAAGTCAGACGGACAGGTTAGACAAACGCATGAACAGGCAGGGATCAGAGGGATACATGTGTGCAGGCAGATGGGATTAGTTTAGAATGGCATCATGGTTGGCATAGAAATGTGGGCTGAAGGGCCTGTTTCTGTGCTATGCTATTCTATGTTCTATGTTCATATCTCACTAAGTGTGACAATATCTTTTTACATTTCCTAGTTAATGTTCAGATGGGGTGAAGATTGCCAGAAGTTTAAAATATCTTATGAGGCATCATTGGGACATCTTGCAGACCATCCAGCTATGGAAATTAAAACTCAGTGGTCAGAAATTCCTGCTGCAATGATATCTGGTGGAAGGGTGTAAGTGGTGTGTTATATATTGTCTTACTTTCCTGCTTTCCATATGCACTATCTATTAAATTAAGGTAATGATCTTTTACACCAGGATCGGATCTGGACTTGCTTTTCTATTGGGATTTTCCAATAAATTCAAAAGTAATCCTTCTCATCAGATCACACAACTGATAGCCCTAACATCACCATGGACCATCGATATAATTGTTAAACTACCCAGGGTATGACAATCTTTATTTAATTTTATCAAACAGTGCTTCAATTCACTTGGTCTTAATTTGAGCGTTGTTACATCTTTATAACGGTGAATCTCATTGTTTTGTTACCAGTTAACAATCTATTACCAAGGCTTCGAGCTTCCATTGCCACTGCATGTTCAATCAATGACCCCAGTCATTCGGATGAAAGGGTTTAAAAGCATCAGTGAAATTCCACAGCTGCTACTGACGATGAACCAACGTAATTATTATATCTACCGTGAACTTTCTGCATGCTTCCGATTTCTCCTGATCTGTGCTCTTAAATAATATGTTTCCATAATCAACCTGTTCAGAGATGTTGTTGCAAACTGGAGTAGAATTGAACTAAGGCCTCCTGGCTCAGAGGTGGAGACACTACCACTGCACCACAAGAATCTCAACTGAGTGGCTTGCTAGGCTATTTTTGAGGGGGCACATTGGATTCAACCACATTGCTGTGGATCTAGAGTCAGTTAGGACAGCAGTTACCTTCTCTAAGGACCGTTGGTGAACCAAATGGGATTTCCCTGACAATCAGTTCACAATCATTATTAGACTCTTGATTCCAGACTTTTATTGAATTCAAATTCCACCATCTGCCGTGCCGGGATTTGTTCTGGGTCCCCAGAACATTAGCTGGGTCTCTAGATTAACCACTAGGCCTCCCCTTTCTATTCTTATTTTATTATTAAGGAGGTCAATATGTTGGGAGCTGGTTAGCTCATTTGGCTAGTTGGATAGAGTCGCGTGTGATGCAGAATTAAACCAATGGCACGGGCTCAATTCATGTACTGATTTGGCAATTTAGAACAAAGAACAAAGAAAATTACAGGCCCTTCAGCCCTCCGAGCCTGCGCCAGTCGAGATCCTCTGTCTAAACCTGTCATCTATTTCCTAAGGGTCTGTATCCCTTTGCTCCCTGTCCATCCATGTACCTGTCCAGATACACCTTAAAAGACACTAACATGTCTGCGTCTACCACCTCCGCTGTCAAAGCGTTCCAGGCACCCACCACCCTCAGCGTAAAGAACTTTCCACGCATATCTCCCGTAAACTTTCCTCCTCTCACCTTGAACTCATGACCCCTAGTAATTGAGTCCCCCACTCTGGGAAAAAGCTTCTTGCTATCCACCCTGTCTATACCCCTCATGATTTTGTAGACCTCAATCAGGTCCCCCTTCAATCTCCATCTTACTAATGAAAATAATCCTAATCTACTCAACCTTTCTTCATAGCTAGCACCCTCCATACCAGGCAACATCCTGGTGAACCTCCTCTGCACCCTCTCCAAACCATCCACATCCTTTTGGTAATGTGGCGACCAGAACTGTATGCAGTACTTTAAATGTGGCCGAACCAAAGTCCTATACAACTGTAACATGACCTGCCAACTCTTGTACGCAATACCCCGTCCGATGAAAGAAAGCATGCCATATGCCTTCTTGACCACTCTATTGACCTGCGTTGCTACCTTCAGGGAACAGTGGACCTGAACACCCAGATCTCTCTGGACATCAATTTTCCCCAGGGCTTTTCCATTTACTGTATAGTTTGCTCTTGAATTGGATCTTCCAAAATACATCACCTCGCATTTGCCCGGATTGAAATCCATCTGCCATTTATCTGCCCAACTCTCCAATCTATCTATATTCTGCTGTAATCTCTGACAGTCCCCTTCACTATCTGCTTGAAATTCAGCTTATCCCACACTTGTGGATTGTTGATCCTGAATCTACACGTAACCAATTTGCCTCTCTCAAATAGACAAGATGCCCATTGACCTATATGAATGACGATTGCAAGAAGAAATATAATTTTATGTTGAAAAAGCCACAAAGAAAAGTATTACTCACCATTGTTCATGCTGTCATGTGTTGATTGAGGAAAAGGTACTTGGAGAATCAAAGAGTTAGCTCAATAATGTCACTGGTCCAAGTAAAGAGAATTCTTTCAAGGAAGCACAGCTCATGAGATTCTATAATTTCGATAAGGTGTCATATGTAAATGTGGCTTCTCCAATGGAAGTGGGGGTGGTTGAATTAAAGCCTGCTCTTTTCTTCTTTAGAACGTCTACTGTTTCTGCAAATTTGAAGTGCAACAGTGGCTTACAGAAATGAAAGGCTAGATTTTTCATGTTATGTTAATGCATAAGAACAATTTGCGTCTGTAGCATCTGTCAAATATGTAAAAGTGGCAATAACAAGAGGGCCTAGATTTAAAGTGATATGCAAGCGAAGGAAAGGAGATGTGAGATATAAAAAGATTTCATTCAGTGAGTAATTTTGGTCTGGAATGCACTGACTGGAAATATGGTCGGGGCTGGTTCAATTGAGACATTCAAGAGGGAATTGGATGGTTTTAGGATAGAAATGGTGTGCAGGGACATGGGGAAAAGGTGGGAAATTGGCACTAGTAACAGAACTAGGATACCCCTGATGGGCTGAATGGCTTCCTTGTTCACTGTAACAATTCTGTGAACTTAAAACTATTTGAAGCATCTTAAGAGCCTTCATTGAATTGAATATCAGTGAAGTTGCACTCAAATTATATACAACCCTGCCTAAACCATATTGAATGCACAGATCTTACCATCATACTTCAGAAGGATTATGGAATGAGAAGATGCAAAAAAAAAGTTTACACCATCAACCTTGGTAACTTCACACTCGGAGTACTGTATATAATTCTGGTCTCCATGTTCCATAAAAGATATCACAGCAAATAATTTCTGAAGGGTCTAGGCCCGAAACACCAGCCTTCCTGCTCCTCTGATGCTGCTTGTCCTGCTGTGTTCATCCAGCTCCACACCTTGTTATCTCAGCAAATAAGGTTTATGACAGTGATACTGCAACAGAGAGGTTGTAACATTCAGACAAACTAGCACACAGATGCAGCAGGGAATCAGGAAGGCTAATGGAATGTTGGCCCTTATTTCAGGGGGTTGGAGTGTAAGAGTAGGGAACCTTACTGCAACTGGACAAGGTGCTGCTGAGATCACATCTGGAGTACGGTGTGCAGTTTTAACTCCACATGAAAGAAAAGACATCATTCCAATGGTGGCAGTTCAGAGAATATTCACGAGGATGATCCCTGCTATAAAGGGGCTGTCTTAGATGCAAAGGATAAACAGAATAAAAATGGAAAGAACTGCAGATGCTGTAAATCAGAAACAAAAATAGAGATTGTTGGAAAAGTGCAGCAGGTCTGGCAACATCTGTGTGACCCTTTCTCAGAAAGGCTAAACAGTTTGGGACTCTACTCATTGAAGTTTAGAAGAATGAGAGATGATCTAATTGCAATAAATAGGATTTTTAAGTGTTTTGAAAGGGAGCATGCTGAGAAGATGTTTCCCCTTATGGTAGAGAATGGGACAAGAGGGTATGGTCTCAGAGAAGAGGGGCAGCATTTTAAGACTGAACTGAGAAGGAATTTCTTCTCTCAGAGGGTTCTGAGTCTTGGAAACTCTTTGCCACAGAGAGCTGTGGGGGCAGAGTCCTTGTGTATATTTAAGGCTGAGATAGATGGATTCTTAATCAGTCAGTGAATCGAAGGTTATGGAGAAAGGACAGGAAAGTGATAAAGAGTGTTGGGTCAACAACGATCCTACTAAATGGCAAAGCAAGCTTGAGGGGCCCAAAGGCTTACTGCTGTTCCTATTACCGATGGTCTTTATGGTCTCAAAGGGTTGATCATACTGGAGCACTCACCTCCATAAGAGAGAAGGTTAAGAAGTGAACTGGTAGAGGTTTCTAAAATAATGGTAGGCACACCATCTATCACCTTAAACATTCACATACTTCATAACGTTAACACACAGTGACAACAGTGTGCGCTACCTACAAGTTCCACTGCAGCAATCTGTCAAGGATCCAGTGACAATATCTTCCATAGACACGACTTATACCAGCTAGAGGATTGAGGGCAACAGATTCCTATTTATTCCTTACCACAAGCCTACATCCCACCCAAATGGCATATTTGTGCTATCACTAGACCAATGATCAAGTGGCTCAGTCTAATGCTCTGAAGACATGTGTTCAAGTCCCACCATGACAAAGCAATTAATATGTAAATGTGGGATGACAAGGATAGGGCAGGGGGCTGGGTCTGGGTGGGATGGTCTTCAGAGGGTCAGTGCAGACTCAATGGGCTGAGTGCTCCTCTTCCACATTCTATAACTTAGCCAAATCCCAGTAATAGCAATAGTGTTAAATTGTGCCAATGATAGTACATCTGTTTGCTAGCAGCTCTATTACTTGTAAACTTGACAGTAATAGCAAGAGTTTTATTAAATAGATAAATTGCAAGAGTCATACAGCATAGAAACAGATGTTCAGTCCAACTCAACCATGCCAACCAGCTTGCCTAAATTATACTAGTCCCATTTGCTTGTGTTTGGCCCATATCCCTCCACATATTTCCTATCCATGTACCTGTCCAAATGTCTTTTAAATGTTCTAATTGCACCTGCCCCCACCATTTCTTCTGGCAGCTTGTTCCATATACGCACCAAACTCTGTGTGAAAAAGTTACCCCTCAGGTCCCTTTTAATTCTTTCCCCTCTCACTTCAAAGCTACGTCCTGTAGATTTGCATTCCCCTACCTTGGCTAGTCACTTCATCTATGCCCCTCATGATTTTATAAACCTCTATAAGGTCACGCCTCAGCCTCCTACGCTCCAGGAAAAAAAAGGTCCCAGCCTATCCAGCCTCTTTTGAATTGAATGCACAGATGGAATTTTTTACCACAGAGGATTGTTGAGGTTGGGTTATTAAGTATATTCAAGGCTGAGAGAGACAGATTTTTAATCAGTCAGGGAATCAAGGGTGGTAGGGAAATGGCAGGATGGTGGAGTTAAGGATTATCAGATCAGCCATAATCTTATTGAATGGTGGAGCAGATTTGATGGGCTGAATGGCCTACTTCAAACTCTATGTTTTATTGTCTAAAGAAAAGGCAATGGAATTATTGATCAAAATCTGCCAGGAGTTTAGGGATACAACTTTCTGGAGACCAACTTTTCCATAATTTTCATTTCTACAGGAGAATGTATTTCAGAGGGTGAACGAGTCGTTACATTCGATGGCAATGAATTAAAACACACAATACTTAATGATTGCTACTACATCCTGGCCAAAGATTGTTCACCTACCCCAAAATTTGTTCTCTTAATGCGGCGCGCTGTTAATCAGCAAAAGAAGAAGGCAATAAAGCTGCTCATATCTGTGCCCAATATGTAAGTAGCTATCATAAGTTCATCATCGCATTAATTGCAAATAAATGTAATTATTGTGTGGGAGATTTGTAACACGGGAGTTCAGCGGAAGCATTGGCTGCAGCACATAGCAGGCGAGGAACCTACTTCATACTAAAATCTTTTAAAGACTAAGTCAGGACTCACACGACACCAGTTTATAGCCCAACAAGTTTATTTGAAAACACAAGCTTTCAGAGCCTTACTCCTTCTTCAGTTATTAGTGAGAGAGGTAGTATCAGACACAGAATTTATAAGTAAAAGATCAAAACGTCACTCCACTGATGAGGATGTACTAAACAAACCTAAGATGCTGTTAAATCTTCAATCGGTTAGAAGGTTTTAATTGATTAATATGTATATGTAAATCCATGAGTTCCTTTCCAGTCAATGTCCTGAGAGAACTAAAGGTTTTATCAGTGTAAAGAAGAGGTGACATTATATGCGTGTGTGTGTGTGTGTGTGTGTGTGTGTGTGTGTGTGTGTGCGCGCGCACATGTGTTTGTTTAAGCAAACTTTGGGATACACAACAACGCAGTCGCCGACCAGAG
Organism: Ginglymostoma cirratum; assembly: GCA_024137785.1. Taxonomy (NCBI): domain Eukaryota; kingdom Metazoa; phylum Chordata; class Chondrichthyes; order Orectolobiformes; family Ginglymostomatidae; genus Ginglymostoma; species Ginglymostoma cirratum. Next base: position 17,909,923 of record JAHRHZ010000273.1, on the reverse strand, counting down.
GCTGAGAGCCAAGTACGGTACCCATGGGGACAGCCTCAACTGGGATCTTGGGTTCGTATCACACTACAGGTGACCCCCATCACACTGTACACTCACACACACACATTCTATCTCTCTCTCACTCACACACACACACACACACACACACACACACACACACACAGTCTCTCTCTCTTTCTCTCTGTCTCTCCCTCACGCATACACACTCCCTGTCCCTCCCCTCTCTCACACACACTTGCATGCGCGCGCGCGCACACACGCACACACAAGCACGCACTCACTCACACATACACACTCCCTGTCCCTCCCCTCTCTCACACACGCACACGCACACACACGCACACGCACACACACCCTCTCTCCTTCACACATACACAATCCCTGTTCCTCCCCCCTCTCTCTCTCTGTCTCACACACACACACGCGCGCACACACACACAGACACGTGCACACAGTCTCTGTCTCCCCCACACACAAACTCTCTCTCTCTCCCTCACACATACACACTCCCTGTCCCTCCCCTCTCTCACACACTCATACAGTGTGTTTCAGTTCCTGTGCCAGCTGAGGACACCATGAAGAACTATCCTTCTCAACGTCTCCCCTCGACTGAGGCATGGTGACCCTCAGGTTAAACCACCACCAGTCGTCTCTTAAATGAGAGAGCATCCCTATGGTCCTGGAAAGCAGGGTTGACATTCTGGATCCCTTCTGCTTTCTCTTCATGGATGCTGCCAAACCTGCTGAGTTTTTCCAACAATTTCTGGTTGTGTTTTTGACCTTGAAAACGTCAGCTAATTGATAAGATTCAACATGGATTTCTAAAGGGTTGATCATATCTGATAAACCCAAGTCAATATTTTGATGAGGCGACCTTTTTTCCTTCTTCTTTATTCTTTCATGGGATGTGGGTGTTACTGTGTTCCCCATCCCTAATTACCCTTGAACTGAGAGGCTTGCTGCGCCATTTCAGAGGGCAGTTAAGATGACTGTGGAGGCTTTATCTTTATTCCAGGTTAGTTAGCCAGATTTTTGATAGACAGAGGACTGAAGGATTATGAAGGGCCGACAGGAAAGTGCAGTCGAAAGCAAAATCATATCCACCATAAGCTCATCAACTGGCAGAGCAGGCTGGAAGGACCAAATGACCTCCTCCTCCTAACCCTCTGTGCCCATGTATAAATTCTAAAAAGATTTATTGATTTAAGATCCATTTCTATTTCTGCTGAGGGACAAACTGCAAATAGTTTTGCAATCATTGACAACATTAGCTCTGGGTTCAAAGTTTAAGAGTTATTAGAATTTATTCATTATGCGAGTGAGGGATGACATTATAATTCAGTTAGTTCTTTTTGAGTTCTAGATAGATTGTACACAGTCCATACCTGTATTTTGTAGATTGTACATAGTCATAAATGTTATTGGTATGGACTTTATATGATCTATACGTGATCAGCATAGGCACAGGGACACCCTGAAACGTATGCGAGCAAAATAGCCCTGATGAAGAAAAGAACAGTGTAGTTAGAATAACAAATTGTTGGACCAGGTCCTTTCTATTGCAGTGTTTGAAAGGATTAGGTGAGAACATTATAAATGTCCAGAGTTTAATCGTACAAAGTTATCTTGATTCAGGAAATTCAGGAAGCCTGCAGATTAGAAAATTGTGCATTTCACCCCAGTCTTCAGGAAATCTGAAGAAACAATTCCAGGGAATTGTTGACCAGTTAGCTGATATGTGTTGACAAGAAATTACTAGAGTTTCTAATGAAGGATAGAATGAACATGTTGAAAGCTTCAAAAGAGAAAATCAAAGAACTACAGATGCTAGAAAACAGAAACAAAATCAGAAATTGCTAGAAAAACTCAGCAGGTCTGGCGGCATCTGTGGAGAGAAAGCAAAGATAACATTTCCTGTGACCCTTCTGCTTTCTCTTCATGGATGCTGCCAAACCTGCTGTGTGTGCTACTGTGCTCCCCCTCCCTAATTGCTCTAGAACTGAGTGGCTTGCTCCACCATTTCAGAGGGCAGTTAAGAGTCAGCAACATTGATGTGGGATTGGAGTCATAGAATAACAGACCAGGGTAAGGACGGCAAGATTCCTTCTGTAACCCCGCAAAACACTTTGTGGTCACTTTTACTCAAATCAGCATCATATTTTTAAAGGAGAATCCACCTGCTCTGGTCTATTAGTTGATCTTACCTTCCATCCATTGACTCCATTTATACTTCCCACTACCTCGTGAAAACAACCAACTTAATCAAGCACCTCTCAAACCCCATGTATACTCTCTTCCACCCTTTTCCATTGGGCAGAAGGTACAAAAGTTTGAATACACAAACCATCAGATTCAAGAACAGCTTCTTCCCCACTATTAGGCTGAACAGACCTTTCAATTTCTAATGTTGATCGCTCTCTGCACCTTTTCTGTGGCTAGATCACTATAATTTGCAATATGTTCTGTTACTGTGATGTACTTTATACGGAATGATCTGCCCTTAAAGCACACAAACAATACTTCTCTCAGTATCTCAGTACGTGGCAAGAATAAACCAAACCAAATCAAATTGGTTTACACTTGATCTCCCTGCTATAGAAAAGATGTTGTTAAACTCGAAATGGTTCAGAAAAGATTTACAAGGACATTAAATAAAAACCAAAAGAACTGAGGATGCTGCATATCAGGAACAAAAACAGAAGTTGCTGAAAAAGTTCAGCAGGTCTGGCAGCATTTATGAAGAAAAGATCAGTGTTAACGGTGACCCAAAACATTAACTCTGATCTTTTCTTTACTAATGCTGCCAGGCCTGCTGAGCTTTTCCAGCAACTTCTGCTTACAAGGAAGTTGCTGGAGTTGGAGGGTTTCAGCTATAGGGAGAGTCTAAATAGGCTGGGGTCATGTTCCATGGAGCGTCGGAAGCTGAGAGATGATCTTATGGAAGTTTGTAAGATCATGAGAGGCGTGGATAGGGTGAATAGCCAAGGTCTTTTCCCCAGGGTATGGGAGTCCAAATCAAGAGGGCATATGTTTAAGGTGAGACGGGAAAGATACAAAAGGGACCTACAGGGCAACTTTTTCACACAAAGGGTGGTGTGTGTCTGGAATGAGCTGCCAGATGAAATGATGGAGGCTGGTGCAATTATTTAAAAGGCATCTGGATGGGTATATGAATAGGAAGGTTTCAAAGGATATGGCACAATTGGACCAAAGGGTCTGTTTCCATGCTGTACAACTCTATGACTCAATGACTTTCAAGAACACAACCAATGCCCAGGTCTTTTTTTGCTGCATTTCTCCTAACTATTATATGATATTCCAACAGAAGTTCTATTTTACTTGTAACAGTGTAATTGAAGCATATCCAATGCGGAATGGTATAAAGTTCTTGGTGGACAATATTGAAACCACTTTGAGTAATGAAGAAAAGGTCATACAAAGTGAGTAATTCTTTTACAAGTGAAGAAAATTGTACCTTTTCTAATGTAATGCAGTATTGGTCAATTAGAACTATGGACACAGCTATCATTGAGTAATGATTAGTAGCAAATTGAAAATTGTATGAAGTTTCCAGAATAGAAGTTTAGTGCAGAATGTGATTCATTTGAGAGGACTGAAAGAACTGCAGATGCTGTAAATCAGGAGCAAAACTATAAGTTGACAGAAAAGCTCAGCAGGTCTGGCAGCATCTATGAAGAAAAATCAGAGTTAACATTTCAGGTCCAGTGACTCTTCCTCAGAACAAAGATAATGAAATCAGGAAAAAGAGCAACTCACCCAGGTTCCTTGGACAGTACCTTCCAAACCCACAACCTCAACTACACGTAAGGACAATGGAAGCAGATATATAGGAAAACCACCTACAAGTTCTCCTTCAAGAGACGCATTGTTCTGTCTCAGAACTACAATGACCTGAGGGGAACCCATTCACAGAACATCAGAATTGAAGAACGTCATATCGGACTCAAAACATTGACTCTTTCTTTCTCAGCAGATGGTGCCCAACCTGTTGAGTTTCTTCAGCATTCTCTGTGTTTATTTCAGAATTCCAGCATCCACAATGTTTTACTTTTATAACATTCTGTTCACCTCCGCATTAAAAACATTCCACAGTCCAGCCTCTATACCTTCTGAGGCAGAGCATTCCAAGGCTGCTCTGAAAGGAAAGAAATTCACCTTATCTCCATCCGAAAAGGTCTTCCTAATTTCAAACAGGTGTCCCCAGGCCTGGACACACTGACAAGAGAAAGCATCCTTTCCATGTCTCAACCATTCAGGCTCTTATACATTGTAGTTGTCTCCCCAGTACTTTTCTAAACTCCAGTGGATTCAAGCCCAGTCTGACCAAACTTTCCTCAAAAGACTCCCTGGTCATTCCAGCTATCAATCTAGTAAGCCTCCTCTGACCTGCTTCCAGTGCATTTCCATCCTTCCTATGCCTGATATGGTCAATCTACATATTATCAGGGTTGCAATCATCTTCTCACAGGGCACTTGTAAGTTCTTTGTCATGCTACAGCATTAGTATAGCAGCACATTATCTATAGAGATTGCCAGAAGATCAAATGTCGACTTGAACAATCTTTTTGTTCCAGATGTACATGCTTGGCAGAATGGGACAGGAATTATTTTAAAAGCATCATCAATCAATATTGACCAGTTGTTTTTTGATGGAAACACTGTGCAGGTATCTCTCATTAATTCACAGGTTCCAGCTCTAAATGTAACCTCTTTGTGCAGTAGTTCAATGTAAATTAACTCTGGAATGCTTTTATAATACTGCATTTAGTTCTAGTCTCCCTGCTATAGGAAAGATGTTGTTTAACTTGAAAGCATACAGAAAAGATGTACAAGGATGTTGCCAGCATTGGATGGTTTGAGCTATAGGGCGAGGCTGAATAGACTGGGGCTATTTTCCCTGGAGCGTCAGAGGCTGAGGGGTGACCTTATAGATGTTTATAAAATATTAGGAGCATGGATAGAGGGAATAGCTAAGATCTTTTTCCCAGCATAGAGGAGTCCAAAACTAGAGGGCATAGTTTTAAGGTGAGAGAAGAAAGATATAAAAGGGACCTAAGGGGCAACTTTTTCAAGCAGAAGGTGGTGCGTGTATGGAATGAGCTGCCAGAGGAAGTGGGGAGGCTGGTAAAATTACAACATTTAAAAGGCATCTGGATGGTTAAATGATTAGGAAGTGTTTAGAGGGATATGGGCCAAATGCAGGCAAATGGGTAAAATTAATTTAGGATATCTGGTCGGCATGGAGAAATTGGACCAATGGATCTGTTTCCATGCTGTAAAGCTCGATAACTCTAATGAGCTTTGCCTTTGTGTGTAGATTATACTCGATCACATGATGAGTAAGACATGTGGTATTTGTGGGCTCAATAATGGTGAGAAAAAGCTGTTGATGCCAAATCAAGAGGAGGCCAAAGATGTTGAGTGCCTTTTCGAATCATGGACATGTCCAGGGCAAACCTGCAAAGATGGTAAGAGAATATCAACTCTTTTTAAATCACGTTAATTTCATCCATCTCTACAACCCTCTAAGTTCTCTGCGCTCCTCCCATTCTGGCCCCAAGAGTATCCCCAATTTCCAAGATTCCACCACTAGTAGCTGTGCCTTCCGCTGTCTGGGCCCTAAGTTCTGGAATTCTCTCCTGAACCTTCTTCATCTTACTTCTCTCTTTTAAGGCATTCCTCAAATGACTCTATGATTGAGCTTTTACTCAAATGCTGTGGCATTTCCAGGTTTGATCCATTTTGTCTCAAATCCATGAAGTTATCTCCCTGTTCTCAACAACAATAAATCACATTTTATTGAATTTCAGATTGCAAAGTTAGAAGAACATTCGTGGAACTAGGAAAACTTGTCAAGTTTGAAGGACAGGAATCCAGATGCTACTCAGTTGAACAAGTTCAACGTTGCCTGGAAGGGTGTTCACCAATTGAAACTCTCTCTCGCATTGTCAATTTCCACTGTGTGCCAGCTAGTAAGTCTATAGTGCTAATTTATATATAAACCAAATAAATATCCAATTTATCCTGTCAGGAACACAAGGAGTTAATTAATAGTTAATTATATTTATTATTGTATAAATGGGTAGAAAGAATTGATCCCAATGGATACAACAGTATGTCTACAGGTCCTACTGTAGTGGCCATATTGCTTTACACAGTGACAGTTTGGAAAATCTGGGTGACAGGTGGCAGAGCCCTGCTGTAGGAGAGCACGTGTGAAGATTTGGGAAGACAAGAAGAGAGAAAGATCACACTGACCAGCTTCAAAAGCACTGGATCAGCAATAACAAATATGTAAACTTTGAAACAAAAGCAGAAATTGCTGGGAGAAACTCGACAGGTCTCGACAGGTGGAAGGAGAAAGTGGAGATGACATTTTGAGTTCAGTTAACCCCTCTCAGCTCTTCTTCTTTTCCTGTTCTGAGGAAGGGTCACTGGACTCAAAATGTTAACTCTCCCTTCTCCCTTCAAAGATGCTGCCAGACCTGATGAGTTTCTACAGCAGTTTATGTTTTTGTTTCAGATCTCCATCTCTTCTTGTCTTCCCAAATCTCCACGCAGTTCTTTGTTTCATTTTAAAGTCATAGACTGGTAGCAGGGTGGAAGGAGGCCATTGTACCCAGCATACCTGGTTATCATTAAGAACAGCCCAGCTAACCCCACTCTAGCCCTTTTCCCTGTAACACTGAAAAAGATGTTCTGTTTAGATAATTATCTGCAGTCGTCTCTGGTTCTTACTTTATCCTTCAGTCAGCAAATACCAACACCTTGGATGTTTTAAAATGAGTCAAGCTCAGGGATTGGATTGTACTGTTACCATAGAGTGGGAGAAACTATAATCTTAACATCTGGCTTGGTCTCCTCCATCAGACGGTACTCCCATTAAAGTTAAACATGTCCATTGCAACTCAGTAATCGGTCGAGATAACAAGGTGTGGAGCTGGATGAACACAGCAGGCCAAGCAGCACCATAGGAGCAGGAAAGCTTGACGTTTCGGGCCTAGACCCTTCATCAGAAATTCTCCAGCATCTACAGTTCCTATTATCTCAGTAATTGGTCAGACAGGTTTTGCAGAGTCAAAATTCATTTTGAGAGTGGCTATCAGCTATTTTCTAAAGAAAAATATTGACATAAAAGCTCAGAGTTAGCAAGAACTGTAGATGCTGGAGTCAGAGACAACACAGTATGGTGCTGGAGAAACACAGCAGGCCAGGCAGCGTCAGAGGGGCAGGAACGTTGGCATTTTGGGTTGGGTCCCAACCCGAAATGTCAACGTTCCTATTCCTCTGATGCTGCCTGTTCTGTTGTGTTCCTCCAGCTCCATACTGTGTTGACATAAAAGCTGTCATGCAAGGACAAATCTGCAGGACTAAGGGCAAACAAGGATGGGTAGGGTTCAGATTCAGCAGCTCTTTCAAAGAATTGAAACAGGCATGATGGCTTAAATGGCTTCTCTCAGTATAAAAGGAAACAATGAGAAACTGAGAACCAGAGATGTTTGATGTATAATAAATTACACTCACACGTGGAAGCAAGTATTCCTTTTAACCTAATCCTGCTCAAACTTAAACATGTCTTAATTTATTAACAGATCACTCTGTGAATGCAGCTGCTATGTTAAGTTTCTGGAAGAAGTCTGCAGATAAGAGCCTCTCTGTGGATTCCCATACTGACTGTGTGTGTGACTGTGCCGAAGTGTAACCCCTTTAATCAATGTCACCAAAACCTCAACTGTAACAGTTATGAATGTGAGACTCTTTGTTATATCAATTCTTTTTAAAAACATGAGCTCCAATCTTAACTCTTGTTGAAAGCTGTACAATTCATTATTCCCAACTATCAGTTATAGCAATAAACCTTTAATTTTTGATTGATTCATTTGATTTATTGTCACATGTACCTAAGTACAGTGAAAAGCTTTGTTTGTGAGCAGTACAGGCAGATCATAGTAAGCGAGGACATACAGATCATAGGGTGAAAAAAATCTTGGACACAGTAAGGCATACAGGTCACACCACACAGGACATGCATGAGGCAAGATCAACATTAACAAGATCAGCATTATTTGAATTTAGAGAATCCATTTATCAGTCTAATAACAGCAGGGAAGAAGCTGTTCTTGAACCTGTTGGTGTGTGTGTTCAAGCTTTTGTATCTTCTGCCTAACAGAAGGGGTTGTAGGAGATCGTTACTAGGGTGGGAGGGGTCTTTGATGATACCAGTAGCCTTTCCATGGCAACTAGAAGTCTAAATGGAATCCATAGATAGAAGGTTGTCTTCCGTGATGGTCTGGGCTGTGCACACCACCTTCTGTAGTTTCTTGTGGTCCTGGGAAGAGCAGTTGCCGTACCAGGCTGTTATGCCCCCAGGACAGTATGCTTTCAATGGTACATCTGTAGAAGTTGGTGAGGGACCTTATGGATATGCCAAATTTCCTGAGCCGCCTGAGGAAAAAGAGGCGTTGTTGTACCTTCTTGACGGTCTCATCTATGTGGGAAGTCCAGGACAGGTTGTTAGTTATTGTCATTCTTAGGAACTTGATGTTCTCAACCCTATTAACATCCATTCCATTGATGCAGTTTGGGGTGTGTTCTCCTCCTTTCTTTCTGAAGTCAATGATCAGTTCTTTAGTTTTGAGAGAGAGGTTGTTATCATTGCACCACACCACCAAGCCTACTGTCTCCTTTCTGTATTCTGACTCATTGTTGTTTGATATCCATCCTACCACAGTGGTGTTGTCAGCAAACTTGTAGATAGCGTTCATTCGGAATTTGGATACAAGAGTTGTGAGTCTACAGGGAGTACAGTAGGGGGCTGAGGACATATCCTTGGGAATATCTAGTGTTGAGTATTATGGTGGAGGGGGTGCAGTTACCTGTCCTCACAGATCGCTGTCTGTGGGTCAGAAAGCTGAGGATCCAGTTGCAGAGATCGGAGCCGAGAAACTAGGTCCCAGAGTTTTGAGATCAGTCTGGAGGGGATAATGATGTTGAAGGCGGAACTGTAGACGATGAGCTGGAGTCTGACGTACGTGTCTTTGTTGTCCATGTTCCAGGGATGAGTGCAGGCCTAGGGAAATAGTGTCCACTCTGAACCCTTTACTTTGGTAAACAAATTGCAGGGGATTGAGACAGGCTGGGAAACTGGAGTTTATGTGGGCCATGAACAGCCTTTCGAAGCACTTCTTGATTATTGAAATCAGATCCACTGGGTGGTAGTCATTAAGGCACGTTGCATGTGCTTTCTTAGGTGCGGGGATGATGGTCGTCTTCTTGAAGCAGGTGAGGACTTCGGTTATGGGAGGGAGAGGTTGAAGATGTCGGTGAATACCTCCGCCAGTAGGTTCACACAGGATCTGAGTGCTCGGCCTGGGATACCATCCGGGCCCATCACTTTCCCTGGGTTGACTCCCAGGAAGATCAATCTGACGTCTGCAGCAGTGACCAAGGGAATAAGTGTGTCTGGTGCTGTGAGGGCAGGTGACACCGCGCCGCTGGCATTCTGCTCGAACTGAGCATAGAGAGCATTGAACGCATCAGGGAGGGATGTGGAGAACTGGAGTTAATGAAAGTATGTTGATTATTTACTTGGCCTGCTGTGTTCATTCCTGCTCCTATGATGCTGCTTGGCCTGCTGTGTTCATCCATTTCTGATGAAGCGTCTAGGCCCGAAACGTCAAGCTTTCCTGCTCCTATGATGCTGCTTGGCCTGCTGTGTTCATCCATTTCTGATGAAGCGTCTAGGCCCGAAACGTCAAGCTTTCCTGCTCCTATGATGCTGCTCGGCCTGCTGTGTTCATCCAGCTCCACACCTGATTATTTACTTGCATGTTTTATTGTTTACTCTTGGGGAGATGGTGGCATCATGGAAATGCTGATGAGCTTGTACTCCAAAACTGTGGGTTAATGCTCTGAAGACATAAGTTTGAATCTCATCATGGCAGATAGGGAAATTGAATCCAATTTTTAAAAAAAGTCTGGAAATTAAAGTCAGCTAGTCTAAGGTGACTGTGTAACCATTTTCCATGAATATAAAAACCTATCTGGTTTACCAATATCCTTTAGGGAAGCAAATCTTCCATCCTTACCTGATCTGGCCCACATGTGACTCCAGACACAGAGCAATATGACAGACTCTTAACTGCCCTCTGGACAATTAGGCATGGGCAATAAATGCTGCCTAGTCAGTGGGGCCCTCATCCCGTGAACAAATAAAAAGAAACTCACATTTTCCAGCTAGAACCTGAGCACAAAACTCTAAAGTGACATTCAAGTGTCATACTGAGGGAGTGCTACACTGATTAACGTGCATTTGTAAAGATGAGATGTTAAACCGAACCCCCAACTGTCTTATCAGGTTGACATAAAAGATAACTTGACATGATCTTTGAAGAAGAGCAGGGAGAGATATCCCCTGGTGTCCTGCACAATATTTGACAATCAAACAACATCACGAAAGAAAAGCAGATTACTCGGTCATCACAGTGTTGTTTGTGGAGGCTTGCTGTGTGTAATTTGGCTGCCAGGTTTCTTATATGACCACAGTCATTACATTTATGAAGTAGTTTATTAGTTTAAAGGTGCTTTGAGAGGGATCTGATCATTGTGATGTGCACAATGAAATTGTCATTCGGTTGTGCTTCGGTGCTGTCAGAAAGCAGAGAGGATGTTTCCCCTTCTAGGACAATCTAGAATGAGAGGTCATTGTTTTAGGGTAAAGGCCTGCAGATTTAAAACAGATATGAAGAGAAATTACTTCTCTCAAAGGGTCATTAATCTGTGGATTTCACTCCCCCAGAGTGCTGGAACTTTGAGTAAATTTAAGGACGAGACAGACAGATTTTTAATTAGCAATGGGTTGAAGGGTTATGGACAGCAGGCAGAAAAGTGGAGTTGAGGCTGAAATGAGATCAGCTATGATTGGATTAAATGGAGCAGATTCAAGGGGCTGAATGGCCTACTCCTGCTGCTGGTTCTTATGGTCTCATGTTTTTATAAGAACACTGACTAATTACTCGACAATCCAGAATATTGTTCCGTGAATCCTTTGAATCTGTTTTTGTACAAATTGTCCTCAATAAAAAGAATCACAATAACATCTTGTGTCTCTAAAGCACCTTTAACATATAATAAACCATTCCAAGGTAAGACCGTAGGAAATAGGAACAGGAGTAGGCCACTTGGCCCCTCAAGCCTGCTCCACCATTCAATAGAATCCTGGCTGATCACATCCACTTTCCTGTATTTTTCCTCAACCTTTGATTATCCAACTGATCAAGATTCTACCTATCACAAGAATTCTGCCCCCACAGCTCTCTGTGGCAAGAAATTCCAAAGACTCTCGATCCTCTGAGAGAGGAAATTCCTCCTCATCTCAGTCTTAAATTGGCAGCTCTTTATTCTGAGACTGTGCCCTCTGGTCCTAGATTCTCCCATGAGAAAGATCCTCTCAGCATTTACCCTGATAAGACCCTTAAGAACCCTATATGTTTCAATGAAATCACCTCTCATTCTTCTAAACTCCAGTAAGTAGAGTCCCAAACTGTTTAGCCTTTACTCATAAGACAATCCTTCTATCCATGGTTCATCCTAATTCACCTTCTCTGAGCTGCCTTTAATGAAATGATGTATTTCCTTAAATACGGGGATCAAAACTGCTCACACATTCCAGATGTGGTCTCACCAGCACCTTGTACAGTTGTAGTAAGACATTCCTACTCTTATACTCCAACCCCATTGAAATAAGGGCCAACATTTTCTCCTCACAGGCCGCATACATAGGTTGATGCGGCAGTTAGATGCACTTATGAGCATGGGGGAGGGATGCGGAAAGCATCATTGGCAGGTGTTTTAGAGATATGGTGACACCCAAGGTGCAGACAGATAGGTGGGACAGGCAACCAGTGCAGGAATCCCTTGTGGTTGTCCCCCTCTCTAACAAGTATACCATTCTGGGTACTGTTGCAGGGGGAGGGGATGACCTATCAGGGGATAACAGCAGCGACAGGCAGACTGGTGGCACCACAGCTGGCTCTGTTCTTAAGAAGGGAAGGACAAAGAGCACTAGAGAAGTAGTTATAGGGGTCTCTATAGTTAGGGGTACAGATGGGCGCTTCTGTGGATGTAAAAGAGACTCTAGGATGGTATGCTGCCTCCCTGTTGCCAGGTTCCAGGATGTCTCTGAATGGGCAGAAAGGATTCCGAAGTGATAGGGCGAACAGCCACAAGTTGTGGTTCATATCTGCACTAACAACATAGGTAGATGAGTGACGAGATCCTGCAGCAGCAGTTCAGGGAGTTAGGTAGAAAGTTAAAAAGAAGGACCTCCAAGGTTGTAATCTCAGGATTACTCCCTGTGCCATGTGCCAGTGAGGTTAGAAATAGGAGGATAATACAGCTCAACGCATGGCTAAACGGATGGTGTAGGAGGGAAGTTTTCAGATATCTGGACAATTGGGATCTCTTCCAGGGCAGCTGGGACCTGCACAAGAAGGACGGGTTGCATCTAAACTGGAGGGACACAAATATTCTAGCTGGGAGGTTTGTTGGTGTCACTCGGGGGGATTTAAACTAGCTTGGCAGGGGTGTGGGAATCAATGCAAAGGTGAATGGACTGAAAGGGAACTAGAGAATCGAGCTGGTAAGACTCGGAGGAAGAGTAGGCAGGGTGTGGTTGTTGATCAAAGCGGGTCTGGTGGTCTGAAGTGTACCTGTTTCAATGTGAGAAGTGTAACAGGTGAGGCAGATGAACATAGAGCTTGGATTAGTGCTTGGAATTATGATGTTGTTGCTATCACAGAGATTTGGTTAAGGGAGGGACAGGACTGGCAGCTTGACATTCCAGGATACAGATATTTCAGGCGGGATAGAGGGGGATGTAAAAGGGGTGGGGGAGTTGCACTACTTGTTTAGGTGCATATCACAGCTGTACTGTGGGAGGACACCTTGGATGGCTCATACAGCAAGGCATTATTGGTAGACCTCAGGAACAGGAAGGGTGCAATCACAATGTTTGGGGTTTACTATAGGCCTCCCAACAGCCAGTGGGAGACAGAAGAACAGATATGTAGGCAGACTTTGGCAACTTGTAAAAGTAACAGGGTTGTTGTCGTGGGTGATTTTAACTTCCCATATATTGACTGGGACTCACTCAGTGCTAGGGGCGCAGATGGGAAAGAATTTGTAAGGATCATCCAGAACAGCTTTTTGAAACAATATGTAGATACTCCAATGAGGAAAGGGGCTGTACTGGGCCTAGTGTTAGGGAATGAGGCTGGCCAGGTGGTCGATGTCTCAGGAGGGGACCAGCTCGGGAACAGTGATCACAGTTCAATAAGCTTTAAGATACTGATGGATAAAGATATGTGTAGCTGTCAGGTGAAGGTGCTAAATTGAGAGAAGGCTAATTACAACAATATTAGGTAGGAACTGAAGAATGTAGTTTGGAGGCATATGGTATGTGGGAGGCTTTCAAGTGTAAGTTGCTGGGAACTCAGGACCGACATGTTCCTTTAAGGATAAAGGATAAATATGGCAAGTTTAGGGAACCTTGGATAATGAGAGATATTGTGAGCCGAGTCAAAAAGAAAAAGGAAACATTTGTCAAGGCTAGGAGGCTGGGAACACACAAATCAAGGGTGGAATACAAGGAAAATTGAAAGAAACTTAAGCAAGAAGTCAGGAGGGCTAAAAGGGGTCATGAAAAGTCATCAGGCAACAGGATTAAGGAAAATCCCAAGGATTTTTATACATATATATATAAAGAGCAAGAGGGTAGCCAGGCAGAGGGTTGGCCCACTCCAGGACAGGGAAGGGAATTTATGTGAGGAGCCAGAGGAAACGGGCGAGGTATTAAATGAGTACTTTGCGTCAGTATTCACCACAGAGAAGGACTTGGTGGTTGATGAGTCTGGGGAAGGGTGTGTAGATAGTTTGGGTCATGTTGAGATCAAAAAGGAGGACGTGTTGGGGGTCTTGTAAAACATTAAGGTAGACAAGTCCCCAGGGCCTGGTAGGATATAGCCCAGAATACTGAGAGAGGCAAGGGAGGAAATTGCTGGGGCGTTGAGAGAAATCTTTGTATCATCACTGGCTACAGGGGAGGTCCCAGAGGGTTGGAGAATAGCCAATGTTGTTCCTTTGTTTACAAAGGGTGACAGGGATAAACCAGCTAATTACAGGCCGGTGAGCCTTACATCAGTGGTAGGGAAATTATTGGAGAGGATTCTTCGAGACAGGATTTACTCCCACTTGGAAATAAGTGGGATTATTAGTGAGAGGCAACATGGTTTTGTGACAGGGGGAGCGTGTCTCACTAACTTGGCTGAGTTTTTTGAGGAAATGATGATGATGATCGATGAGGGTTGGGCAGTGGATGTTGTCTACATGGACTTCAGTCAGGCCTTTGACAAGGTCCCCCATGGCAGGCTGATACAGAAGGTAAAGTCGCACGGGGTCAGAGGTGAGCTTGCAAGATGGATAAAAAAAACTGGCTCAGTCATAGAAGACAGAGGGTAGCAGTGGAAGGTGCATTTCTGAATGGAGGGCTGTGACTAGTGGTGTTCTCAGGGATCAGTGTTGGGGCCTTTGCTATTTTTAATATATATAAATCCATCCATAGAATCCCTACAGTTTGGAAACAGGTCCTTTGGCCCAATAAGTCCACACCGACCCTCAGAGCATCCACCACCCAGACCCATTCCCCAAACCCACCTAATCTACACATCCCAGAACACTATGGGAAATCCACCTAGCCTGCACATCTCTGGACTGTGGGAGGAAACCGGAGCACCCAGAGGAAACCCACACAGACACAGGGAGAATGTACAAACGCCACACAGACAGTTGCCCGAGGGGGAATCAAACCCAGGTCCCTGGCACAGTGAGGCAGCAGTGCTAACCACTGAGACACCATACTGCCCTTATAAATAATTTAGAAGAAAATATAACTGGTTTGATGAGTAAGTTTGCGGATGACACAAAAGTTAGTGGAATTGTGGATTGCAATGAGGACTGTCAGAGGATACAGCAGGCTATAGGGGTTTCTTTGTGGCCCAATGGTTAGCACTGCTGCCTCACAGCACCAGGAACCCAGGTTTGATGTCACCCTCGGGTGACTGTCTGTGTGGAGTTTGCACGTTCTCCCCGTGTCTGCGTGGGTTTCCTCTGGGTGCTCTGGTTTCCTCCCACAGTCCAAAGACATGCAGGCTAGGGTGGATTGGCCATGCTAAATTTCCCGTAGTGTTCAGGGATGTGTAGATTAGGTGGGGTACGTGGGGATGAGGCTGGGTGGGATGCTCTGAGGATCAGTGTGGAATTGTTGGGTTGAAGGGCCTGTTTCCACGCTGTAGGGATTCTATGATCTCTGACGGTTAGTTGGTGACTTGTGCAGAGGGATGGTAGATGGAGTTTAATCCAAAAATTTCCTTTGTAATTCATTCATGGGATGAGGACATCACTGACCAGGCAGCATTTATTGCCCATCCCTAACTGCCTAGAGGGCAGTTAGAGTCAACCTCATTGCTGTGGGTCTGAAGTCACATATAGGCCAGACCCAGGTAAAGACATCAGTGAACCAGATGGGTTTTTCCTGACAATCGACAGTAGGTTCGTGGTCATCATTAGATTCTTAATTCCAGATTTTCATTGAACTCAAATTCCACCATCTGCCATGGTGGGATTCGAACCCACATCCCCAGAACATTATCTGGGTCTCTGGATTAACAGTCCAGTGATAATACCACTAGGTCATCGCTTCCCCAAAAATGTGACGTAATGTATTTCGAAGGTCTAATCCAAATGGAAAATACACAGTAAATGGCAGAACCCTTAAGAGTACTGATAGGCAGAGGGATCTGGGTGTACAGACACACAGGTCACTGAAAGTGGCAACGCAGGTAGAGAAGGTAGTCAACAAGGCATATGGCATGCTTGCCTTCATTGGCTGAGGCACTGAGTTTAAAAATTGGCAGGTAATGTTGCAGTTTTATAGAACCTTAGTTTGGCTGCATTCGGAATATTGTGTTCAATTCTGGTTGCCACACTACCAGAAGGATGTGGTGGTTTTGGAGAGGGTACAGAACAGATTTACCAGGATGTTGCCTGGTATGGAGGGCATTAGCTATGAGGAGAGGCTGGAGAAACTTGGGTTGTTCTCTCTGGAACAACGGAGGTTGAAGGGCGACATGATAGAGGTCTACAAGCTTATGAAGGGCATGGACAGACTGGATAGTCAGAAGCTTTTTCCCAGGGTGGAAGAGTCAGTTACGAGGGGCCATGGGTTTAAGGTGCGAGGGGCAAGGTTTAAAGGTGATGTACGAGGCAAGTTTTTTACACAGAGGGTGGTGGGTGCCTGGAACTCATAGGCGGGAGAGGTAGTGGAAGCAGATATGATAGTAACTTTTAAAGGGCAACCTGGCGAATATATGAATAGGATGGGAATAGAGGGATATGGTCCCTGGAAGGGTAGAGGGTTTTAGTTGTGATGGGCAGCATGTCGGTGCAGGCTTGGAGGGCTGAAGTGCCTGTTCCTGTGCCGCAATTTTCTTTGTTCTTTGTTAACATTCTATTAGCCTTCCTGATTACCTGCTGCACTTATATATTAGCTTTCTGTGTTTCATGCACAAGTTCCTCCCAAATCCCTCTGTGTTGCATGTTTCTGCAGTGTTTCTCCATTTAAATAATATTCCACTCTTTTGTTCTCACTTCCAAAATAAACAACTTCATATTTTTCCACATTGTACTCCTTTTGCCAACTTTTTTCCCACTTACTTAACCCACTAATACCTCGCTGTAAACTGTTTGTATCCCTGTCACAACCTGCCTTTCCACTTAGTTTTGTGATATCTGCAAATTTGGCTACAGTAGAGTCACTTCCTTTTAATAAGTAAATACATAGTGTAAACAGGTGCGGTCCCAGCCCTGATCCCTGTGGAACCCCACTGGACACAAGTCACCAGCCTGAAAAGGAACCCCTTATCCCCACTCACTGTTTCCTGCCCAATTCTTCATCCACGTTAATACACTACCTCCAGAACAATGGGCTCTTATTGTGTGACTAATTTTTTGTGGAGTATATTGTCAAACACCTTCTGGAATTCCAAATATATACATGGACTGGTTCCCCTCTATCTACTTTGATTGAGACTTCCTTGAGAAACTCTAATAAATTGGACACAATTTGACTTTCATGAAGCCAAGCTGACTCTGCCTGATTAGAACATAGAACATACAGCAGTAGAGCACAGTACAGACCCTTCAGCCCACAATGTTATGCCGACCTATTATCCTACAAACATTAAGCTACCCTGCATACCTTCCATTTTACTATCTTCCATGTGCCTATCCGAGAGTCGCTTAAAAGTCTCTAAAGTATCTGACTCCACTACCACCGCCAGCAGCATATTCCACACGCCCGCCACTCTCTGTGTGAAGAACCTTCCTCCAATCACCTGAAAATTATGCCCCCTCATAATAGCAATTTCTGCCCTGGGAAAAGGTCTCTGACTATCCACTCTATCTATGCCTCTCATCATCTTGTACACCTCTATCAAGTCACCTCGCTTCAATAAAAAAAGCCCTACCTCCCTCAACCTTTCCTCATCAGACCTGTCCTCCAGTCCAGGCAACATCCTGGTATTTCCTTCATAAATGATTCCAGTTTTTCCAAAAATAGATGATAGGTAATCAGCCTGTAGTTACCCTCTTTTTCCCTCCCTTTTTGAATAGGGGTGTCACACTGGCATTTTTCCCATCCTCTGATACCTCTCCAGACTCCAGTGTTTTTATGGAAAATTACCAACATCACTGTAGCTACCTGTTTGTAGAATCCCAGGAATCAAACCATCAGAGCCAGGGGACTTATCTGCCTTTAGCCCCATTAGTTTGTCTAACATAATTTCTTTAGTAATGGTGATGGTATTTAATTCCTCCACAGTATTCTTCTGTGTTAATGGAATGTTCAAAGAATTTTCCATCATAAAGACTGATGCAGAATATCTGTTTAACTCTTCTACCATTTCCTCGTACCCAAAACTACTTGCCTAGATGCATTTTCTAAGTTCACTCTGACCTTTTTCTTTCTTTTTATATATTTGCTTTGCAGGAACGTTGTCAAAATAGAAGATGACACCAGACACAAAGGGAGGTTTTAGGACAGACAACTGAGTTATTTTTAAAGAATGTCTTAATAGAGTGGAGAGTGAAAAGAGAGGCATAGGGAGGGAATTTGAGAGAAATAAAGCACGTATATCATAGCTAGCAGTGACAGCACGATGACAAAACCTCATCAGATTCACAAATGTCCTTTAGGGAAGGAAACTGCCATCTTTACCTGGTCTGGTCTACATGTGACTCCAGACCCATAGAAAAGTGGTGGTTTTTTACCTGCCCTCCAAAATGGCACTAAGTGAGCAATTAAGTACAAGGGCAATTGGGGGTGGGCAACAAATGCTGGCCTTGTGATGCTTACATCCCACGAGAGAGTAACAAAATATTTTCCCAATTCTGGTTTTAGCGTCAGTGAGAGATAGAGTGATATGGGAGGAGGTTATTAATACACTGCACACAACAGAGCTGCACCGTGGCTCAGTGGTTACCACTGTTACCTCACAGCACCAGGGGCTCAGGCTCGGTTCCAGCCTCAGGAAACTGTCTGTGTAGGGTTTGCACAATCTCTCCTGGTGCTAGGGGAGCACACGTCTTCAGTGCTATTGCTGGAATATTGTCAGGGCCCTTAGCCTTTGCAGTATCCAATGTCTCCAACCGTTTCTTGATATCACGTGGAGTGAATCAAATTGGCTGAAGGCTGGTATCTATAATGCTGGGGTCCACTGGAGGAGGCTGAGATGGATCATCCACTTGGCACTTCTGGCTGAAGTTTGTTGCAAATGCTTCAGCTTTATCACTTACACTGGATGTGTTAGTCTCTTCCATCACTGCCCCAGTGAGTTGTTTAATTGTCCACCATCATTCACAACTGGATGTGGCAGGACTGCAGAGTTTAGATCTGATCCGTTGGTTGTGGGATCACTTAGCTCTGTCTATCACTTGCTGCTTTCGCTGTTTGGCGCGCAAGGAGTCCTGTTTGGTGGCTTCACCAGGTTGATTCCTCATCTTCAGGTATACCAGGTGCTGCTCCTGACATGCCCTTCTGCACTTTCCATTGAACTAGGGTTGATCCCCTGGCTTGATGGTAATGGCTGAGTGGGGGATATAGCCGGGCCATGAGGTTACAGATTGTGCTGGAATACAATTCTGCTGCTGTTGATGGCCCACAGCACCTCATGGATGCCCAGCCTTGAGTTTCTAGATCTGTGTGAATTCTGTCCCATTTAGCACGGTGAGAGTGCCACACAGCACGATGGAGGTTGTTCTCAATGTGAAGGCGGGGCTTTGTCTTCACAAGGACTGTGCAATGGTCACTCTTACAGATACTGCCATGGACAGACTCATCTGCAGCTTGCAGATTGGTAAGGATGAGGTCAAGTATGTTTTTCCCTCTTTTTGGTTCCCTCACCACCTGCCGCAGACCCAGACTAGCGGCTATGTCCTTTAGGACCCGATCAGTAGTACTGCTGCCGAGCTACTTTTAGTGGTGGATATTGAAATCCCCCACCCAGAGTACATTTTGTGCCTTTGTCACCCTCAGTGCTTCCTCTAAGTGTTGTTCAATATTGAGGAGTACTGATTCAGCAGCTGAGGGAGGCCAGTATGTGGTAATCAGCAGGAGGTTTCCTTGCCCATGTTTAACCTGAAGCCATGAGACTTCATGGGGTCCAGAGTCAATTTTGAAGAATCCCAGAGCAACACCCTCCCAACTGTATCCCACTGTGCCATTCCCCACCTCCCCCCCCACCACTGCTGGATCTGTCCTGCCGGTGGGCCAGGACATATCCAGGGATGGTGATGGTGGTGTCTGGGACATTTTCTGTAAGGTATGATTCCATCAGTATGACAATGCCAGGCTGTTGATTAACTAGTCTGTGAGACAGCTCTCCCAATTTTGGCACTAAACCCCCAGATGTCAGCGAAGAGGCCTTTGCAGGGTCAGCAGGGTAGTTTCAGCCATTGTCTTTTCTGGTGCCTAGGTTGATCCCAGGTCATCCGTCCAGTTTCATTTCTTTGAGACTTTGTAGCAACTGGTACAACTGAGTGGCTTGCTAGGCCTTTTCAAAGGGCAATTGAGAATCACCCAAATTACAGTGTGTCTGGAGTCACATGTAGGCCAGACCAGAGTTTGACCCAGTAATAGGAAGAGGAAATATGTGCTTGTGTGCTTCACTCCACTTCACCTGACGAAGGAGCAGTACTATGAAAGCTTGTGATTTTAAATAAACCTGTTGGACTATAACCTCGTGCTGTGTGAATAAATAAAAAAGTCATTTATCCTGAATGCCAGTGTGATTCGATTATGACAGGACAATCTGGTCAGGACAGGAATATTTTTCACAGAGGGTGATAAGTGTCTGGAATGCGCTGCCGGAGGAGGTTGGAGAAGCAGACACAAGAGCAATTGCAATAGTTTAAGAGGTATTTTGACTGATACATAAACAGGTAGGAATAGATGGATATGGACGACACAGTGGCAAAAGGTTTTTAGAAAGGCATTATGTGTCTGTGCAGGCTTGCGGGGCCAAAAGGCTAGTTCCTGTCCTGTTCATTGATCTTTGCTTTTAAAGATGTTGGTTTAAGGATACATTTTGGTCAGGAATGTAGGAAAAATTCCTTAGTTTCCTTTGAAAGGTGCATGTCATATATACCAAGCCCTCAATATCATATCTTAACCTGGATATCACAATTTAAAAAGGACATTATGACATCGAGGAGATTTACCAGATTTGAGCAGGTATAATGTGCAGAGGATAAAAGAGTTGGGATTGTTCTCCATGGAGTCAAAAGGGAGGTGGGGAGATTTCATGGAGATATTTAAAATCATTGAGAAAGTAACAATAAATTGCTCATATTCTGATAGCCTGTGGAACTCGCTATGACAGGAAATAGAAGCTTTTTGCTGTATCAGGTGTGATTTGAATGAAAGATTAACATTTTTATTTCACCGTTCATAGAGAGTCAATAAAGTATTTTGAGTAGTCATTGTCACAATACAGATGTATTGATGTCATGACTGAATTCTGGGTGCCTTTGATAGAGGAGAGCTGGAAACCATGCGAGTACAAACTAATATGTACTGGCTAATTACATCACTCACAGTAGTACAATTTAGTCGAAATCCATTTAAACCTTCTTCCTTCAGGTTCTATCTCTGCATGATCTGATGTTCTATGTAACCTCATGAAAGTTGCACTTTTACAATTAGTTTAATAGTTATTTAAGCCTTACACGGCACCTCTACCCATAAACTACATACACTTTCTTTGAGCTGTTTGCTTTATTGTTGCCTCATGTAGCAAGATACAGTGGAAAGTTGTTTTACATGCCCTACAGGCAGATCATACCATACAACGTGCAGCAGGGTCACAGATCGAAGTGGAGAATACATTGTTACAGCCGCAGAGAAAGTGCAGAGGGAGAGATCAGAATTAACATTTGAGAGGTCCATTCAAAAGTGGGGAAGAAGCTGTTTGTATATGTATTCAATATTTAATATCTTCTATCTGATGGAAGAGGGCAGAAGGGAGTATAACTGATATGGGAGGGGTATTTGATTATGTTGGTTGCTTTCCCCAAGCAGTGGGAAGTACAGCTAGAGTCAATGGATAGAAGCTTTAGAGGAGCAGGAAAGCTAACATTTCGGGTTGGGACGCACCCAAAACGTCAACTTTCCTGCTCCTCTGATGCTGCCTCGCCTGCTGTGTTCATCCAGCTCCACACTGTGTTATCTCTGACTCCAGCATTTGCAGTTTTTGCTACCTCTCAATGGATGGAAGGCTGGATTGCATGATGCACTGGGCTGGCTTCATGACTATTGTGCTCTTAGGACAAGCAGTTGCCAAAGCACACTGTGATGCATCTAGATTGGATGCTTTCCATGGTGCACCAATTTCTACTCCCACTCTTCCTTACAGTTTCCTGCACCAAAGACTAAAGAATGAAGTCAGAAGTCAGAAGTCACACAACACAAGGTTATAGTCCAACAGGTTTACTTGAAATCACAAGCTTTCATAGTACTGCTCCTTCGTCAGGTGAAGTGGAGTGAGCACACAAGCACAGAATTTATAGGTGGAGAGATCATTGCAAGATAATTCTAGGTAAGTAACAGCGACAGAAGATAGTACAAATGGTGTGAGTGGAGTGTCGACAGGCTGATGAACAAGTCTTTGCAGGTTATCAAAAGTGTCAAACGGTGTGAGTAAGATGTCAACAGCTGGATAGCGAGTGAATGAATGACCTATGATCCGATTAATTAAGGCAGAGATATAATTACAAAAAATGAAAAATAAGAGGTAATAGGGGTGTTGTCATGGGTGACTTCAACTTCCCTAATATAGACTGGAACCTCCTAAGTGCAAATAGTTTGGATGGAGCAGATTTTGTCAGGTGTGTCCAGGAAGGATTACTGACTTAATATGTAAATAGGCCGACTAGAGGGGAGGTCATATTGGATTTAGTGCTTGGCAACGAACCAGGCCAGGTGTCACATCTCTCAGTGGGAGAGCATTTTGGTGATAGTGATCACAACTCCCTGACCTTTACTGTAGGCATGGAGAGGGATAGGAGCAGACGGTATGGGACGGTATTTAACTGGGGGAGGGGGAATTACAATCCTATTAGGCAAGAACTGCGGAGCATAAATTGGGAACAGATGTTCTCAGGGAAATGCACAAAAGAAATGTGGAGGTTGCTTAGGGAGCACTTGCTACAGGCACTGGATATGTTTGTCCCACTGAGGCAGGGAAAGGAAGGTAAGGTGAAGGAACCTTGAATGACAAGGCATATTGAACACTTAGTCAAGAGGAAGAAAGAAGCTTACTTAAGGTTGAGGAAGCAAGGATCAGACAGGGCTCTAGAGGTCTACAGAGTATCCAGGAAGGAACTAAAGAATGTACTTAGGAGAGCTAGTAGGGGGTATGAAAAAACCTTGGCGGGTAGGATTAAGGAAAATCCCAAGGTTTTCTATATATATGTGAGGAACAAGAGGATGGCCAAAGTGAGGTAGGGCCAATCAGAGATAGTGGAGGGAATTTGTGCGCGGAGTCGGAAGAGGTAGGGAAGGTCCTTAATGAATACTTTGCTTCAGTATTCACCAGAGAGAGGGACCTTGATGTTTGTGAGGCAGTGTGAAACAGGCTGATATGCTCGAACAGGTTGTTTTTAGGAAGGAGGATGTGCTAGAAATCTTGAAAAACATGAGGATAGATAAGTACCCTGGGCCAGACGGGATATACCCAACATTACTACGGGAAGCGAGGAAAGAGATTGCTGCCCCTTTGGAAATGATCTTTGCATCCTCACTGTCCACTGGAGTAGTGTCAGATGATTGGAGAGTGGCAAATGTCATTCCCTTGTTCAAGAAAGGGAATAGGGATAATCCTAGAAATTACAGACCAATCAGTCTTACTACTGTGGTGGGCAAATTATTGGAGAGGATTCTGAGAGATAGTAGTTATGATTATTTGGAAAAGCATAGTTTGATTAGAAATAGTCAGCATGGCTTTGTGAGGGGCAGGTCATGCCTCACAAGTCTTATTGAATTCTTTGAGGACGTGACAAAACACATTGATGAAGGTAGAGCAGTGGATGTGGTGTATATGGATTTTGGCAAGGCATTCGATAAGGTTCCACATGGTAGGCTCATTCAGAAAGTAAGGAGGCATGGGATTCAGGGAAATTTGGCTGTCCGGATACAAAGCTGGCTGTCCAATAGAAGACAGAGGGTAGTAGTAGATGGAAAGTATTCAGACTGGAGCTCGATGACCAGTGGTGCTCCACAGGGATCTATTCTGGGACATCTGCTCGTTATGATCTTTATAAATACTTGGATCAGGAAGTGGAAGGGTGGCAATTGAAGAACATGGATCGGTTAATCTTCAAACCAGAATATTGTTCTGTGGATCGTTCAACCACTTTTTGTATAAATTGTCCCCAGTGAAAAGAATAACAATCACAGCTGTATCTTTAAAACACCATTAACATAGTAAATCATTCCAAAGTACTTTTTAACAAATAAACCTGACCACTTCTGTTTTATTAACTAAAAGTCACAGTTTACAGCAACTGATGAGGGGAAATAAACTGGCTCTCTTCACGTTTGAGATTTTTCTGTACTGAAGAGCAGGAACACAGTTTCACCCTTTGCCAAGACCCCTCCCACCCTGGTTATAATCTCTTACAACCTCTTCCGTCAAGCAGAAGATACAGGTGGCTGAAGGGGTCTGTAGGGTGGGGAGAGAAGTTCTGTCTGAAGACATCGACACAGAGGTGAAGGTGACAGAAGAGCTCAATATCATGTCATGCCTGAAATTCATACCCTAAGCTGTTTATCTAGCTGGGAACCAATCACATAGTTGTTGGCAGGCAGAGACCTTTATCACCATTTCACAGACCAGTCAGCTACTTAATGCCAGCCAAAGCCCCATTTGTATACACCTCCTGCTTCCACCTCCCCTGGCTCCACTTTAAGTCTTAACTTGTCTTTCTCCAGTGCTTGATCCAGCAGCTGTGTAAACAACACTTACAATGAGTTTCACCCAACTTGCTGGTAAAAAGTCAGCAATCCCTTCCACAATCCAGTCCTTTTCTCACTTCAGGCCACAGTCAAAAACACAGAACAATAAGTCTGTGGACAACATGAAAATTAGTGATATAGTAAATAACAAGAAAAGCCTTATAGCGTGGGACAATATAGATGGGCTGAATGGTGGCAAATTTAATTTAATCATTAAAAGTGTGAGGTAATGCATTGTGGGAGGACTAACAAGGCAAGGGAACACATGTCGAATGGTAGGACCCTAGAAAATACAAAGGATCAGAGGGTCCTTGCTGTGAATGTCCATAGATCCCTGGAGACAGCAGGACAGGTAGATAAGCTGGTTAAGAGGCATTTGGGAGACTGATCTTTATTATTCAAGGCATAGAATACAAGAGCAAAGAAGTTATACTTAACATTAGTCAGGCCACAGACTGTATTGTGTGCAAGATCAGAAATCACATGACACCAGGTTATAGTCCAACAGGTTTATTTGAAAACACAAGCTTTCGAAGTCTTACTCGTTCTTCAGGTGTTAGTGAGAGAGGTAGCATCAGACACAGAATTTTTAAGTAAAAGATTAGAGGGTCACACCACTGATGAGGATTTACTAAACGCTAAAGACCCCTAAGGTGCTGTTAAATCTTTAATCAGTTAGTGAAACCATGCAGACACTACAATAACAGATGAATGGACACCGCACAACAATTGCCAGACAGGAATGTTCCATCCCAGTCAGGGAACACTTCAGCAATCAAGGTCATTTGGCTTCGGATCTTCGGGTAAATGTCCTCCAAGATGGACTTTGGGATACACAACAAAGCAGAGTCGCTGAGCAGAGGCTGCGGGCCAAGTTCCGTGCCCATGAGGAAGGCCTCAACCGGGATCTTGGGTTCATGTCACACTACGGGTGACCCCCACCATACTGTACACTCACACACACACACACACACAGTCTCTCTCTCTCTCTCTCTCTCTCACACACACACACACACTCTCTCTCACACACACACACACACACACACACACTGTCTCTCTCTCTCTCTCTCTCACACACACACACACACACACACACACACACACACACACACACAGGGGGGTGAATTTGTATTGGCAGATACATTCTGTTTTGATCAAAAAATACACAATTTATAGAAAGTCAATCAATGTGGTGTTTTAAAAATTCCTACTTTAGAAATAAAACCAGTTTGACGTGAAATCGAAACACAAACAGATTCTAAACAAGGCCTCACACCTAACATGCGTTTTCTGACCTAAAATGTCACCTCATCTTTACACAGATAAAACCTTTTAGTTCCCTCAGGACAGTGACTGAAAAGGAGTTCATGGATTTACACATATATATTAATCACCTAAAACCTTCTAACTGATTAAAGATTTAACAGCATTTTAGCTTTGTTTAGTACATCCTCATCAGTGTTGTGACCTTTTGATCTTAAACTTACAAATTCTGTGTCCGATACCACCTCCCTCACTAACACCTGAAGAAGGAGTAAGACTCTGAAAGCTTGTGTTTTGAAATAAACCCGTTGGACTGTAACCTGGTGTCGTGTGATTTCTGACCTTACCCACCCCCAGTCCAACACCGGCAACTCCACATCATGTATTGTGTGCAGTTCTGTTCATAAGGAAGGATATGATTGCACTGAAGAGGATATGGAAGAGTTTCACCAGGATGTTGACTGGGCTGGAGGGATTCAGCAGTGAAGAGAGGCTGGATAAGCATAGTTTGCTTGTTTTCCTGAGGGTGGAGAAGGCTGAGTGGGGGATTTATTTGAGGTGTATAAAGTTCAGTGGTAGGAATACGCTGGATAGGGAGAAACTTTTCCCTTTAGTAGAGGGATTAATAACCAGGAGCAAGTTTTAATCTAAAGAGCAGGCAGGTCAGAGGAGCTTTGAGGCAAGAACATTTCACCCAGAGAGTTGTAGCCATCTGGAAATCTCAGCCTGAAAGGGTGGCAAAGACACAAACCATCAAGACGTTTAGAAATTATTTAGGTGAGTGCTTGGAACTCCACAGCACACAAGGTGACCGTTCAAGTGCTAGAAAATGGGATGAATATAGATGCATTTTAATGATCAAAGTGGACATGACGGTCCAATGGCCCTGTATCCTGCTGTAAAGACTCTAAAAATAACAGGATATATCCTTTTCATGCCCCCACCATGGGAAGAAATTGAAACGTCACTTCAAAGATGTAACTTCACTTCATGATAAAACAAACAACAAACACAACTTAGAACAAATCATCCTTCCTCTGCCCTTATACGACCCTCAGACAACCTTAGCAATTCTTAAATCTTTGTTTTAAGCCAACGTTTTACACTTGTGACAATGCATCAGTGATTTCACTATCTTTCCCAGCATTTGATGGAGTAATGAGCTTGATATACGAGGAAAGCCAGAGTGAGGTACTGGATCATGGTGAGCCAGAGCAAAGTGGCCGTGACTTCACCCCAGCAAGGATCTCCCAGTGGGTGTGGAGCAGAATACGGGCTGACTCCCCATAGGCTTCAGGTTCGCAACTAGGCCCAGGCGCCTGAAGGAGCGGCAGTGTCAGTGGATGAAGAGCAGTGACTCAACCATGGCCAAGCTGACCATGTTGGTGGACCACGGCATGGAGTTTAGCCCTAGGCCCATGGCTGGCGCTGACTTGGGTGTGGCAGCTTCAACATGGGGGTGGAGGAGCATAGAGTCAGGCCCATGGCTCCAGCTCAGATGTGTTGGCCCCTGGAGCAACAGCGGTGGAGGCAGAGCCCATAATCAAGACTCGAATCCCATTCCAGAGACCCAAGAGCTGTGACAAGAAGGAGACGCCAACTTTAAAGGAAATGTTAAGATGAACTCTATTGAATTAATATCTTGCACTATATTCTGTGTTTCAAGATGGAGCGGTGTGTGATGACAGTAAACAACACTTTTCACTGTATTGTATACATGAGACAATAAATCTAAATCTAACTAATGTAAATAATCTTTACATTAAATGTTTGCAACAAAAGGCTCCATCTGAATATTTATTCATCTCTTCCAACTCGCCTCTCCTTCCCCAAGAAACTCGGCTGAAATTCCAATCATCACAGCAGCACTGTGGTTAATATTGCTGTCTCACAGTGCCAAGGATCTGGGTTCAATCCAGCCTTGGGCAACTTTCTGTATAGAGTTTATACATTCTCCCCATGTCTGGGTGGGTTTCCTCCCACAGTCCAAAGATGTGCAGGTTAGGTGGACTGGCCATGGTAACAACCCCATTCGGGGTTACAGGGATGGAGTGTGTCTGGGTGGGACGCAGTCCACACACTTGATCATCCAAATGGCGTCTTCTTCACTGTAAGTATTCTACGGTCATGAAAGTCAGCGTGGGTACCGGGTGGTTGCAGATTACCCCTTGACTGTCCTGAACACTACCCAAACACATCTTCACAAAAATACCCTTGCATGTTCCACAGACACCTTCCTTCACAAACTTTTGTCCAAACAGCGCAGGAGTCAGTGGTCTAGAACATAGAACAGTACAGCACAGTATAGCCTCTTCGGCCCACGATGTTGTGCCGACCTACTATCCTATGAAGATCAAACCACCCTGCATACCCTACATTTTACTATCCTCCATGTGCCTATCCAAGAGTCGCTTAAAAGTCTCAAATGTATCTGTCTCCACTACCACTGCCAGCAGCGCGTTCCACACACCCACCACTCTCTGTGTAAAGAACCTACCTCTGACATCTCCCCTATACCTTCCTCCAATCACCTTAAAATTATGCCCCCTCGTAATAGTCATTTCCGCCCTGGGAAAAAGTCTCTGGTTATCCACTCTATCTATGCCTCTTATAGTAGACTATTAAATCAGAAACTCAACAAATGCCCTGGCTTCAAATCCCACCATAGCAGCAGGTCGAATTTGCACGTAATTATAAAGAAAACTAGAATTAAAAACCGATTGATGAATGTGTAAACCATTGTCAGTCGTCAGAAAAACCCAACTGGCTCAAGAAACAGTTGGAGACACTGGATACTGTAAAGGCTATGGGCCCTGGCAATAGTACTGAAGACTTTGCTCCAGAACTTGCCACACCCCTAGCCAAGAACTTCCCATTCAGTTACAACGCCGTCATCTACCCGATAATATAAAAAATTGCCCAAGTATGTCCTGTACACAAAAAGTAGGACAAATCCAATCCGACCAATTACCGCCCCATCAGTCTACTCTCGATGATCAGTAAAGTGATGGAAGGTATCAGTAACAGTGCTATCAAGCAGCACCTGCTCAGCAATAACCTGCTCAGTGACGCCCAGTTTGAGTTCCACCAGGGCCGTTCAGCTCCTGACCCATTATAGCCTTGGTTCAAACATGGACAAAAGAGCTGAATTCCAGAGATGAGGTAAGAGTGACAGCCCTCGACATCAAGGCCACATTCTGGAAAACTATAATGAGTGGATATCAGGGGGGCAAAATCTCCACTGGTTGGAATCATGTCTGGCATATCTGGAATTCGAATGGGCCCCGTACAGCGGTGAGTGAGCCCTTACTTACTTTTCTGGAGCAAGCACAGGGCCTGGAATGGGCTGCTACATCATCAGAGGTGATACTGGTGAGGTAGGCCCAACAGCAAAAGATAGTACCTGAGGATTGGCGATTTTGTTGCTGGTTTTTCCGGTGCTGGCGGCAGTGAAATGGTAGTGGAAGGGCATCAAGGTAACATCGATGGGGTGGGCCCAGCGGTAAGAGAGGCTACTCTGATGTTGGTTGGTCTGTCACAGGTGGTGGCGAGGCAGTGGTGGGAGAATATTGGACCAGAGGTAAAGATGGTATCTGAGGATTGGTGACTGATATTCATTGGGTCAGGTGTGGACAGCGGTGAGGAGATGGAGAACAGATGGTGGCACTGGCTTCTTCAACAGTGTTGAGCAGGACTGAAGGACCCTTTTCAAGTTATATTTTTCTTTTCTTATTTTTAAACAATTCAAAATGTTGCTATTTTGAGGCAACAAATGAAAGCTTTTCACTGTATTTTGTTGCATTCTAACTGTAAAATACACAGAACAATAAAATCAAAATCAGGTCAAGAGTCTGTACGAGATTCCACCACGCTCCCCCACACTCTTCCCACCCCACCACCCACTCACTTTTCTCAACTCTACTGAATATAGCCCTAGCTGATCCCATCTCTCTTCATACGTCAGTGCTGCCATCCCAGGAATCAACCTGTCAGTTAAGACTTCATTGCACTCCCCCCATAGCCAGAGCATACTTCCTCAGATAAGGAAACTGAAACTGCGCACGATATTCCAGGTGTGGTCTCACCTGTACTACTGCAACAACACATCCCTGCTCCTGGACTCGAAACCTCTCACAATGAAGGCCAACATACCATTTATCTTCTTCACTGCCTGCTGCACCTGCATGCTTACCTTCAGCAGCTGGTGCACAAGGACACCCAAGGAGGCACCTCCCTTTTTCTTAATTTATCACCATTCAGATATTAATCTGTCTTCTTGCTTTTGTTAGGAAAATGGATAAATTCACATTTATCTTCATTATATATGCATTTGCCCACTCACTCAACTTGTCCAAATCACATCGAAGCATCTTTGCATCCTCCTCATAGCTCACTGTCCTACCCCATCTTTGCATTGTCTGTAAATTTAGAGATATGAAATTTAATTTCCTCATTTAAATCATAAATATATTTTGTGAATAGCTGGGCTGTAAGTCCTGGTGTCTGTGATAGCTCACTGGTCTCTGGCTGTACTTGGTAAAAAACCCCGTTTATTCCTACTTTTTGTTCCTTATGTTGGCAGGGAGACACAAATTTCCAAGCAAGTTCTGGAGATTCATAACTCAAAGTATCAATTCATTCATCCCTTCAGTTGCCAGCTAGTTTGAATGTTAATAATGCTACATGCTGTGAACTCACTGTTATGTTTCCAAAGAAGATTTGGGACTTTATTTCGTAGATTTGGTTTCGAGGAAAATC
The DNA here is from genome assembly GCA_024137785.1 of Ginglymostoma cirratum. NCBI lineage: Eukaryota > Metazoa > Chordata > Chondrichthyes > Orectolobiformes > Ginglymostomatidae > Ginglymostoma > Ginglymostoma cirratum. The sequence goes on along the minus strand of JAHRHZ010000273.1, from coordinate 17,879,256 downwards.
TATTTACCACAAAGCCAGTGACCATTGTTTTTCAAATCTCACAAAAAGATGACATTAGTGTTATGGTCAGCTGTTGGATAAATGACATTGGGATGCATGCCCATTGTGAACTCAAGAGATAACTGTTGGCAATAATACTTCAGAAGCAGTGCATAAAAATACTCAAGGTTAGTGACATTATAATGGTCAAGTTACCCTCCAAAATTTGTTCAACAAAATTTGCTCAGTGACTTCCAATAGCACCTTCAATGCTCTATTCCCTGGTGCATTTGAAGTTTACGTTAGTGCGAATTGTACATGAAGGGAAAGTAAGAAATAAGAGTATAGCCAGTATGCAAATATGATGGATGTGGCAGGAACATGAATTTTAAAGAGCGCAGTGAATGTATAGAGAGCTGTCAAGGCTGGGTTATTAAAGTCGATTCAAGGCTGAGATCAGTAAGTGTATCAAGGGAAACAGCAGGAAAGTAGAGCTGAGGGTTATCAGATCAGCAACGATCTCATTGAAGAGTGGAGCAGTCTTGATGGAGCATTCACCAACCCTCCATGTCCTCTGTAACTCCAACACACTCACTGGAAACACCGCACTATCTGTCCCAATCCTCCATCACCAACAGTTATTCTTCCATCACTTCAGTCATACTCAATCTCTCACTCTATCTCATGGCAAAAAAATATTGGTTTATCCCCTGGATGGAAGTCCCCGCAGACCCAGTCTGATGTATCCATAATCCTGGACTGGGTTGCATGTGGCCCCACTGAACAGACTGCGGCTCAAAACCAAGACATCACAGAAATGGATGCCTGCTCTCTGGCCCCACCACAGCCAACCCCATGGACTGAAATGGGAAGAGCCCCTTGACTGTCTGTATCAGTAGCCACTGATTGACTGCAGTCCCTAACTTTCACATGATTGTTTACTTGCAGCACATGCCATGTGCTTGCCATGTAAACTGTTGGTACGTGTTGCTGGTGTCCCAACTTGTACAATCTGATCACTGAAGTTTCTCATTCCTGGAACCATTCGTGTAAAAAGTTTCTCTCCAATGTGTTTACATCTTTCCTATAATATGGTGCATAGAACTGTACACAGTGGTCCAGATGAGGGCTAGCAAGTGCCTGATACAAGTCCAATATCACCTCCCTGGTCTTGTACTCAATGTCCCTATTACTAAAGCTGAGGGTACTGTCTGCTTTCCTTACGCATTCACAATTTCTATTGATCTGTGCACATATTCATCTAGATCCGTTTGCTGTTACACTCACTTTAGAATCGTACCCTCCCTAGAACAAAGAACAAAGAAAATTACAGCACAAGAACAGGCCCTTTGGCCTTCCAAGCCTGCTTTGATCCAGATCTTCTTTCTAAACCTGTCACCTATTTTCCAAGAATCTATATCCCTCTGCTCCCTGCCCATTCATGAATCTATCTAGATACATCTTAAATGACCCTATCATGCCCACCTCTACCACCTCCGCTGGCAACGCGTTCCAGGCACCCACCACCCTCTGCGTAAAGAGCTTTCCACACATATCTCCCTTAAACTTTTCCCCTCTCACCTTGAAATCGTGACCCCTAGTAATTGAGTCCCCCACTCTGGGAAAAAGCTTCTTGCTATCCATCCTATTTTATGTTGTCTTTCAATGTTCTTCTGACCAAAGTGCACTACCTCATACTTATCTTCATCAACCTCATTTGCCACACAATGACCCAATCCATCTTGACATGGAAATACATTGCCATTCCTTCATTCCTGCTGGATAAAAACCTGGAATTTCCTTCCTAGAACTAGACTTAACATCAGATCATGGACTGCAGTGTTTCAGAAGCATAGCGGGCTAGCACCTTTCCAAGGGCAGTCAGGGAATGGTGATATATAGCATCCTTGCCAGAGATGTCAACATAGAGTCATAGAGTAATAGTGGCATAGAGTAATACAGCATGGAATCAGGCCCTTCAGCCCAAAATGTTTCATGCTGACCATCTTGCCTGCTCAGCTAGTTCCAATTACCTGCATTTGGTCCATATCCCTCTAAACCCTTCCCATCCATGTACCTACTTTCACTGACAGCCCATTCCATATACACACCACTCTCTGTGTGATGAAGTTGCCCCTCAGATCCTTCTTAAATCTTTCCCCTCTCCACCTTAAACATATGCCCTTTCATTTTCAATTCCCCATCCCTGAGAAAAGAGACTGTATGCTTTCATCCTATCTATGCCCCTCATGATTTTATACACCTCAATAAGGTCACCCCTCATTCTCCTACGTTACAAGGAATAAAATCCTATCCTGGCCAACCTCTCCCTATAAGTCAGGCCTACTAGTCTTGGCAACATCCTTGTAAATCTTATTTGCATACTTTCCAGTTTCACTATGTCTTTCTTGTAACAGGGTGATCAAAACTGTACTCAACACGTGAGGTCATGTTGCAGCTGTACAAAACTCTGGTGCGGCCGCACTTGGAGTATTGCGTACAGTTCTGGTCGCCACATTATAGGAAGGATGTGGAAGCATTGGAAAGGATGCAGAGGAGATTTACCAGGATGTTGCCTGGTATGGAGGGAAGGTCTTATGAGGAAAGGCTGAGGGACTTAAGGCTGTTTTTGTTAGAGAGAAGAAGGTTAAGAGGTGACTTAATAGAGACATACAAGATGATCAGAGGATTAGATAGGGTGGACAGTGAGAGCCTTTTTCCTCGGATGGTGACATAGGCACGAGGGGACATAGCTTTAAATTGAGGGGTGATAGATATAGGACAGATGTCAGAGGTAGGTTCTTTACTCAGAGAGTAGTAAAGGCGTGGAATGCCCTGCCTGCAATGGTAGTAGACTCGCCGACTTTAAGGGCATTCAAATGGTCATTGGATAAACATATGGATGATAATGGAATAGTGTAGGTTAGATGGGCTTCAGATTGGTTTTACAGGTCGGTACAACATCGAGGGCCAAAGGGTCTGTACTGCGCTGTAATGTTCTATGTTCTATGTTCTACCATTGAGCCCATTTTGAATTCAATTTGCTAGTATGCCCTGGATCCCATGCAACCTAACTTTCATGACTAGCCTGCCATGCGGGACCTTGTCAGTGGCTTTACTAAAGTCCATATAGACAACATCCACTGCCCTGCCTTCATCTATCCTCTTGGTTATCCCTTCAAAAAACTCTAAAAGATTTGTCAGACATGACTTCCCGCGTACAAATCCATGCTGACTATCCCTAATCTGACCTTGACTATCCAAATGTTGGTTAATCCTGTCGCTCAGAATCCTTTCCAATAACTTGCCTACCACTGATGTTAGACTCACTGGCCTGTAGTTCCCTGGCTTGTCTTTGCTACCTTTCTTAAACAATGGAACAACTTTAGCCACCCTCCAGTCTTCTGTAACTTCACCAGTGGCTAAAGATGAAGCAAAAATCTCTGCAAGGGCCTCTGCAATTTCTTCCCTAGCCTCTCACAACATCCAAGGATGGACTTGATTAGGCCCAGGGGATTTATACACCTTAATGTGCTTTATGGCTGCAAACAACTCCCTCTCTGGTAATATGTACGCAGTCCAAAACATTCCCATTTGTTTCCCTTATCTCCTTAGCACCCATGATTCTCTCCTCAGTAAACACTAAGGAGGAATATTCATTAAAAATCTTCCCCATCTCCTATGGCTCCACACATAGATGGCTGATCTTTAAGGGGACCCATTTCTCTCCTTAGCCACCCTTTTATTCTCAAAGTAGCTACAGAACCTCTTGTGATTGTCTTTAACCTTATCTGCCAGATCCATCTCATACCTTCTTTTTGCTCTTCTGATTTCCCTCATAAGTGTGCTCCTACACTTTTTATTGTCATTTAAGGATTCTCTTGAGCCCAATATGCTGTGTATGCCTTCTTCTTTTTCCTGACCAGAGCCTCAATATCCCTCATCAGCCAGGGATCCCTAAGCCTGCCAGCTTTTCCCTTCACCCTCACAGTTCTTTTTCCATCAAACAGACTCACCCAATCGACAACTGCTAGATCCTGTGTAATGGCCCTAAAATTACCCCTGCTCCAGTCCAGCACCTTAACTAATGGGCCTGTCCTATCTTTTTCCTTAACTATGTTAAAACTAAGAGAGTTGTGGTCACTGGACCCAAAGTGCTCTCTGACTGACACTTCAATCATTTGCCCGACCTCGTTTCCTAAGAGGAGGTCCACTGTTGCACCCCCCCAAGTAGGGCCCTCTACACATTGATTTAGGAAACTGTCTTGGATACATTTAACAAATTCCACCCCGTCCAGGCCATTTACACTCTGGGTGGCCCCATTGATACAGGGGAAATTAAAATCTCTAATCAATACTACCCTGTGATAACTACAGGTACCTGCAATCTCTAGCATACACTGGCCATTTGAGGGTCTATACTACAGTCCCAACAGAGTGACCATCCCCATCTTGTTTCTAAGTTCTAACCATACGGCATCATTTGATGACCTCTTAAGAATATCCTCTCTAAGCACTGTTGTTATGCACTCCTCTACCAAAAGGGCAACTCACCCTCCTCACTTACTTGTACTTCTGTCACGCCTGTAGCTTCTGTAACCAGGAACATTGAGCTGCCAGTCCTGTGCTTCTCTCAGCCATGTTTCTGTTGTGGCTATAATATCCCAGTCCCCAGAGCCAATCCATGCTCTGAGCTCCTCTGTCTCACCAGTCAGGCCTCGTGCATTGAAATAAATGCACTTTAAACTTTCTGAAGAAGGGTCTAGGCCCAAAACTTCAGCCTTCCTCCTCCTCTGATGCTGCTTGGCCTGCTGTGTTCATCCAGCTCTAAAACTACCTACGTCCGTGACACCACCCACGCCCTCCACCTCCTCCAGAACTTCCAATTCCCAGGTCCCCAACACCTCATTTTTACTATGGACGTCCAGTCCCTATATACCTGTATTCCCCATGCTGATGGCCTAAAGGCCCTCCGCTTCTTCCTGTCCCGCAGAACGGACCAATCCCCCTCCACCGACACCCTCATCCGCCTAGCCGAACTCGTCCTCACCCTCAACAACTTTTCTTTCAATTCCTCCCACTTCCTACA
>JAHRHZ010000273.1:17857388-17869188 GCA_024137785.1 Ginglymostoma cirratum | reverse complement strand
TTTTCCTTCACAGATGCTGCCAGACCTGCTGAGCTTTTCCAGCAACTTTGTTTTCATTCCAGTATCAAGCAGAGCCCCTGTATGAAAGAAAAAGTGAAGGGGAGGGTAGAGATCGAACCAAGATAGGTTTTGAGGGGGAAGTAAAGCCGTCCACACCCCATGGGGTCCATCCCTCCCAAGAGGCATTGAGAGCACTGGTGCACACCACGTGCTCCTCCTCCAGGGACACCCAGGCGCAGAAGTAGACAGGGAAGAGGGGCAGGCAGTTGGCTGTAATGACCCACTCCATGGCCCGCTGCCTGGACCTGTTAATGACCAGCTTGGCCAGGCCCAGGAACAGGCCCACGAGGAGATCCTCTGACCTGCTCACCACCCCCCATCCCCTCTGCACTGGTTGCCCAAAGATCAGGAGGCGTGGGGGCTGAAGTGCAGCCAGAAACGCAAAAGGAGGTCTCTGAGGTAACTGGAAAGGGAGTGCAGGCGCCCACACTCAATGTATACACATGGTCCACGGACTCCACAGTGCCGCAAAACAGACAGTCGGGCTGGGAGTCTGTGACCTCCCGCAATCTGCGGTTACGTGGGACTGCTGTGTGCAACACCCTCCCCCCCAGATCCCCGAGGGAAAGGGGGAGGACTCCTGCACAGAGAGCCCTCCACTGGGGATCCCCGCCGCCCAGTGGTAAATGGGCACGGCAAGATGTACCCAGGCAGTGGGTGAAGGAGAAGAGGTGAACAGTGTGTAGCAGCAGTCTGTACAGGACCCACCGTTTCACATCTTTAAAAGGCACTGAGTTAAATTTCCGGAGATGGGTCAGGTTGTGGGGCACAGGCTCCTGGGGGGGAGGTACAGGATCCTGGGGCTGATGTGAAATTCCGTCCAGCAGGGGTACATGCAGATGGGATCCCACTGCCCACTTGAGCATCCTCCAGCTGGTGCACGACGTCGGGTCCAAGCACCGCCATTTTCAGGCGGTGAATGATGGTGACCGTGAACCAGATGCCCGCTACGGCCCTGTGTGCCAATTCCTGCAGCAGCATCCAGCCCAGGCCCCCTACCACCCATCACATCACTGACTCTGGTCATCCTTGCAGCCACTGCCCTCCCTTCTGACAGCCACACAAACCCGCGATTACAAAGGTATGGATTCTGGAGCAGCGGCTCTCTGACGATGACCATTATTCCTGCCAGAGGGTAGGCGTGATGTGAGTCGACCATGCCCCAGACAGTGATCAGTTTCCTGGTAAAAGTCAGGCAGCACCCTGAGGGTGACCTGCAAACCCTGACAGGAGATAAACAAGAGCTGTGTGTTGTAGTTGAGGTAATGCACTTGGCGGAAAAAGTACACCACCAGGGGGCACCACCAAGGAGGAGGCTCAACGTAAAGGTATCGCTGCAAGGTCTGAAGGTGGAAAGTCACCACCTGGGTGCAGGCACACGCCAGCAACTGACCTCCCCTCCTCAACAGGGAGACTCTGAACCTGTGCAGTGACCCAGTGCGGCTTTTTGTCCCAGAAGAAGTGAACCAACGTTCTCTGGATGTCAACGACAAAACCAGGAGGAGGGAGAAAAGGGAGCAGCTGCTCCCACAACATGGAGGCCACCAGCTGCTTTATGAGCAGCACTCAGCTCCTGTAAGACAGCACTCAGAGCAGGCCCGTCCAGCAACCTAGGCAAGCCGACACTTTGGCATCCAGCTCCTGCCATTTCGCCCCCGGCCAGGGTTCCTCAGCCAGGCTAAGGTAGAGCCCCGGATAGAGGAAATGGGTGGTGCACCAGCTGAACCCCATAGTTCCACCGGCAGAGAGTCCATCCGCCAGGAGTCTGGAACATTTCACCCAGTTGATCCTGGTGGAAGACACCACTAAGTACACCACCTGGCACTTGCACATCCTCTCCAGGTCAGCTGGGTCGGTGAAGGTGAGAAGGCGTAAGCCAAGAAATCCCCTGTTTATATTTTATCTTTTTCAATTTTTACTTTTTCCTTATTACAGGAGATTCCAAATCCCCTGTTTATATATTACTTTCGGTCGTGTTTATTTTCCCCAGCACCCTTGTTGTGCGTGTGCGGGCCTGAGATACAGTGAAAAACACCAGGCAGGCAAATAACTTTATTAACGTACCATCCCCAGGAAAAACATCCATGTGACCGAAGCATCAGTATTAAGCAGAGCCCCTGTGGGGGAAATGCCTATGTTATCGACAAAGTGAGGGGGAGGGGGAGTTTGTGGGGGAAATAAAGAGTTCCACACTCCGTGGTGCCCTCCTCTCCCAAAAGGCATCGAAAGTGCCTTTGAAATATACCTTTTATAAAGTTGCGTCCCTGGGCTGACATTTGAAAAGGGTAAAGACAGCTTGCTTGCGATTACATCTTCTTGTAGGTGCATCTAGTTCGTAGCTATAAGTGCTGACAAAAAATGTTTAGTCCTAAATGAATGTGTGATTGGATGTCACTTGACTGGTGCTAAGTCCAACAGTGCCATTCACTTCAAAGACGGCAGCACTGATCGAAGCAGTCAGGCACTGCGCTATGCAATAAATTTGCTACCACTGTTGATTTTGATCTGAGGGCCATGGAGCCATTACAGTGAATGTCACAATTTCCAGCGAAATGATGCAGTGAAAGATTCCAAGGAAATGTTATGTGGAAAGCAGCTTTCCCTCAAAATTTTCTAACCAGCTGCACTAGCCCCTGACGCCTGTTTGCAGCAGTAACATCTGGAACCAGAAGTCAATGCCACAATCAGTGTGCCGACACCCATTGCTATGCATGGAACGTCAGAGAGACTGTGTACACATACTAATGTGCATTAGCTATATTACTCACTCGTGGAAGATCACCACCAGATTTGATCGAGCTGTTCAAAATCATGAGGAGTCTCACAAAGTATATGAGGAAAAACTGTTCCCATTAGCTGAGGGGTCAAGAATAAGAGAGCGTGGTAATTTGTAAAGCGATTGCCAAAAAAAATGTATTGGTGACACAAGGACAAACATGTTTACGTAGAGTGGTTCGGGTCTGGAATGCGCTGCCTGAAAGTGTGGTGGAGACAGATACAACTGAAGCTTTCAAGAGGGAATTGGATTCTTTTGTATCCATCTATGTGATATGATAATCACTGGTTTGGGATTAGGGATTAGGGTAATAAATGTTGACCCAGCTAATGATACCAACATCGTAAGAATAAAAAGAAACATCATTGGCTCACAATGAAGCATCTGCCAAAAATGAGCAAAGGACTTGCCTTCAGGTAGAGCATGTCATAGAGTCATAGAGTCATACAGGACAGAAACAGACTCTGTGGCCCAACTCATCCTTGCTGACCAGGTTTCCTAAACTGTACTAGTCCATTTGCCTGCATTTGGCCCATATCCCTCTAAACTTTTCCTATTCATGTATCTGCCCAATTTTTAAAAAAATATTGTAACTGTACTCATTTCTACCTCTTCCTCTGGCAGCTCATTCCATACATGCACCACCCACTGTGTGAAAATGTTGCCTCTCAGGTCCCTTTTAAATCTTTCCCCTCTCACCTCAAACCTATGCCCTCTAGTATTAGATTCCCCTACCCGGGGGGGGAAATGACCTAGGGTATTCACATTAACTACGCCCCTCATGATTTTATAAACATCTATAAGGTCTCCCCCCAGCCCCTACGCTCCAGGGGAAAATGTCCCAGCCTATCCAACCTCTACTTATGACTCAAACCCTCCAATCTCGGTAATATCCTTGTAAATCTTTTTTGCAACCTTTCAAGTTGAAGAACATCCTTTCTATAGAAATGTTCTGGTATCATCATTCAGTCTCAGAGTTGTTACCCGCTACATTCTTCTGCTTTTGTAGTGAAAACCTCCCTTTAATTTTTTATGTCTTTACTTAAGCATTCTTCTCCTGGATACACAGATCTAGGAGGTGTTTTTGATTTACTTCCGACGTTCACCCATGTATTTTTTGCGCATTGCAATCTGACCTTGACCTATTAAGACCTCTGAGCGTGTGGACATGATGACCAGCTCATGAATCAGTGATATCACATGACTCTGTCTAATCTTTCAATGTCATTTATTGAAAAGTATTATTGTCAAAGTGTGAATCCTTATCACCTCTTGGAATCTCTGTTTTAGTTCCCCGAATCAACAGTTGATGTTAGTTTTTCAAGTTCATTCACACTTGCCTTCTAGCCAATCAGAACCTTTGTCCTAGACTTTCCTGGCGCCCCAATGTCATGTAAACTTTTTTTGCATAGTTAGGAACATATAAACATAGAAAATAGGAGCAGATTTAGGTCATTCAGCCTTTCGAGCCTGCTCCACCATTCAATATGATCATGGCTGATTTGATCACCCAACTCAGACCCCTGTTCCCACTTTCTCCCAATGCCCTTTGATCACTTTAGCCCCAAGAACTATATCTAACTCCTTCCTGAAATCATTCAATGTTTTGGCCTCAATCACTTTCTGTGACAGAGAATTCCACAGGCTCGCCACTCTTTGGGTGAAGAATTTTCTCCTTATCTCAGTCTTAAATGGCCACCCCATATCCTTAAATTCTCCCATAGTCCCTACATTTAGTGTCATCAATCATTATTCTCTGTGACACTCATTTGTACTTGAAACTCATTTGGAATGAAAACCTGTAAGAGTTACAGTCACACTTCCAATATTTTCTCTGATATACAACGCTTGTCTCCCAAGCTATTCTCCGGACTTACTGCAACTATTCCAATGCTCACTTGGACAGTCTTTCACAGTCTTTCCCACTGACTGCTCAACTATCTTGATCTCATCCAAAGCACTACTGCCTGTATCCTAACTCACACAAAATCCCATTCATCCATCACAGCTGAGCGACATTTCCTGATGATTCAGTAACACTTCAGTTTAAAACTCACGCCCTTATTTACTTCTTCAAAGGTGGTAGAAACAGTTTTTGTGTTTTTAACATAGAGGTAGATGGAATCTTCATGAGCAAGAGGTTATCAGGGATCAGCAGGAATATTGAGTATTCATTTCAGCCATGATCATGTTGAGGTTGGTTGGCTCACTGAGCTGGTTTGTTGTTCCACAGACGTTTTGTTACCGTGCTCGGTAACATCCTCAGTGCAGCCTCTGATGAAGCGTCAGTGTGTTTTCCTCCCTGGTTTTTTAAACTCTGGGGTCCGTTGCGATGGATTGCCTCACTTCCGGGTTTCCTTCGTAGTGGAATGTATATGGGGTCAAGTTCAATGTGTTTATTAATAGCCTGCTTCGTGGAGTGCCATGCTTCCAGGAATTCTCGTGCTTGTCTTTGCCTAGCCTGTGCCAGGATCTTGGTGTTGTCCCAGTCGAAGTGGTGGTTCTCCTTGTCCATGTGGATTGAGATGGGTGAGTGTCTTTTTGTAGCCGGTTGGTGTTCATGTACCCTTGTTGTTTGTTTCCTTTCTGTTTGTCCGATGTAATGTTTCTCGCAGTCTCTGCAGGGGATCTTGTAGATGACTTTGGTCCTGTCCATGACGGGGAGGGGGTCTTTAGTTCGGGTGAGCACTTATCGTAGGGGTGATGTGGGTTTGTGTGCCACTCTGACGCCCAGCGGTCATAGAAGTCTTGTGGTGAGTTCTGACGTGTTCCTGATGTAGGGTAGTGTGATGAGTGTGTCGGGGCATGTAGGATCTTTCTGATGCTGTTCCTGTAGGCATCTCCTGACCCAGTTCTTTGGAATGGATATCGTCAGAACTCACCACAAGACTTCTACGACCGCTGGGCATCAGAGTGGCACACTAACCCACATCACCCCTACGATAAGTGCTCACCCGAACTAAAGACCCACTCCCCGCCATGGACAGGACCAAAGTCATCTACAAGATCCCCTGCAGAGACTGCGAGAAACATTACATCGGACAAACAGGAAGGAAACTAACAACAAGAGTACATGAACACCAACTGGCTACAAAAAGACACGACCAATACTCACTCACCTCAATCCACATGGACAAGGAGAACCATCACTTTGACTGGGACAACACCAAGATCCCGGGACAGGCTAGGCAGAGACAAGCACGAGAATTCCTGGAAGCATGGCACTCCATGAAGCAGGCTATTAATAAACACATTGAACTCGACCGCATATACATTCCACTACGGAGGAAACCCGGAAGTGAGGCAATCCATCGCAACGGACCCCAGAGTTTAAAAACCAGGCGGGAAAACACACCGACACTTCATCAGAGGCTGCACTGAGGATGTTACCGAGCACGGTAATGAAACGCCTACGGAACAACAAACCAGCTCGGCGAGCCAACCAACCTCAACATCCACAACCTGAGCTACAGATCTACTCCAAAACCTCAGAGCCGTGATCATGTTGAATGGCAGAGCAGGTTTGAGGGGTAGGCCAAAAAGCTTACTGTTGCACCTAATTCCTATGTGCGTATGCTTTCACATGCTTCTGCATGGCTTTACCCCTCCCTAGTTATAGGGTGGCACGGTGACTCAGTGGTTAGCACTGCTGCCTCACTGCTCAGAGACCCAGGTTTGATTCCAGCTGCAGGTGACGGTCTATGTGGAGTTTGCAAGTTCTTCCCGTGTTTGCGTGGGTTTCCTCCTGGTGCTCCAGATTCCTACTATAGTTCAAAGATGTGCAGTTTAGGTGGATTGGCCATGCTACAGTGCCCATAGTCCAGGGATGTGCAAATTCGGTGGATTAGCCATAGGAAATACACAGTTACAGGAGTAGGGTAGGGGGGTGGGTCTGAGTGGAATGTTCTTCAGATGGTGTGGGAGGATTCAATGGGCTGAATGGCCTGTTTCCATACTGTAGGGATTCTAGTTCAGTAACTGCCCCAGCTGTATAAACATCCAAAACCTCTGTGCTCCTCCAATTCCGTGCATCTCTGATTTTGATTACTACTAGCCTCATGCATTCAACTCCAAGCTCAAGAACACCTTTCCTATCTCTCTGTTTTGCACATTTTCTTTGAGCACCCTTAAAATATGACTCAAATATTCCATCCCAGGAATGAGTTGTGTGAATCATCTCTGAATTACTTTTATTGTAATTACGTCGTATTTTCCAAATAAGGAGACCACAACTGTAGAGGTAGTTTTGGAAAAACATTTCTAATTTTATATTCCCTTCCCTTTGCAATAAACAATACTCCATTGGCTTTCCAGCTCACTTGTTAATAATACTTGTGAATCATGTATCAGGACACCCTCTGTACACACATTTTGCAATCTCTCTCTGCTCATCCTTTCTTCCTGCCAAAATGGACTGCAAATGGTCAAACCCTACAAAAGGCACACTGCAGAGCTGTCGGGAGCTCCTGTAGTCCCTTCATTGATTCAGGATGCCCAAAAGCACTTTATAACCAAAGAAGGTTCTGCACGGTAGACTAATTAGTAGTTAGGTTACATGGGATTCAGGGTGAGCTTGTCAATTGGATACATAATTGGCTTAATGACAGGAGGCAGAGTAATAGTAGTGGAGACAGCAAGAACTGCAGTTGCTGGAGTCAGAGATAACAGTGTGGAGCTGGAGGAACACAGCAGGCCAGGCAGCATCAGATGAACTGGAAAGCTGACGTTTCAATTTGGGACCCTTCTTCAGAAATGGGGGAGAGGGAAGGGAGCTCCGAAATAAATAGAGACGAGAGGTGGGGGAGGTAGGTGGGATGGTGATAGGTGAGTGCAGGTAGGCAATGGTGAGGATTGGTCAGTGGGAAGGGTGGGGTGGATAGGTGGGAGAGAGGATGGACACAACCACTACCCTTTACCTGCACTCACCTATCACCATCCTACCTGCCTTCCCCAGCACCACCCTTCCTCTCTCTGTTTATTTCCCAGCTCTCTTCCCCCTCTCTATTTCTGGAGTAGTAGTGGAGGTTGCTTTTCCGACTGGAGGCCTGTCACCAGCAGTGTCCCGCTGGGATCGGTTCCGGGTCTTTGACCGGTTTGACCGGTTTGTCATTCATATCAATGATTTAGTTGAGAATATAGAAGGCATGGTTAGTAGGTTTTCCAATGACACCAAAATTGGTGGCATTGTAGATGGTGATGAAGGTTTCTTAAGATTACAAAGGGATCTTGATCGAATGGGCTAAAAAATCTGGATAGATGTAAGTTACTGAATTTTGGTAAAACAAACAAGGCCAGGACTTATACAATTAATAGTAGGGCCTTGGCTAGTGTTGTAGAACAGAGAGATCTGGGGTGCAGGTATATAATTCCTTGAAGTTTGTGGCACATATTGAAGTTTGTTACATATGACAGGATGGTTAAAAAGGCATTTGGCTCGCTTGCATCCATCGCTCAGCTCTTTGATTATAGGAGTTGGGACATTATGAGTTCTCTCCTGGAATTCTGTGTCCAGTTCTGGTCAGTCAGTTATTGGAAGGGTATTATTAAGCTGGAAAAGGTTCATATATAAATTTACCAGGATGTTGCCAGGTTTGGAAGGTTTGAATTATAAAGAAAGGCTGGATAGGCTGAGATTTTTTTCACTGGAGCATAAGAGATTGAGAGATGACCTAATAAAAGTTTATAAAGTAATGAGAGGTACAGATAGAGTTAATGGTAGCTGTCTTTTCCCTAGGATGGCAGAAGTCAAGGCAAGGGGACACATTTTTAAAGTGAGAGGAGAGAGATTTGAAAAAGACATGAAAGGCACTTATTTTACACCGACGGTGGTTCAATTGTTGAATAAACTTTCTGAAGAAGTAGTGGATGCGGGTACAATTACAATGTTCAAAGGACATTTGGATGGATCTATGAATAGAAAAGGTTTGGAGGGATATGGACCAGGAGCAGGCAGGTGACACTAGTTTAGTTTGGGATTATGTTTGGCACGGACTGGTTGGACAGAAGGGTCTGTTTCCTTTTTGTATGAATCTCTGACTCTCTGACTCTATAAGTATGTTTTTTTTCTAGTCATTCTGTGGGATGTGGGCGTCACTGGCTGGCCAGAATTTCTTGCCCATCCCTAGTTGCCATTGAGAAGATGATGGCTTTAGTTGTGAAACATAACAAGCAAACTGAATAGAGTAAAACCTCACAAATAGCAATGCAATAATAACTAGATAATTTGCTTCATTGATGTTAAGTGAAGGAGTAACGCTGGCTGGAACACTGAAGAGAATGCTTTTCTCCAAAATGGTCCTCCCTCATTTAGAATAACAATGATACATGATAACAACGATAAATAACAAAGATGGGTCTAGCTCGGATTTTCAGACTATTGCCCCCTGTCCTGAATTGATTTTAACAGCTGCTGCTGTTTGGTCTCAGTCAGAACTCCACAGAGGTATTGCTACCTCAAAGCTCACAACCCTAAAACTTGAGCTCTTGATCCCTCATGTGATCCCAAACCCCAGATTCTAAAACAACTTGCATGGTGCAAGATCGGACAAGTTTATAAGATTTCAAGGAACATGGACAAGGTGAATAGAAAGCAGCTGTTCCCCTTACTCAAAGGGTCAAAAAGAAGGGAGAGTAACGTTTTAGTGATAGGCAGGAGGTTTAGAGGGGGTTGAGGAAAATTTCTTTCACCCAGAGGCTGGTGGGGGCCTGGAATGCATTGCCTGGGAGGGGAGTTGGGGCAGGATACCTCATAAGCTTTAAAATGTACTTGGATGAGCACTTGAAGTGTCATAACATCCAAGGTTATGGCCCTAGTGTGGGAAAGTGAGAATAGTGTAGATTTAGTGTAGCTTTGGCCGTACAGACCTTGTCAAGCTGAAGGGCCTTTTCTGTATTGTATGATTCTATGAAGTTGCTTGAGTCCCCTGAGGGGCTTCTAAGGTACAATGGAAACAGTCAACAATGTGCTTGTACACTTAAAATGCCTAATTTGTAGAATGGCTTCATCAAAGATTCATGTAAGAGAGCAGTTCAATGAAATAAAATTTGGAAGACCAATTGAAGAAGAAGAGATTAAGTTAACTCATTGTTGAGCAAGTGGCACCATCCAAATGTTCATCATTTAACTCGGCCAGGTGGATTGTGAATATAATTGGAATTCAGAATCATGCTTTCCTGACCATGAAATTCTGCGCAAAATCATTGTGTCTGCATTCCTCTAACTTGTAATTATCGATTTGCGTATCTGACCGAGGTGGACTGCTTTCACTTGTTTGCAGTTTCTTTTTTTTTAAAGATTCAATGTGACCCAAAGCAAATTTCAACAAAGTCAACAAAAAATTGACAGATGGAACAAAACGTGTGTCACATAGTCATTGTACCAATAAATGCGCATTTATCTTGATATCGCTGGGTCATCATAACCTGTGCAATAAGATTACAGCCATGTCAAGCCACATCATCAATTTAACATTAATACATTTTACAAATGTATGTCTGGATAAATTAACAAAAATTTTAGATGGTCATTGCTTTTATAATGAGAATGAAACGCTGTTGTCCATATCACGTTAAGATTTGGGGACCGGTTGTCTCTTCAAAGTTAGTTAGAGGGAATAATATTATTCCAAAATCGTGAACTTTGGTCCTGATAAAAAGTGGATTATTCAGCAACATGACAATCTCAAGTGGTCACCTGGTGCAGGGTTACTGGCTATATATACACGCGAGGCAGAACCCAACCAATTCAAGATTCAACATGAAGGCAATTATTTTCTTGTTGGCTCTCGCCTTTGCGGGTAAGGCAATGCTTAAAACATTCCCCTCTCCTGACCACTGCTATTTTATTAAAGCAAAATCTTGACCATTTGGTAAAGTCTATGCTCATTTATATTTCTTCTTTAATTTTCAGGGAGTGAACATGGCAACAGATATAGTATGTATTTTGTATTCATACACCATCAATATTTTTTGCTGCCATTTCAATTTGATACTTCACAATTTGATGCTATTTAACTGTTTCAATTTATGCAGGTCCCGGCTTCTCTGAAAACAAGTTGCACATTTACAAATACGATGGCGTGATTCTGACTGGACTTCCGGAGAAAGGCTTGAACAGAGCTGGCATTAGAATAAGCAGCAAAGTGAAAATCAGGGGACTAGGGACAAATCAGTACCTGCTTCAGGTATGGAAACTTGTGGATTTTGCTGTGGCATGAGATGAGTGGGATCAAGTGGAAATGAAATAATATCATTCAAGAGATTGCATTGGGTCCTTAAGTGATGGAAATGAGTTTTAGAACTAAAGCACAAGTTCCTACCTGTGATCGGATCTAAGCCGTTTAAACAGTATTAAAGCATCCAAAACAATTAACAATGTGTTTGTAGCGATGATATTATTATTGTTTTGATGACAGGAATGAAGAGTTTTAGAGCGAAGATGGTGAGATCTACCACAGTCACAATTTTCCATGCCATGGTTTTCCAGGTCCAGCCATGCAAATGTGCAAAATAAACTTGTTTACACCTTTCACTAAGAGCAAAAGACAAAAGTGAGATGCTTCAGAAATTCTTGATGACTTTCAAGGCTTATTTGAAACAGGGCTAAAGTAGGTCTAAAGGAGGAAAGTAATGAGTTCTTAGGTTAACAACACTCAAGAAGCTCAACACCATCCAGGACAAAGCAGCCCACTTGATTGGCACCACATCCACAAACATTCACTTCCTCCACTGCCGACAGTGTGTACTCTCTACAAGATACACTGCAGAAATTCAACAAAGATCTTCAGACAGCACCTTCCAAACCCAAGATCACTTGCTTCTAGAGGGACAAGGGCAGCTGATATATGGGAACACCAAGCCACTCATCAACCTGACTTGGAAATATATTGTGATAACAAGGTGTGGAGCTGGATGAACACAGCAGGCCAAGCAGCATCATAGGAGCAGGAAAGCTTGACGTTTCGG
>JAHRHZ010000273.1:17551875-17611490 GCA_024137785.1 Ginglymostoma cirratum | reverse complement strand
CCCGAAACGTCAAGTTTTCCTGCTCCTATGATGCTGCTTGGCCTGCTGTGTTCATCCAGCCCCACACCTTGTCATTCCAGGTAGTAGCTTAGTAACCTTTCTGTGAACTGCCTCCAAAGTATTTAGATATTTCCTTAAATAAGGGGACCAGTACTATTGCAAGTACTCCGGATATGATATCACCAATGCTTTGTGTAAATGAAGCATAACCTCCCAATTCTGTATTAGATTCCCCTCACAACAGACTGTAACAATCCATTAGCTTTCCTGATTATTTGCAGGAACAGCATACTAACCTTTTACAATTTCTGCACTGGGACAGACAAGTCATTCTGCTTCTCAGAGCTCTACAACTTCTTATCACTTTGGTAATGAGCTTTTTTTATTCTTTCTACTAAAATGGACAATTTCACATTTTCCCATATTAAACTCCATTTGCCAGACCTTTGCCCATTCACTTAAAATAACTGTGACTCCTAATGGTTTCCATACATTCTTTTCACAATTTACTTTCCTATAATTATTGTATCATCAGCAAATCTGGCGTTTGTCTCCTTCGTCCAAGTCATTTATTTAATTTGCAATAAGCTGAGGTCCTAGCACCAAGGCCAAGCAGAAACTGGTTAATTTATGCCCACTGTCTGTTCTGTACTAGCTATCAACCTTTTGTCTATGCCAATTTGTGACTCCCTACACCTTAACCTCTTTCTTTCTGCAATTACCTGTGGTATTGCATCTTATTATATGCCTTCTGAAAATCTTGATACTCTACATCTAATAGTTCCCCTTTCAAAGAACACAATTACATTGCATGATTACCTTTAACTTCTCTTAGTGCCTTATTATAACGTAGTTAACAACAAATGTTAATTTAACTGAACTGTTGTTTCCTCAAATCAGGGGAATTTTGGAAAATCAAAACCAATACATCAACTTTTACTTCTTTCAAGACCCTAGGATGAAGTGTCTCAGAGACCTGGGTCTTTATCAGCCTGCAGTTCCAATAATTTACTTGGCACATCTGCACTTTTTCTCCCTCTCTTCTGATTTCCTGAGTTATAGCTATTTCCGGGATGTTACTTGTAACCACTACGGTGAAAACTAATGCAAAATATTTGTTTGATTCATTTGCCATCTCCTTATTCCCATAAGACCATAAGATATAGATTCAGAATTAGGCCATTCATCCCATCCAGTCTGCTCTGCAATTCAATTATGACTGTAATGTTTCTTAACCCCATTCTCCTGCCTAGTCCCCATAATCCTTGAATCCCTTACTAATCAGGAACCTATCTATCTCTGTTTTAAATACACTCAATGACTTTGCAATAATGAGTTTCACAGAGTCACCATCCTCTGGCTGAAGAAATTCCTCTTCATCTCAGTTCTAAAGGATCAACCTTTCACTCTGAGGCTATGTTCTCGGGTCCAAGTCTCTCCTACTAGTGGAAATATCTTCTCCAGTCCACATGCCCCTCAGTATTCTGTAAGTTCAGTCAGATCCCCCTCAACCTTCTAAACTGCCTCCAGTACAGACCCGGAGTCTTCAACCATTCCTCATATGACAAACCCTTCATAAAGTACAAAGAATAAAGAAAATTACAGCACAGGAACAGGCCCTTCAGCCCTCCAGGCCTGTACCAACATGCTGCCTGTCACAACTAAAACCCCCTACCCTTCTGGGGACCGTATCCCTCTATTTCCATCCTATTCATATATTTGTCAAGACGCCCTTTAAAAGTATCTGCTTCCACAACCTTCCCCAGCAGCGAGTTCCAGGCACCCACCACCCTCTATGTAAAAAACTTGCCTCGTACATCACCTTTACTCCTTGCCCCTCACATCTTAAACCTATGCTCCCTAGTAACTAACTCTTCCACCCTGGGGAAAAAGCATCTTACTGTCCACTCTGTCCATGCCCTTCATAATCTTCTCAACCTCTATCAGGTTGTCCCTCAACCTGCATTGTTCCCGAGAGAACAACCCAAGTTTCTCTAAATAAAAACCAAAAGAACTACAGATGCGGTAAATTTGGAACAAAAACAAAGTTGCTGGAAAAGCCCAGCAGGTCTGGCAGCATCTGAGAAGGAAAAGACAGAGTTAACGTTTCGGGTCTGGTGACCCTTCTTCAGAACAGTTCTGAGGAAGGGTCACTGGACCCGAAACGTTAACTCTATCTTTCCCTTCACAGATGCTGCCAGACCTGCGGGGCTTTTCCAGCAACTTTGTTTTTGTTTCAAGTTTCTCTAACCTCTCCTCATAGCTAATGCCCTCCACACCAGGCAACATCCTGGTAAATCTTTTCTGTACCCTCTCCAAAGCCACCACATCCTTCTGGTAGTGTGGCGATCAAAATTGAACACAATATTCCAAATGTGGCCGAACTAAGGTTCTATAAAGCTGCAACATCACTTGCCAATTTTTAAACTTCATGCCCAGGCTGATGCAGGCGAGCATGCCATATGCCTTGTTGACTACCTTCTCTACCTGCGTTGCCACTTTCAGTGACCTGTGTGTCTATACACCCAGATTCCTCTGCCAATCAGTACTCTTAAAGGTTCTGTCATTTACTGTGTATTTTCCATCTGGATTAGACCTTCCGAAATGTATTACTTCACATTTTTCCGGATTAAATTCCATCTGTCATCTCTCTGCCTAAGTCACCAACTGCTGCTGTATCCTCTGATGGTCCACATCGCTATCCGAAATTCCACCAACCTTTGTGTCATCCACAAACTTAGTAATCAAACCAGTTACATTTTCTTCCAAATCAGGTCCGAACACTGATCCCTGAGGAACGTCACTAGTCACAGCCCTCCATTCATCCCCAGCATCATTCTTCTAAACTTCCTCTGGGCCCCCTCCAATGTCAGCAGATCCGTCCTTAGATACGATGCCCAAAACTGCTCACTATCAAATGCAGTCTGACCACAGCCTTAAACAGCCTCAGCAGTACATCTTGACTCTTGTATTCTAGCCCTCTTGAAATTAATGCTGACATTGTATTTGCCTTCCTAACTATCAACTGAACCTGCATGTTAACCCTAAGAGAAACTTGAACTAGGACTCCCAAGTCCTATTGTGCTTTAAATTTCCAAAGTCTTTCTCCATTTAGAAAATAGTCTACACCTCTCTTCTTCCTACCAAAGTGCACAACCTCACACTTTCCCATATTGTATTCCATCTGCCACTTCTTTGCCCGCTCTCCTAGCCTGTCCAAGTCCTTCTGCAGGCTCTCTGTCTCCTCAACACTACCTGTCCCTTCACCTTCTACCAGTCAATCCTCTATACATTTTCCCATACATGTGTTCTCCTGGACCAACACTCCCTTTCCCATTCTTTTCGAAATATCAACAGAAGATCTCACCACCTGCTCCTATATTTCTAGCCATGTTTTCCCTCATATTCTCATTTTACTTCATTATTAGTCTTTTAATTATTTTTTGCTTTTTTTATATATTTGTACTATCTTCTGACTTGCCACCAATCTTTGCACAACTGAATGTTTTTTTTCCCCTGAAGTTTGTCAACCTTACCTTGTACACATAATATGGGGCTTTGTGGTTATCATCCCAGTACCTGCCAGTAATAGATTTGGACAGCTGCTGTATAATGTCTTTGTATGGGACCACCTTCGCATCTTGAGAACCGCACAGACCAACTCCGAAGGGATTTTCTTCCAAATTACATCTACCAGGCTGTAAAATACAAAAAGGAAGAGAAAAGAGAATTTGTGAGCATGGTTACTTTGCAAACTATAAAAGGGGTCTGACAGAATAAAAGATAATCTATTTAAGGCTGAGATAAACTGGAATTCCATGTCTCAGAGGCTAGTGAATCTTTGGAATTTTCTACCTCACAGACCAATGGAAAATTAATCACTGAGTATGTCAAAGACAGAGACTGAGAAAGTTCTAAATGCTAAAATCAGGGGAAAGGGGAACAATACAGAAAAATGGTGCTGAGGTGGAAGATCAGCTATAATGTAGTTGAATGGTGCAGCAGACTCGAGGTGCTGAATGGTCTACTGAGAGAGTCAGAGGTATACAGCCAAGAAACAGGTCCTTCAGGCCACCATGTCTATGTTGACCAGCAAACACCATACTACACTAATCCCATTTACATGCACATCGCCCATAGCCCACTATGCCCTGGGCTACTGATGCTTCTTAAATGTTGAGTACCTGCCTCCATGACCCTCCCAGGCAGTACCTTCCATATTTCTACCACCCTCTGCATGAAAATGGCTTTTCTCAGATCTGCTGTAAAGACTTACTCCTCAATTTAAACTCATGCCATTCGGTCTTAGAAATGTCTGCCATGGGAAGAGATTCTCATGATCTACTTTCTCTATGACTCTCAGAATTGCATATACCTCAATCAGACCCTCCACCACCACCCTAAACCTGGCATTCTCTGCTCCAGTGAAAACAAACCCAGCCTATCCAGTCTGTCCTCATAACTGAGACTTTTCATCCCAGGCAACATCCTGGTGTTTCTCCTCTGCACTCTCTTCAGTACAATCATGTCTTTCTAATAGTGTAGTGACCAGTAGTACACACATTATTCCATCTGTGGCCTAACCAATGCTTTATAAAATTGTAACAAGACTTGCTGCTTCAATATTCTACACCCCAGATTATGAAAGCCAGTATTCTGTGTGCCTTCTTCATCACCCTGACACCTTGAGGCATTTATGGACTGAAACACCAAGGTCCCTTTGTTCCACAGTACTCCTTAGGGACCGACCATTTGTTGTGTAAACCTTCCCTTATTTTTCCTCCCAAGATGCACTGCCTCACACTTAATAGAATTAAATTCCATCTGCCATTGCTCTGTCCAATTCACCAGCTGATCAACATCAGACTGTAGCCTGAGACCATCCTCCTCCCTATCAACAACACTCTTAATTTTCATGCCATGTGCAAACTTACTAATTATGCCTTCTACGTTCATGTCCAAGTTGTTAATGTACATAACAAACACAAAGTGTCCTAACACCAATCCCTATGATACACTGCTGGTCACGGGCTTCCAATCACAAAAACATTCCTCCACTATCAACCTTTGCGTCCTATTTGCAAGCCAATTTTGGATCCGGTTTGCCATTCTTCCTTGGGTCCCATGGGCTCTTACCTTTTCAGATCAGCCTTCCTTGTGGGATCCTGTCAAAGCCCTTACTGAAGTTCATGTAAACCACTTCAATTGCACTAGCTTCATTTGGGCACCTTTTCAAAAGACTAGACTAAATTAGTCAGGATCTCTGTCTAACAAAGCCATGCTGACTATCCCTGATCTATCTCTGCCTTACCAAGTGTTAATTAATCCTGACCTTCAGAATTTTTTCTAACAATTTCCCTACCACTGACATCGGACTAACTGGTCTGTAATAATCTGGCCTATCCCTGCAGCCTTCCTTGAACAAAGAAACCACATTAACTATCCTCCAGTCATCTGGCACTTCATCTGTTTGCCAGCAAAATATTAAATATCTCCACCCGGGCCCAGTAATCTCCTCTCTTATCTCCCATAGCAGCCTGGGACACATCTCATCAGGCTTTGGGAATTTATGTACCTTTACAGCCACTAAAACATGCAATACCTCCTCCTTGTTAATCTTAACGTGTTCTGGAACCTCAACATCCAGCTGAAATCCCTGGTCTAGCACTGCCCGTCTCTCGTAGGATTATCTACATGCTGGCAACTCTCCTGGATACACCCGGTCTAATCCCTTCATACTAAGGTGATACCAGTTAATTTTAATACCAGTTAAAGTTGAAATCCCCTACTATAACACTGTTTCTCTCACACCTTTCTGTGATTCGCCTACTCCTGCACCTATTTCCTATGTTCCTACATGGTAGCAGCCTGACTGACCTCCAAGTGCACAGGCTATGGCAGAAATTTGACAGAAAAGAAATGACTTAAAATCTCAAAACCAAAATTGAACATTGTTCTTGTTCAACAAGACCATTAAGAGTTACTGAACCGAGGAATTCAGATCATTAACCATCTAATGGAATAGTGGAAGAAGCTCAACAGATTGAGACATCTACTTTAGATCCTCCGTTCATTTTCTCTGCAAATAGATGTGCTTTGAGAAATGATTTGAGAAGCTTCCATTTACAGACTGGAAGGAGCAGTTGAAGAAAACCTTCAAAGAAACAAAAGACTACGCGTTTTGGTGAATGTAAACCCAGACAACAATCAGTGCTCACAAACGGAAGTTAATGGAAAGTAAAAATAGAGGGGAAGGTATTAACAATATTAATGCAAAAATTGTAAAGATTTTGAAAGCGAGTGAACTGAGGATGCTCTGATTGGACAGTTAATGTATCAGCGAGATGTGTTTTGGATAAATGGATTCATGCTTATTTCTTATAAATTTTAATACAAACTAATCACTTTTCCTTACCTCAAAGAAGCGCTCACAGGGATAGTCATAACCAAACCATGGAACTCCCATTACCAGCTTTTTGGGATCAATACCTAGCTTAATATAAGCGGAGAGACCTAAAGGTGTAAAATGATGACTATGTTAGATGAAGAATGACACAAGTCAGGCATGATGTGGAGGTGTTGATGTTGTACTGGGGTGGACAAAGTTAGAAGTTACACGACATCAGGTTATAATCCAACAGGTTTTTTTTTTGAAATCACAAGCTTTTGGAGCACTGTTCCTTCAAAAACGTGTGAGTTCAAATTAACCTTACCAGGGAGGCGATGGCCTAGTGGTATTATTGCTGGATTGTTAATCCAGAGACCCAGATAATGTTCTGGGGACCCTGCTTCAAATCCCACCACGGCAGATGGTGGAATTTGAATTCAATAAATATCTGGAATTAACAATGTAATGATGACCATGAATCCATTGTTGATTGTCAGGAAAAACCCATCTGGTTCACTAATGTCCTATAGGGAAGGGAAACAATCATTCTTACCAGGTCTGGCCTACATGTGACTCCAGACCCACAGCAACGTGGTTGACTCTTAACTACCCTCTGGGCAATTAGGGATGGGCAATAAATGCTGCCTGGCCAGCGACACCCTCATCCTGTGAATGAATTTTAAAAAACGATAACCTGGTGTCATGTGACTTCTGACAAATCAGGCGGGTCTTAAACCATGTGCGTATGATTTACATACCTGAAAAAACTTTATCATAGGGAGCATTTGCTTTTGCAAAGCATTCATCCCACATCTGACTCTGCACATCAAAGGATTTCACCACTAAGAAGTCACAGGCCTTTGCGAGTTCCACAAAATCATAGCATTGATCATTCACACAATGAGGAGACCAGGGCGCGCTAAATGTAACCTGAGGACCAGAATATAATTTAAAGTTAAATTAGCCTCAAACCTATGTTTGACCTAAGCAGTATTTATAAAAGTGGTTTCATAGAATCCTACAGTGCGGAAACAGGCCCTTCAGCCCAAAAGGTCCACACCGACCCTCACAGCATCCCACACAGACCCATCCCCCTATAACCCACTTAATCTACACATCCCGGAACACTACAGGCAATTTAGCATGGCCAATCCACCCAGCCTGCATGTCTTTGGACCGTGGGAGGAAACCAGAGCACCCAGAGGAAACCATACAGACACAGGGAGAATGTGCAAACTCCACACAGACAGTCGCCCAAGGGTGGAATCAAACCCAGGTCCCAGGTGCTGTGACGCAGCCATGCTAACCACTAAGCCACCATGCCACATTTCTTGGAATGTGAACCTAGGGTAGTTCCATAGAATCATAGGACCATACAGCACAGAAGAGGCCCTTTGGCCGATTGAGTCTGCACTGACAAAAACGATCCTAAATCTAAAATAGTCCCATTTTCCTGCACTTAGCCCATGCCTTGAATGTTAAGACATTGTAAGTGCTCATCCAAGTACTTGGGTGCCTTCAACCACCCTCTGAGACATTGCAGATTCCCACCACTCTCTGGGTAAAATGTCTTTTCCTCAAATCTACTGGCTTTCACCTTGAAATTATGCCTCTTTATTATTGACCCTTCAACTAAGGGGAACAGCTGCTTTCTATTCACTCTGTCCATGCCCCTCCTCATAACCATATACACCTCTATCAGGAACACCCCTTGCCTCAACCTTCTATAAAGAAAACAACTTGAGTTTATCCAGCCTGTCTTCATCGCTGATGAATGCTCCATCCAGGCAACATCCTGGGGAATCTCCTCTGAGTCCCCTTCAGTATAATCATATCTTTTCTATAGTGTAGTGACTAGAACTGCACGTGGTACTGCAGTTCTGGCCTAACTAAAGTCATGTACAGCTGCAACATGACCTTCCTGTTCTTATAATCTATGCCTCAATTGATGAAGGCAAGCACCCTGCCTACATTCTTAACTACCCTATTAACCCGTCCTGCCACCTTCAGGGATCTGTCGACAAGCTCCCAAGATCCCTCTGTTCCTCTGAACTTCCTAGTGCCCTGCTATTCATTGAACACTCCCTTGTCGTGTTAGTTCTTCCAAAGTGTATCACTTCACATTTATCAGGGTTAAATTCAATATGCTTAGAAATGCAATCAGATCAATAATACCAGCCAATGAGGAATGGCAGTAATCCACCAGGTGGTAGATCCATCTGATTATTATCTTGAAATTTTATGCGTGGCTCACACAATTTCAATGGCAGTTCAGGTAGTTTTTCTAGGAAAATTCAGGCTAAAAGTGTAAAATTTTTTTAGCTTAAGGGTTGTGGGGTAATTTGGACAGACATGCCAACCAGGTCAAGTAGTGAGGAAACTCCAATCTTCAGTTAGACCTTTGCTTCTAATACTGGCTTTCAAAGAACTGTTTAGCATGGCCTCAATAGACTGTGCTGAACCATTACTTATAACCATAAGTGAGAATCAATACCTTTTCATAATTATGCCGGAAGCAATGTCTTTGCAGAAATTACCCAAAAAAAAAAAGCAGTGGAAAGGTTCACCTTACTACTTTTTACAAGTTATGGGTTGCCCAAAGAAATGCAATCAGACCAAGGATCAAATGTTACATCAGAAATTTTCAAACAAATAATAGTTTTGGAAGTAAGCAATTTAGCTCTTGTGCTTATCACAATCTCACAGTGCATTGGAAAGATGACATTAGACTTTGAAAACTATGATAGAGCTTATCTTCATGAATAGTATGAATAGCTGAACCTAGTTGTGAGAAACCATTTCAACTGGCTGCGGATACCAATGACATCAGTGTCAGTGCAGTGTTGTGACAGAAAGTTGAGATGGGGAGCAAACAGCCACTCAGTTATGTTTTTGAAAGGATGATTTTGTTTTGTCAAGAGAAATATTCAATGGTGGAGAAAGATGAACTGAAAAAAAATTTGTCTTATTCAAATTTTGAGATCTAAATATCAAAAAGGCCTATAGGAACGTAGGTGTTTTAAATAAAATAAAAGCAAATGTGTGAGCAAAATTACTTGTGTAGAATATGGTTATTATAAAAGTCAATGTATGTTTAATGTAAATATATTATTACTGACAATGCAAACAGAGATAGTGCTGATGACAAATTGTGATAGAAGATTAAATTGCCTCTTTTGGATAGCTTTCCATTTCTTCCTTCCAGATAGTCAAGATAAAAGCGTATACTATCATTTGGGAATTTGCTTTTTAAGGCAGAGATAAAGCAGAATTTTGCTTTTAGTTCTGTGGAAGCGATTTTTTAACAGGTTAGCAAGCTATTTTGAAAGAACAAACTAGACATATAATTTCCAAGAGAGCATGAGAGTTAACATAAATGCCCCAACTAGAAACCTCTGGTGTTAACTGATGGAGTGTTTACAATACTGAGTTTTATGATACACAGAAAAACACATGGTCGGGGCGAAATGTGGCCTGAGTTCTGTTCAGCTCAGAAGAGTTAGATTTCAGTTCAGAAGAACACTTTTATCCTGGCAGAAAGAGTAGACTGTTCATTGTGCGGGCATCACACTTACTAGGGGAGTTTCGATTGGTTTTTAGAAATTCCAGATCATGATAGTTTTTAGAAGTCTCTTGGCTATTAGAACGGAAAAGGAATCCAGGACTTCAACTTGAAGAATGTCCCTAGGCCATGAAAACTAGACAGATTTAATTAAGTAAGAAATTAAAGTGTTAAGGTAGAAGTAGTACATCAATAAGATTGAGTAACTCTGAAGGCTGAGAAAATGCCTCAGTCTTTGTTTATAATCATGTCTTTATAATTAAATATAGAAACACAAAATGTCTTGTTCTTCTTAGTAAAAGGCTTTTACCTGGGATCCTGGTACTTCTTTGTGGAACACTTGTACAGTATCCCTAACCATTCTGGTTAGTTCATTGTAAAGTACAGATTCATTGTTAATCGCGAGCCTCACTTCCAAATTGATGCCATCCATATGCAGTGTTTTTATAAAACCAACATTGCGAGTGATCCATCTCTTGCTGCGAATTTTATCAACCAAAATTTCAAGGCTTACCTCTCCTGGGAAACAGGTTAGAAACAGCAGCTTACATCTTCAACATCACTTGCAAAACAAGGTCTGAAATCACATGACACCAGTTTACAGTCCAACAGGTTTATTTGAAAATACAAGTGATCAGAGCCTTACTCCTTCAGGTGAGAGTGAAAGCGGTAGCATCAGACATAGAATTTATAAGTAAAAGATCAAAGGGTCACACCACTGATAAGAATGTATTAAACAAACCTACGATGCTGTTAAATCTTTAATCAGTTAGAAGGTTTTAATTGATTAATATATATATGTAAATCCCCGAATTCCTTTCAAGTCACTGTCCTGAGAGAGTTACAGGTTTTATCAGTGTAAAGAAAAGGTGACATTATAGGTCAGACAATGCACGTTAGGTGTGAGGCCTTATTTACCTGCCTTCTATTTTGTTCAAAAAGCACACAATTTATAGACATTCAGTCAATGTGGTGTTTTATAAATTCTTACTTTAGAAATAAAACCAGTCTGACTCCAAACCAAAACACAAACAGATTCTAAATAAGGCCTCACACCTAACGTGCATTGTCTGACCTAAAACATCGCCTCCTCTTTACACTGATAAAACCTTTAGTTCTCTCAGGGCAGTGACTTCAAAGGAATTCAGGGATTTACATGTACATATTAATCAATTAAAACCTGCTATCTGATTAAAGATTTAACAGCATCTTAGGTTTGTTTAGTACATCCTCATCAGTGGTGTGTCCCTTCAATCTTTTACTTACAAAATATCTGTATGTTACTATCTCTCTCACTATCACCTGAAGAAGGAGTGAGGCTCCGAAAGCTTGCGTTTTCCAATAAACCTGTTGGACTATAACTTGGTGTTGTGTGATTTCTGACCTTGTCCACCCAGTCCAACACCGGCATTGCCACATCATTTGCATAACAAGGTATCCCAAAATAATTTGCAACACAGAACTACCAATGTCAAGCAAGAAGTAGGAAAGGATAATTTAGCTAGAATTTTGATTGATGTATTGCATTTCACAGCCTTGCAATGTCTTTAAGTAGTAGGTTGCTGATTAATTATTGTTATAGTGCAATTCTTGTTGTTCTGTAAGCAGATGTGATTGCCCTATAAATAGGAGTTTGCAACACATGGACAAAGACAGCCAAGTTTAAATACAGTGTACTGGTGAAGCAATGTCAGAACGTGTTAGATTGTTCAAGCAAGGGGCTCTGATGTCATTCAGTCTGCATTATAAATCTTGCTTTGCAAAAAAAGGTGATTCTTTAATTGAATATTGTTTTAAAATAAGCAACTTAAAGATGAAACTGCAACACAGGATGCAGCGGCAACACTATTGGTGAGGTCCTCATTACTCTGCAGCAAGTTTACAAATACCGGTGTCATTTAACCTGCAAACAACATCAGTAAATATAAATATAAACATGGGGAGGCAATGGCCAAGTGGTATTGTCACTGGATTGTTAATCCAGAGACCCAGGTAATGTTCTGGGGACCTGGATTTGAAATCTGTCATGGCAGATGGTGGAGTTTGAATTCAACAATTAAAAAAAATCTGGACTTAAGGGTCTACTGATGACCATGAATCCATTGCCGATTGTTGGGAAAAAAAAACACCTGGATTCCCTAATGTCCTTCAGGTAAGGAAACTGTCATCCTTACCTGGCCCGGCCTGCATGTGACTCCAGACCCACAGCAATGTGGTTGACTCTCAACTGCCCTCTGGGCAATTAGGGATGGGCAATAAATGCCGACTTAGCCAGCAATGCCCACATCCCATGAATCAGTAAAGAAAAAATTTATATAGATTAGTACCTGTAACACAGTAAAGTGGCTCAAGACTCCTGTCTGATGTAAGGATAAATACAAAATACACATACAATTTATTTTAGAGTTTGGAATTTGAACTGGTGACTTGTGAGTTTGGACTGCGTGCATGAGGGGTTTGAAGGATTAACTAGACAATATTTCAGGATCCAAATTTTTTTTAAGGTGATAAGGACAAAGGACCCCCTTGACTGATAATGAAAACCTGTTTACATTGGGAGGGTTTTACAAGTAAACAAATATTCATGGAAAGCTTTTGTTTTAGTTCTGAATGGAGGTCCTATGAAAGTTCGAAGCGTGATACAGTTTCCCCTGAAGAAAGGAGTTAATTTAGGACTGTTAGGAAGCGGGTTACCTTGGTGTTAGTGTATTAGTGTGGTCATTCCATACCCAGAAGTCATAAAAAGTCAGTTGTGTGATAAATTAAGGAAAAAGCTACCAAACTTTCAAGGCCAGGTCCTGTAAAAAAGACAGGTAAGTCAAATCTACGCAAAAACAGAAATTGCTGGAAAAGCTCAACAGGTCTGGCAGCATCCGTGGAGAGAAAGCAGAGTTAATGTTTCCGGTCCAGTTACCCTTCCTCAGAACATTTATGTATGTGTTGAGAAGGGAAGTCTCTCTTGTAAAGTGATGGTGCGAAGGTAAATATGATCATATTTAAAATATGTATTTAGAAATCTTTCAAACATGTAAATAGATTGGTTCTTTTGATTTTTTTTCCCTTTGCATAAAACATTTCTGTTTTATTTTAGAAATGAGATCTGCAGTACAGTGTGGTTGTGCTTCATTCAGAGGTGGTGCTGGTATAGGAGAAATGTCACTGAATTGGAACACCAAGCCAGTACTGTGGGGACATGGTTTTAAAGCCCATCATTGCAGATAGTGAAATCTTCATTCAATAAAAATTTGGAAGAGCGAGCTGGCATAATGCCATAAAAAATCTAGCTGATTAATACCCTTTAGGGAAGGAAACTGCCATCCTTTACTCGTCTGGCCTACATGTGACTCCATACCTGTAGCAATGTAGTTGACTCTTAACTGGTCTCTGGGCAATTAGGGGTGGGCAATAAATGCTTGCCTAGCCAGTGATGCCCACATCCTGTAAATGAATTTTTTAAAATATGAAGAATGAACCAAATACGATTTAACAGCCCAGATTTCAACCTGGGATCTTACTTTCCTGTAAACAGCTGGTATCATACAGAAACAGTGGTAGAGAGATTGAAAAATGGAGTAAGTTGAAGTGTAAGTGTGAAAAACATAGCCAGAAGAAGGAAAGCAGGAGGTATCTATAGATGACAGTTTGATTGAACATGACTGCACATACGGGCAACCCCATCAGACAGACTGTGTAATGTGAGAGAATTCCACCTGACTGAATGTTGTAGAAACAATCAGCTCCAAGCAGGAAGCAAGTAACCAGACTGCAGCAAGTCCTCAGGTTAAATCTTGAACCAGCCATAAGATCCAGCACAATTATAATCAGTCTGCAGATGACTTGGTAAGTAAGTACCTCTGGCGACTGCTAACTTGTTAGGTCTCTGTACAGGTTGTCTTGACTATTTATCAGCATTTCCTTCATTGAAACCAGGAACTCAAGAAATTTGTAAACTGATTCTAATTGTGGCCATATTTCCTGGTGTTTTATGATTATATTAAACATTAGTATAAAGCTGGTGTCAAGTCCCTGATGCACAGATCAATAATATCTGCTACCTTTGCGTTAGGTACACACACTCCATTTTTATATATTAGAGATGGGATGTAGAACAATCATTGACTGTCATTCCAGAGCTGCAAGAGACTTTCAGCACAGTGCCATCAATAAAAGGTCGGCGCAACATCGAGGGCCGAAGGGCCTGTTCTGCGCTGTATTGTTCTATGTTCTATGTTCAATACCCACACCATCAAATTACATGGAACATGCAACACACAAACAAGACATTTGGCCCAACATGTTCATTGCTAGTGAATAGGTTCCATTAAGCCTCAATTCTATAAACTGAACGTCCCTTTATGCATTTCATCAATAATACAGCTTACGTTAGAAGACAAGAATAGGTTTGTTTTGCTTTGTTAAAAGTACTCATTTGGTGATACAGACTTTGAGTATTGCTGTAAAAAGACACAATTTGTTGAAGCTTTTCATCTCACACGCACCAGGACAATTTACAAGAATACCGATTTAAAGGGAAAACCAACATGTATGCTGTATGAGAAGCTGATTGGTTGGCAAGTGCTTTCTGATACTTAAGCACAACAAAATAGGTGACAGTCATTTGTTGGCTGTTTTCACACGGCATTGCCTTGACCAATCAGCGTGAAACGGCCTGATTTAAAATTTGAACGGAGCCAGGCAGTTAACTGCCAACTCCATGTCAATGTTTCTACCATTTCACTTCATAACAAATCAGCACTCTTCTCTAACATAAATTTACATGTTTTGTGAATTGTCCTGATGAGGCAAAACAATAGGCTTTGACAAACTGTATCTTTTGATAAAATTGGTTACCTTGTAGGATCACTCGAGCCTTATTTTCATGAGCTAAACATAAAATGTTCGGATCAAATTTGTCGCCGAGTACAACTGCTGTGATCTTCGACCAGTCATAATGTTTCCAACTCTGTCCTCCATTATCAAAGACAATAGCCTAGTACAGAAATCAAGCTGTCAGCAATTTAGTTAAGCTAGGTAATTTGGTTATTAATTATTTTATTGGATTGTTTAAACAGGATAGAAACAGATTACTGTACTCAGACTCAGAGGGTTCGTAGATCAGAGGAAGAAAAAAAGTGAACAATTTTTCCAATCAATATTCCCATCCCTAGGGTAAAATATCAAGAATGGGATTGTGAACACATTGAGTCTGCAGTTTATTTGCTGAATTTCCTGTGACCACACTCTCCACTGAGCAACATTGAAGTAAATACTATCCTCAGCAACTACTGAACAGTTACATTGTCATTTTACACCAAGGTTTGTTCTAGGATCTGTTGAATTGTGTTCACTTTAATCTGGACCAGAATCTCATTTTTACAAAGACTGAAGTGTTATTCCATATGATCCGAAGATTTTGACATGGTATTTTCTTGAACCATGGGATTAAACTGCGTGGATCACAGTTCATTTCAGAGCTGTACATCAGGGACACAGTTTAACAGAAATGTTTTCCTGCTGCTGCCCTTGTTAAAGTATTTTTGCTCTGCTCAGTCTTCCCGAGGCTCCTGTTTCACACCGGCTGTAACTAGAGCAAACTTCACACTTTCCCATCTGGATTGTAAGTAATAGGATCTTCTCTGCATCTGAGCTGGCCCAGCTTCCCCTGACCCCGAGCCGCACTCAGCCTGGACCTGATCCTTGGCTTGTGTCAACGAGCCTTATCCAGCCTGGATCCCCCAGGATCCAGAGTGGGGCTGGAGCCTGGCTGGGAGGGACACTCTCTTTCCCAGCCGAAGCCAGGCCATCCCCGAGGAGGGAGGGAATGAACATCCTAAAGAGGAGAATTTCTCCCAATTCCCACAACCGAGAAGAAAAAACCGAGCAGGGGGTAAAGTGAGGGGCTGCAGCCCATGGGGGAAGACAGGAGCTCCCATCCCAATGCTCCATTCCAAGTGTTGCTGTTCAATGGCCTTCCAAACACAACTCCGAGACAACAAGGGAACTGAATGATTTCAAACACCCACCTCGACTTGATACTGATGGTCGGCGGGCACCAGGTCGCACAGAGTGCGGATTGTACATGGGCACCATTCCAATGGTTCAATCCCGGAGCCTGGGCGGATTCCGAGGGCCAGCACCGCCACAAGCTGCGCCGATACCAAACTCCAGCTCATCCTCTCGGCCGGAGACGAAGATCCATCAGACACAGCGAGATGCTTCATTTATATCGACTCCCATGTGAGTGATGATGCCACCTCCTGGCTCTCTCTATCTCTATCTCGGTTTGTGTGACAACAGGAAAATATTGACGCAAACTCCATCCTGGGAAATGTAACTTTGTACAGAAGTTCGCTTCTCCCCCTCATCCACTCTCCATGTCTAACAATCAGCCCTGAACATTCCTGTAGCACTTCCTTCCGGACTTTCTGCGCAGAATCTCTCTCCCCAACTTTGGTGCACTTAATGTGAAATTGATTTCTGAAGGTCAGATTTCATGGCATCTCTCTCTAACTATTATCTGCAAAAACGTTCTGTCATGACCCTTCTTGCCCTCAGTCCTTTGTTTTCCCAAAGTTAACTTCCCCACACCAACTTCCATCACTTCTTCCTTCTCTGCAGTAATATCACCCCTCTGCCAATCACAGCAACCACGTTCCCCCCACCCCTCTAGTCTAGGACCTGATTTCCTCATTCCTTCTTTGCAATCACCCTGCCCTTCTCCCACATTTGGTCAAAATTTACCCCCAAACATTCAGGCCTGTTCCTCATACCTTATTGGACATTCATCTCTCACCCACTTCCCCTCCTGTCCTGTCCTATGAATATATGAATTAGGAGCAGAAACAGGCCATTTGTCCTGTCAAACCTCATTTACAATCCAATAACATCCTTCATGATCCTTTTCTGATACTAATTCCAGATTCGTGGCAAATTTCAGGGGAGGTGACAGCCAAGTGGTATTGTTGCTGAACAAAATCAAAGTTGCTGGAAAAGCTCAGCAGGTCTGGCAGCATCTGTGCAGGAGAAAACAGAGTTAACATTTCGGGTCCAGTGACCCTACCTCAGGTATTATTGCTGGACTGTTAATCTGTAGATCCATGTAATGTTCTGGGACCAAGGCTCAAATCCTGTCATGTCTGACTGTTGGATTTGAATTCAGAATTATAAGTCTAATGATGACCATGAAATCATTGCCAATTGTCAGGAAAAACTCATCTGGTTCACTAATGTCCTTCAGGGAAGAAATCTGCCATCTTTACCTGGTCTTGCTTAAATGTGACTCCAGACCCAAAGCAGTGTGGTTGACTCTTAACTGCCCTCTAAGCAATTAGGGACGGGCAATAAATGCTGGACTAGCTGGTGACATCCCTCAGCCCATGAATGAAAAAAATTCCCATGTACTTTGACAGCCATTGCCTAGGAATAATCTGTCAACATATGTCTTGAAAATATTCAACACCCTGCCTTCAACACTGAGACTTTCAAGGTCACAGTTCTGAGAGAGAAAGGTTTTTTTGCTCATCTCCCTGTTAATTTTAGTTTTAAAACAGTGTCCCCTAGTTTTTGTCTCTCCAGCCTGACCAGACATGTCTGGGGGCTTTGGGCCAGTCCTAGCAAAGGAAAACATGAAGTTCCACCCACTGTCACCAGCCCAGTAATGAGTTCACTTTTTATGTCAGTTTTTACCAGTGGCACCTCAATACATTTTGCATTTAGTTCTTTGACTATCACTTTAGCAGATGTCCCGCTTCCTCAATTCTTCCCATTTTTGTAAGCATCCACTATCTCAGAGTACATTAGCCTTCTTTCCCAGTTCTTCGGGTTATAAGGAGCCTTTGGCTTTAAAAGCTAACACCCAGCATCTACATTCTAATGTCAGATGACTTCGCAAATAAAATGTCTCTGGAACTTGCAATTGCTATATAATCACAACATCAACCAATTTTACAATCTGGAGACCAAGGGTACGTTGAATGTGAGCTAAGGTACAAAAAGTGATAACAAATTCTTTTCTTATAAAGATATGAGATGAAATCAAGCATATACATCTGAGTTACTCACTACTGGACTCTAAGAATAGGTCAGAGGCTAGGAATAGTGCGGCAAGTAACTCACATCCTGACTCCTCAAAGCCTGTCCACCATCTACAAATCATAAGTCAAGTTTGAGATGGAGTATTCCCCACTTGCCTGGATGGGTGCAGCCCCAAAAACACTCAAGAAGCTTGACATCACCAAGGACAAAGCAGCCTAGTTGATTGGAACCATATCCACAAACATCCACTCCCTGCACCACTGATGCTCAGAGCAGCAGTGTGTACTAGCTACAAGATGCACTCACCAAAGTTTCTTAGAAAGCACCTTCCAAGCCAATTTCATCCAGGAGGATATGAGCAGCAGATTTTTGGGAACACCACCATCAGCAAGTTCCCCTCTAAGCTACTCACCATCCTGACTTGGAAATACATCGCCTTTCGTTCAGTGTTGCTGGGTCAAAATCCGGGAATTCGCTCCCTAAGGGCATTGTGGGTCTACCTACAGCACAGTGTTTCAAGAAGGCGGCTCACCACCATCTTCCCAAGGGGCAATTCGGGTCAGGCAATAAACACTGGACCATCCAATGATGCCCACATCTCACTAGTGAATAAAAAGAAGCTAAGTCTCAGTTTCGAAACCTCAAAGTTCATTCTAAAGTGGATATTTTTTAATTCCTCCACCATATCCATTCCTCCTACTCCCTCGTGTGTATGTTCTATTTTTAAAGAATCTACTTATTAATCACATATGATGTTTGATTCTCTTAAGTTCCAGTTATGTTGGACATTGGTGAGACTACATCTGTGATAATGTGCACAGTTTTAGTCTCATTATTTAAGGAAGATTGTAAATGCATTGGAAGCAGTTCATAGAACGTTTACAAGACTAATACCAGGATTGGGCAGGTTGGAACTCATAGACATTTACAACACAAAAGGAGATTTTTCAGTCCATTGTTTCTGTTTTGCAACTATATAATCCTATTTTCTAGCTTTTTAAAGATTCCTGAAGGCTACAGCAATGGAAGCCAATATCTAACTGTTGCTTAAATGCTGTGAGAGTTTCTAACTGAACCACCCTTTCAGGCAATCAGTATCAGACTCCCACCAATTTCTGTGTGAAAATGATTCTCTTGAACTCCCTTCTTAGCCTTTTACCTCTTATATTAAATCTATACCACCCAGGGTATCAACCCCTCTGTTAATGGGAAAAATGCCTTACTATCCATCCTATCTCTGCCCCTCATTATCTCATACACCTCTACCATGGCTCCTCTCCACCTTTGCTGCTCCAAAGGAAACAACCCTAACCAATCCAATCTTCCCTCTTCAGACCTTCCACCCCTGGTAGATCTCCTGTGCACTATCTATAGTGCAATCACATCTTTCCTATAATGTTGGCAACCAGAACTGTGCGCTGTATTCCAGTTGTGGCCTAGCCAGCTTTTCATACAGTTCCAGCAGAACCTTTCCACTTAAAATAAAAGCAAATGATCCTATGGCTTCTTAACCACCTTATCTACCTGCCCTGCTATTTTCAGGAATCAGTGGATACACACAGTAAGGCCCCTCTGATCTTTTCCAGGGTCCTACCATTTGCAGTGTAATCCTTTGCGGTGTTAGTCCTGCCCAAGTACATTCCAGGTTGAACTCATTTGTCTCTGCCTTGCCCAGCTGACCAGTGTTTTCATATTCTCCTGTAGATTGTCTTATAATGAAAGGTTAGACAGGCTGGATTAGTATTCACTGGAGTTTGTAATAGTAAGAGGTGACTTGAGTGAAATATATGAGATAGAAACATAGAAAATAGATGCAGGAGTAGGCCATTCAGCCCTTCAAACCTGCACCAGCATTCAGTATGATCGTGATCACGCAGTCTCAGTATCCCACTCCCACCCTCTCCTCATACCCCTTAATCCTGTTAACCCCAAGGGCCAGGTCCAGCTCCCTCTTGAATATATCTAATGAACTGGCCCCAACAGCTTCCTGTGGGAGAGAATTCCACAGGTTCACAACTCTCTGAGTGAGGAAATTCTTCCTTATCTCAGTCCTGAATGATTACCCCTTATTCTGTGATCCCTAGTTCTGGACTTGCCCAACATTGGGAACATTCTTCTCACATCTAGCTTGTTCATTGAAGGATGGATGGGTACAGAAAGGAAGTTTCCTACAGAGGGAGAATGTAGGAGTCACTATTCAAATGAAGAGATTGACTACATAAGCAGTAAGGAGAATCTCATAGAGGGTTGTGGGCCTTTGGAACTCTTGTTCTCAAAAGCTGTTAGAAGAAGAGTCCTTGAATATTTATATGACAGACGTAGATTGATTCTTGATAAGGAAGGGGCGGGGTGAAAGGT
Organism: Ginglymostoma cirratum; assembly: GCA_024137785.1. NCBI lineage: Eukaryota > Metazoa > Chordata > Chondrichthyes > Orectolobiformes > Ginglymostomatidae > Ginglymostoma > Ginglymostoma cirratum. The sequence goes on along the minus strand of JAHRHZ010000273.1, from coordinate 17,591,148 downwards.
TATTGGAGGTAGATGGAAATGTGCAGTAATCAAATCAGCCATGGTCTTCCCAGAATTGGCTCAAGGAGCCGAATGGCCTCCTCTTGCTCCTCATTCACATGTTTAAATCTCTAGATATACTTTATACAATGTTTATGTAAAGTTAGGAAGTGCTGATGATTCTGGCAGTAATAAGAAGCAGCCCTTTTTAGTCTGTTTGTAATCCCCAACCCTGGATCATTAATGTCCACAGCTCCTGGGCTAAATGTGGCTGATTTTCCACTTTTTGAAAGCAGTAAAGAAGGAATTTACATTCCCTTTTTTGAAGTTGAGAACAAATTTGGGGAGTTTTATGACGTGGAGAGGTGGTTTGGTGTTATGCTGGTCTTTACTGTTATTAGGCAGAGTCAGATTTATCTGAGCAGCTCCAGGCTGCCTGGAGGCTCTGTGTCTCTGTGCTTGGAACTCCAACCTCAACTTGCCCTGTTTGAAATCCCTATCCTTCTTAACCTCCTTCTTGTTGGCTAGTCTAGTCTGAGCTGCTGAATGGCCTCCTCCTGTTCCTGTGGCAGTGTTGGTGCCAAGACTCAGCCTTGGATGACTGTCTGTGTGGAGTTTGCACATTCACCCTGTGTCTGCATGGGTTTCCACCAGGTGCTCTGGTTTCCTCCCACTGTCCAAAGATGTGTAGTTTATGTGGATTGGCCACGCTAAATTGCCCATAGTGTCCAGGCATGTTCAGGCTATGTGGATTGTACCAGGGTTAAAGGGATAAGATAGTGGAGTAGATTCTGGGTGGGATGCTCGTCAGAGGATTGGTACAGACTTGATGAGTTAAATAGCCTCTATCTGTACTGTAAGGCCTATATATTTCTATCATTAAAGTTTGGAGAAGAGAAATTCCTGTTATAATTACTGTTTTGATTAGATTTGATTTGATTTATTAGTGTCACATGTACAATGAAAGTACAGTGAAAAGTTTTGTTTTGCGTGCAGTACAGACAGATCATACTGTACAAAGGTCATTGGATGATTGAACAGAGAGAGGAATAAAAGGTTACGGCTGCAGAGAAGGTGCACAAAAAGCAAGATCACCATTAGATTTGAAATTTGAGCAGTCCATTCAGAAAGCTGATAACAGCAGGGAAGAAGCTGTTCTTGAACCTGTTGGTGCTTGTATTTAAGCTTCTGTGTCTTCTGCCTGACGGAAGAGGTTGGAAGAGATTATAGCCAGGGTGGGAGGGGTCTTTGATGATGTTGGCTTCCTTTGCAGTCCGTGGTTGGGAAGTTGGCTTGCATGCTGGACTGGGCTGTGTTCACAAATTCCTATAGTTTCATATGGTCCTGGGCAGAGTAGCCATGATGAATCCATATAGAATGCTTTTTATGGTGCATCTGTAAAAGTTGGTGAGGATCCTTATGGACGTGCCGAATTTCTTTATGAAGAAGTGTTGTTGTACCTTCTCAACCGTCACATCAACGTGGCTAGTGCAGGACAGGATGTCGGTTATCATCACAACTAGGAACTTGACACTCTTGACCATTTCCACCTCGGCTCCATTGATGTCAATGAGGGCATGCCCTCCTCTGTGCTTCCTGAAGGTAATGATCAACTCTTCATTTTTCCAACGATCTCCGGCCAGACCCTGCTCCACCTGAGCCACATTGTTGTTCAGAAACTGATTCAACTGCTTCCTTCCCCATTAGGCTGCAAACGCACTAATAACGACAAGAGCTAGCATTTATAAAACACCTTCGGGAGAATGTTTGCAGGACTAGTGATTAGACAGTGACATGGCAGATGGAATATAATAGGAATAAATGAGTGGTTATTCACTTTGGTAAGAGAAGCAGATTTGAAGAGTGTTTCTTAAGTGGTGAGAAGTTGAAGAGTATAGGTCTACAAAGAGACCGAGATATCCTTGTCAACACTTCACTGAAGGCTAACATGCAGGTGCAGCGAGCTATTAGGCAGGCTGTTAGGAATGTTAGCCTTTATCACAAGAGTGAAGTCTTGCTTTGATTATATAGCAGTTTGGTTAGACCACCCTGGAGTACACTGTGCAATTTTGGTTTCATTATTTCATGTTGCCAAATTGACATTATTGCCAGAGAGGGAATGTAACGAATGTTCACCAGATTTGTTCCTGGGGTGACAGGACTGTCTATGTGGAGAGACTAAGCAAACTGGGCCAGAGTTTCAAAGAATGAGAGGTAATCTCGTTGAAACCTGGAAAATACTTAAAGGGATAGACAGGGTAGATGCTGGTTAGGTGTTTCCCCGGGGAACATTTAATAATAAGGGGAATGTCACTTAGGTTGGAGATGAGGAGAAAAGGTTTTACACAGTGGTGAGGCTGGAAAAGCACAGCAGGTCAGACAGCATCCGAGGAGTGGGAAAGTCAATGTTTCGCCCTGAAACCCTTCAGTCCTGTGGAATTCTCTACCACAAAGGTCTATGGAGTCTTTGAGTGAGTTTAAAGTTGAGATTGATAGATTTTTGGTTACCTGTGATGTACAGGTTTGTGGGGAGGGGTTGAGTGAGAGTCATTGAAGTGTTTGATCAGCCAAGCTTGTAACTAAAGGCAGGTGAGCTTGATGGGTTGAATAGCTTTTTCATGTTCCTACGTAAAACATTCCAAAGGTGCCTCACAGGAGTAATATCAAATAAAATCTGACATTCAGCCACATAGATGCTTTCACAGAATCCCTAAAGCGGGGAAGCAGACCATTCAGCCCATCGGGGGTGGCTTGGAGGCGGCGCGGTGGCTCAGTGGTTAGCACTGCTGCCTCACAGCACCAGAGACCCGGGTTCGATTCCACCCTCGGGCAACTGTCTGTGTGGAGTTTGCACGTTCTCCTCGTGTCTGTGTGGGTTTCCTCCAGGTGCTCTGGTTTCCTCCCACAGTCCAAAGATGTGCTGGTTAGGTGGATTGGCCATGCTAAATTGCCTGTGGTATTCAGGGATGTGTAGATTAGGTGGGTTATAGGGGGATGGGTCTGTGTGGGACGCTGCAGGGGTCAGTATGGACTTGTTGGGCCAAAGGGCCTGTTTCCACATAGTAGGAATTCAACAATTCTATGAGTCCACACCAACCCTCTGAACAGTATCCTGCCCAGACCCACCTCCTTATCTTATTGCCCTACATTTCCCATGGCTAACCCAGCTAGCCTGCACATCCTTGGATACTATAGGCAATTTAGCATGTCCAATCCACCTAACCTGCACATCTTTGAATTATGGGAGGAAACCAGACCACCCAGAGGAAACCCATGTAGACACAGGGAGAATGTGCAAACTCCACATAGCCCGAGGCTGGAATTGAACCCGGGTCTCTGGCGCTGTGAGGCAACAGTGTTAACCACTGAGACACTGTGCCACCCAACTCAGTCCCCTGTTCCAGCTTTTGCTCCATCCCCTTTGACCCTAAGATTTATATCTCTTACTATAAAACATTCAATATTTTGGTCTCAATCACTTTCTGTGGCAGAGAATTCAACAGGCTCAGCACTCTCTGGGTGAAAAAATTTCTCCTCATCTCAGTCCGGAATGGCCTACCCCATATCATTAGACTGTGACTGTGTTTACCCTGTCCAGTCCTGTACCTTGATCTGGATTTCACTGTGATATCCCTGCCAAAGCTGATTTCTTATTTAAAAGATCATGACCTCATGTAGAAATTCACTTAAAGCATGTTGTTACAGAAAACTTTTTCATCTGGATTTTTTTAAAGAATCGCAATTCTTGTGGAATGACCATCGCAAGAGACACGCACATGACTGAGACAAACTGTGCATTTTTCACATTGGCAATGAGGTGTGTATGATTGGCTCTAGGCCATCACACTGGTGAGCAAACATTAGCTCAGTTTGACTGGCTGGTTGGTTTGCAACATAGAGTAACGGCAACCGTATAGGTTCAACTCCTGAGATTACCATGGAGGACCCTCCATTTCAACCATTCCCCTCACCTGAGGTGTGGGTGACCCTCAGCTTAAACCATAACCAGCTCTCTTTCTCTACTGAGAGAACAGCCCTATGGTCTGGGAGGACTACGGTGACTTTAATTGTGCAAAGATTAAATCAATGAGTAATTTTAAGATCAGAATATTTTACATTTACACAATTCCCACTTTCCATGAGAAATAGCACTTTATTTGTGAGACATTTGTTTAATTTTTAAAAAATATGTATTTACTCACAAGGTGTTGGCATCACTGACTAGGCCAACATTTATTGCTTATCTCTAATTGCCCAGAGGGTAATTAAGAGATAACTACATTGCTTTGGGCCTGGAGTCACATTGAAGTCAGACCGAGTAATATTTGACATTCTCCAAGATACATTAGTGTTTTTCTTTCAATGACAACAGTTACACCTCTTCAGGCCCAGTGGGTCTGCACTGACCTTCCAAAGAGCATCACACACAGAGCCCCACCTTATCCTCATAACCCTGCATTTCCCATGGCTAATCCACCTAGCCTACACTTCCCTACACACTATGGGGCAATTTAACACAGCCAATCCACCTAATCTGCACATCTTTGGACTGAGGGAGGATACCCATACAGACATAGGGCGAAGATGCAAACTCCTCACAGAGGGTCATGGCTGGAACTGAACCAGGTCCTTGGCAATGTCAGGCAGCAATGCTAACCACTGAGCCACCATGCTGCACAGTTACAGGGATGCCATTAGTTTAGCCTTTTATTGAACTGAAATTTCAGCACCTGCCACAGTGGAATTCAAACCTCTTAGATTTTAGGTTTGCTAGCCCAGTGGCATTACCACTACACTGCCACCTCCACAAGTTGTCATTTCAGAATAGACAACCATGCAGCAGGCAAGAGGCTTAAAATTCAAATAGTCACAGCATTCTGGATTGTTACAATTAAGAAATAAACCTATGTCTACATTCAAAATGATAACCATCAGCAAAATAAAATCATTATACAGAAAAGTCAAAATTTAAATTGTGAATGAAGCAGACAGCGTATGTCTGCACGCCAGAACTGGAATACAGCACCAATGAAAAAGTTGAATTGTTTGCTGAGTTTTAAGTATTTCATAACTTCAAGCTTTAACCTACACTGTTGTTATAAAAATTTCTACAGACTTTGCCTGCAGTGATTTAATCTTGCAACCAAAATTACAGTCCTAAATTTGCTTCCATTGGCTAACAATATCATTGATCAGAGAAAATATTAATGTTGTTCCCTGGATCTATGCCTTTTTTTAAAAGCTGCATTCACTTGTAAAATGAAAGATTCATCTTATGTGGATCAAAGATGATTTCAATTTGACACTTTGCTCATTCAGGATTCAAGGCATGCCACATCTCTTCCGTCTGTGCTACTGCTGTGGGGTTTTCACTATAGTTTAGGAAATTTCCAATCCAAGCACCGATGCCACGCAGTTTTAATTTCTTCACAATAGATGACTTCAATGAAATGCTATCTGGATCGTCATACCAAACCTCATGGTGTGTATTATTAACCTGTAGGGAAAAAAAAGCCAACAAGAGTTACACAGGGTAGCTTTAGGCAACAAATGCTGGCCTAGCCAGCAATGCTCACATCCCATGAGTGAATAAAAAAAGCCCTCCTTTGTAACAGATTATGAAAGCCGCTGTGATCTTATGTGTACTGTAGTGCAGCATCTTGCAGTGCAATGGTAGTGTCCCCTCCTCTGAGCCAGAAGACCAGGTTCATTTGCTACTGAGGTGTATCATAACATTTCTGAACAGTTTAATTAAAAATACCTAGTACTGTAGTATCCTGCAATATGCTTTTTGTACAGTTACAGTTTTAGAAATAAAATCAGAAAGTAACATTTGAAAACAATAGTCACTAATTCTCCATTGTGGTCACAAGATCTTGAATGAGAATAAATGTCAACATTTTTAATTCTTTCAATTACTAAACTTGACAAAGGTAATGAAAGTATTCGCCTGGAACTGGAATAGAGTACAAAAAATTGAATAAGTTACTAAAGCTGTTAAAATCATGTTCATTTGACTGAATTAGCCACTCGTCTGACAAATTTCAAATAATTACATAAGAAAGATATTTACTGAGTGACACATTTTCGGTTGTGTCAAGCACATATGTTCTACACAAAAACAAAGTTGCTGGAAAAGCTCAGCAGGTCTGGCAGCATCTGTGAAGGAGAAAACAGGGTTAACGTTTCGGGCCCAGTGACCCTTCCTCAGAACAGAGAATTACAGACCAGTGAGTCTGACATAATTCTCTGTTCTGATGAAGGGTCACCGGACCCGAAACATTAACTCTGTTTTCTCCTTCACAGATGCTGCCAGACCTGCTGAGCTTTTCCAGTAACTTTGTTTTTGTTCCTGATTTACAGCATCTGCAGTTCTTTTGGTTTTTATTATGTTCTACACAACTTTTGGCTGATTTTCATGCGGTTGGGGTCAATCTGCCCACGTGATTCCAGGATTCCTGGCACCAGCATCAGGATAAGGAGTGTGTGCTGGTGCAAGTCATAAGCCTATGGCATGCAGTCCTGGTCCCATAGGGTTGGGCATTTCCGCATGCCCTCCCCTGCCAACCCCACGACGCCCCCCAGGCATACTCTTGTATCATCCTCACCCCCAGGTTTTTGTGAAGAGAGTCTGACCAGTTCTTCAAGGATTCATGGTGCCCAGCCTACCTAGCTCAAGGATGAAAACCCAGCCCAGTTCGAGGACATTCTTTAGCCTTATTTTAACAACAAAACAATCTGCATTCATACAGTGCCTTTACATAGTAATATACTATAGTGCTTCTCTGAACATTATCTGTCAAAACCTGATATCAAGATACCTTAAGGAGACGTTCACTAGTGCTATTCAAAAAGATTTAAACTAGAGTAGCAGGGGGCTGGGAACCAGATCAGCAGGTCAGCAAGTGGAGGGATTGAGGGGAAGGTAGATCTTAGGACCAGTAAATCAGAAAGAAATGACAGGTAAATGAACACAACAGTACCAATGGGCTGATGTGTGATTATTTCAATGCAAGGAGTATTAAAGGTAAGGCAGATGAGCTTGAGCCTGGATCAGTTCGTGGGACTATGATGTTGTGGCCATTTCAGAGACTTGTTCGAGAAAGGGACAGGACTGGCTGCTAAAAATTCCAGAGTTTTGTTGTTTTAGACGAGATAGAGAGGAATGTAAAAGAAGTGGAGGAGTTGCCTTACTAATCAGGGAGAACGTTACATCTGCACTCCAAAGGGGACATTCTGGAGAGTTCATCCACGAAGGCAACATGGACAGAGCATCAAAAATAAGACGGGTGCAGTCAGTCTGATTGGCTTATACTATAGCCCACCCCCTCCCCAAACAGCCACCAAGAGTGGAGGAACGAAAATGTAGGCAGACAATGGAAAGATGCAATAAAAACAGAGTTATCATAGTGGGTGACTTTAATATTGACTGGGACTCCCTTAGAGCAAGAGACTTAGATGGGGCAGAATTTGTTAAGTGCATCCAAGAGGGTTTCTTGGAACAGTATGTGGACAGTCCAACTAGAGGAGGGGCCATACTGGACCTTGTATTGGCTAATGAGCCTGGCCAGGTGACTGACCTTTCAGTGAGAGACCATTTTGGATACAGTGATCACAACTCCTTAAGTTTTCAGAGCTAACACAGTGTGGAGCTGGAGGAACACAGCAGGCCAGGCAGCATCGGAGGAACAGGAAAGCTGACGTTTCGGGTGCAGACCCTTTTCTGAAGAATTGCTAGCTCTGACTCCAGCACCTATATTACTTTCTCCTTAAGTTTTAAGATGGGTACAAGTAAGGATAAGTCAGGACCTTGCCGAAAGGTACTAAATTGGGGAGGGCAAATTACTTCAGTATTAGACAGGAGCTAGGGAGTGTTAATTGGGAGGAACAGTTACCAGACAAGTCCACATTTGACATGTGGGAACTGTTTAAAGACCTGCTGTGGAGAGTTCAAGACCATCATGTTCCAGTAAGGAGGAAGGATAAGGAGGGCAAGGTAAGGGACCCTTGGATAATGAGGGAGGTTATGAATTTAGTCAAAAGGAAAAAAGCATATGTAAGGTTCAGAAGTTAAAATTGGACAGAGCCCGTGAGGAATATAAGGAAAATACGAAAGAACTTAAGCAGGGAATTAGGAGAGCGGGAAGAGGCCATGAAATAACTTGGCAAGTCAGGTTAAAGAGAATCCCCAAGGCATTCTATACATACATTAAAAACAAGAGGATAACTAGGGAGAAGGTAGCACCACTCAAGGATAATGGAAGGAACTTGTGCTTGGAGGCAGAGGATGTGGGTGAGATCCTAAATGAGTACTTTGCATCAATATTCATTCAGGAGAAGGAATATGGAGGATAGTGAGATTTGCGTGGAGCATGCTAATGTGCTACGGCATTTTGAGATCAACAAAGAAGTGGTGTTGGGTCTCTTGAAGAGCATTAAGTTTGATAAATCCCCAGGGCCTGATGGTATCTACCCGAGATTACTGAGAGAGGCAAGGGAGGAGATTGCTGAGGCCCTGAACAAGATTTTTGTATCCTCATTAGCCACTGGAGAGGTCCTGGCAGGCTGCTGAGTAGCTCATGTTGTTCCTCTGTTCAAGAAGGGAAATAGGGATAATCCAGGAAACTATGGACCGGTGAGTCTCACATCGGTGGTTGGGAAGCTGTTGGAGAGAATTCTTGGGGATAGGATTTATGCACATCCAGAAAAGCATGGCCTAATTAGGAACAGTCAGAATGGCTTTGTGCAGGGCAGGTCATTTCTGACTAACTTGATTGAATTTTTCGAGGAAGCCACAAAGGTGATCGCTGAAGGTAGAGCAGTGAATGTTGTCGACATGGATTTTAGTAAGGCTTTTGACAAGGTCCCTTATGGTAGGCTTATTCCAGACAATTAAGATTCATGGGATGCCCAGTGACTTGGTCGCATGGATTCAGAACTGGCTTTCCCTTAGAAGGCAGAGGTAATGGTGGAAGGATATTTTTCTGGCTGAAGGTGTGTGCCTAGTGGTGTTCCTCAGGGATCTGAACTGGGACCTCTGCTGTTTGTGATATGTATAAATGACTTGGATGAAAACATAGATGGGTGGTTTAGTAAATTTGCAAACGATACAAAGATTGGTAGAGTTCTGGATTGTGTAGGAGGTTGTCAAAGGATACTATGGAATGTAGAACAGTTGCAGATATGGGTGGAGAAATGGCAGATGGAGTTTAATCCGGGTTAGTATGAGGTGCTGCACTTTGGGAGATCAAATTTTAAGGAAAAGTACATAGTTAATGGTAGGACCCTGAACAGCATTGATGTGCAAAAGGAGTTTGGGGTTCAAGTTTATAGCTCCCTGGAAGTGGCCACGCAAGTAGTTAGGATGGTAAAGAAGATGTATGGCATGTTTGACTTTATTGCTCACGGAATTGAGTACAAGAGTCAGGATGTCATGTTGCAGTTTCATAAGACTTTGGTTAGGCCACACTTATTGCATTCAGTTCTGGTTGCCACCATACAGGAAGTTTGTTGAGGCTTTGGAGAGGGTGCAAAAGAGATTTACAAGTATGCTGCCTGGATTAGAGGGTAGGATTTACAAAGAGAGGCAAGAACAACTTGGTTCAGAGAGAGTGGGAACTGCCAATGCTGGAGAATCTGAGATAACAAGGTGTAGAGCTGGATGAACACAGCAGGCCAAGCAGCATCAGAGAAGCAGGAAAGCTGACATTTCAGGTCTGGACCCTTCATCCTCCTCAGATGCTATCTGACCTGCTTTAGTCCTCCAGCTCCACATTTTATCAAGATATGAGAGGCAAAGTTTTTACCCAGAAAGTGGTAAGAATGCGGAACGTGCTGCCAGGGGCGGTGGTGGAGTCAGATACAATAGGGGTGTTTAAGGGACTTTTAGATAAGCACATGAATATGTAAGGAATGGAGTGATATGGACCAAGGGCAGGCAGAAGGGATTAGTTTAATTTGGCGCCATGTTCGGCACAATATTGTGGGCTGAAGGGCCTGTTCCTGTGCTGTATTGTTCTGTGTTCTATTAGGACATGTAACCAAATGCTTGATCGAACAGTTATGTGTGAAGATGTGCATTATAGATGGAAAGAAAAATAGAGAGGATAAGAAAGGGAGTTCTAGATCTTAAAGTCCAGGAAGCCAAGGTATACACGGCTATAGGCCAAGTGATGTAAAAGGGATTAGAATAATCGGATGGTCGATTTTGACAGGCATAGATGTGATGGGCTGAAGGACCTTTTTTCTGTGCTGTAGGCCTCAATGACTCAATGATGCCAATAATGTCATTCTTTCCTTGTCCACTCAATTTCTCTGTTACTTCATTGTGCCTGGTTCAATATTTTGGAACTCCCTCGCTAACAGCTCTCGAGGTGTCCTTCCATCCCATGGACTGCAGCACTTCAGAAAAGCCGTTGACCACCACCTTCTTCAGGGGCATTTAGGGATGGGCAACAAATGTTATTCCAGCCAGCCATTGTCCACGTACCATGAATGAAGAAAATAAATGAAACACTGCAATGTTCACATTCTACAAATCACATTGAAATGCACAGCCTCCACATTGCTTTGATTTATGGATAATCTTACCATGTAGATATAGTAGGGGGCTTTATGGTCATCATCCCAGTATCTGCCACTAAGTGATTTTGGCAGGCGCCTCATGATCTCCTTGTACGGAATCCAACGACTAGCTCGAAAGCTACAACTGGATTTACTCAAATGAAACACTGTCAAATCACATCTACCAGCCTGAGAAGTACAAAAAGAGGGACAACATCTTGTGAATAGAGTTCCTCTGGCCCCTTCCAAAATGCTGAAACAGTATGATTAGTTTACAAATTAAAAGACCATGCGAGACAATTAAAGATATTAAAAGGCATATCATTTCTAAAGAAGGGCTGGGAGAGGGGCTAGGAGAATGGGCAAAGAAGTGGCAGATGAAATACAAAGGAATGATAGAGGTATAAACTATTTTCTGAACGGGGAAACACATCAGAACTCCAAAAACATTGAAATTAAGAATCTACTGATCACCATGAAATCATTGATGATTGTTGGAAAAACCCATCTGGTTCACGAATGTCCTTCAGGGAAGGAAACTGTCATCCTTACCTGGTCTGGCCTACATTTGACTCCAGACCCACAGCAATGTGGTTGACTCTCAGCTGTCCTCTGAAATAGCCTAGCAAGCCACTCAGTTGTGCAAATCGCGACAAAGTCTCAAAGAAATTAAACCGGACAAATCACCTGGCATTGACCTAGGCACCAGAAGAGACAACAGTAGAAACAGCCCTGTCGACCCTGCAAGGTCCTCCTCATTAACGTCTGTGGGCAAGTAACAAAATAGGGAGAGCTGTCCCACGGACCCAACAGCATGGCAGAGTCATACAGAATCATACCTTACAAACAATGTCCCAGACACCACCATCATCATCCCTGGATATGTCCTGTCTCACCAGCAGGACAGACCCAGCAGAGGTGGGGGCACAGTGGTATACAGTCAGGAGGGAGTTGCTCTGGGAATCCCCAACATTGACTCTGGACCCCATGAAGTCTCATGGCTTCAGCTTAAACATGGGCAAGGAAACCTCCTGCTGATTACCACATACTGGCCTCCCTCAGCTGCTGAATCAGTACTCCTCAATGTTGAACAACACTTAGAGGAAGCACTGAGGCTGACAAAGGCACAAAATGTACTCTGGGTTTGGGATATCAATGTTCACCACCAACAGTGGTTCGGCAGCAGTACGACTGATTGAGCTGGTTGGGTCCTAAAGGACATAGCTGCTCGACTGGGTCTGTGACAGGTGGTGAGGGAACCAACAAGAGAGAAAGACATACTTGACCTCATCCTTACCAATCTGCCAGCTGCAGTTGTATCTGTCCATGACAGTATCAGTAAGAGTGATCATCGCATAGTCCTTGTGGAGATGAAATCCCGCCTTCACATTGAGAATAACTTCCATTATGTTGTGTGGCACTATCACTGTGCCAAATGGGACAGACTTCGCGCAGATCGAGCAACTCAAGACTGGGTATCCATGAGGTGCTGTGGGCCATCAACAGCAGCAGAATTGTACTCCAGCGCAATCTGTAACCTTATGGCCCGGCATATCCCCCACTCAGCCATTACCATCAAGCTACGGGATCAACCCTGGTTCAATGGAGAGTGCAGGAGGGCATGTCAGGAGCGGCATCTGGCATACCTGAAGATGAGGTGTCAACCTGGTGAAGCCACCAAACAGGACTACTTGCATGCCAAACAGCGAAAGCAGCAAGTGGTAGACAGAGCTAAGTGATCCCAAAACCAATGGATTAGATCTAAGCTCTGCAGTCCTGCCATATCCAGTTGTGAATGATGGTGGACAATTAAACAACTCACTGGAGGAGGAGGCTCTACAAATATCCCCATCCTCAATGATGGAAGAGCCCAGCGCATGAGTGCAAAAGGTACGGTGAAGCATTTGCAGGAATCTTCAGCCAGAAGTGCTGAGTGGATGATCCATCTCGGCCTCCTCCAGTCATCCCCAGCATTACAGATACCAGTCTTCAGCCAATTTGATTCACTCCACATGATATCAAGAAACAGTTGGAGACACTGGATACTGTGAAGGCTACAGGCCCTGACAACATTCCAGCAATAGTAGTGAAGACATGTGCTCCAGAACTTGCCGCTCCCCTAGCCAAGCTGTTCCAGTACAGTTACAACACTGGTATCTACCCGACAATGTGGAAAATTGCCCAAGTATGTCCTGTACACAAAATGCAGGACAAATCCAAGCCGGCCAATTACCGCCCCATCAGTCTACTCTCGATCATCAGTAAAGTGATGGAAGGTGTCAGTAACAGTGCTATCAAGCAGCACCTGCTCAGCAATAACCTGCTCAGTGACGCCCAGTTTGGGTTCCGCTAGGGCCACTCAGCTCCTGACCTCATTACAGCCTTGGTTCAAACATGGACAAAAGACCTGAATTCCAGAGGTGAGGCGAGAGTGACAGCCCTGGACATTAAGGCTGCATTCGACCGAGTGTGGCATCAAGGAGCCCTAGCAAAACTGCAATCAATGGGTATCAGGGGGCAAACTCTCCGTTGTTGGAGTCATACCTGGCACATAAGAAGATGGTCATGGTTGTTGGAGGTCAGACATCTCAGTTCCAGTACATCTCTTCAGGAGTTGCTTAGGGTGCGTGTCCTCGCCCCAACCATCTTCAGCTGCTTCATCACTGACCTTCCCTCCATCAGAAAGTCAGAAGTGGCGATGTTCGACAATGATTACACAATGTTCAACACCGTTCGTGACTCCTCAGATACTGAAGCAGTCTGTGTTCAAATGCAACAAGATCTGGACAATATGCAGGCTAGGTGACATTTGTGCCACACAAATGCCAGGCTATGACCATCGCCAATAGGAGACAATCTAACCACCACCTTTACATTCAATGGTGTTTCTATCACTAAATCCTTCATTAGGAACATCCTGGGGGTTATCATTGACGAGAAACTCAACTGGATTCACCACATAAATGCAGTGGCTATAAAAGCCAGCCAGAAGCTAGGAATAAAAACAAAGTTGCTGGAAAAGCTCAGCAGCTCTGGCAGCATCTGTGGAGGAGAAAACAGAGTTAACGTTTCAGGTCTGGTGACCCTTCCTCAGAACAGAAGCTAGGAATACTGTGGCGAGTAACTCACCTCTTCACTCCCCAAAGCCAATCCACCATCTACATTGCACAAGTCAGGAGTGTGATGGGATGGAATACTCTCCACTTGCCTGGATGAGTGCAGCCCCAACAACACTCAAGAAGCTTGACACCATCCAGGACAAAGCAGTCCCCACTTGATTGGCACTACATCCACAAACATCCACTCCCTCCACCACCGACACTCAGTAGCAGCAGTGTGTACTATCTACAAGATGCACTGCAGAAATTCACCAAAGATCCTCAGACAGCACCTTCCAAACCCATGACCTCTTCCATCGAGAAGGACAAGGACAGTAGACATATGGGAACACCACCACCTCCAAGTTCCCCTCCAAGTCACTCACCATCCTGACTTGGAAATATATCGCTGTTCCTTCACTGTGACTGGGTCAAAATCCTGGAATTCCCTCCCTAAGAGCATTGTGGGTCAACCCACAGCAGGAGGACTGCAGCGGTTCAAGAAAGCAGCTCACCCCCACCTTCTCAAGGGCAAGTAGGGATGGCTAAGAAATGCTGGCCAGCCAGCGACGCCCACATCCCACAAATAAATAAAAAAAAATCTGAAGCTCAAAGAGACTTGGGAAGGCTAGTTCAGGGTTCTCTTAAGGTTAACATGCAGGTTCACTTGGCAGTTAGGAAGGCAATTGCAATGTTAGCATTCATTTCAAAAGGGTTAGAATACAAGAGCAGGGATGTACTGCTGAGGCTGTGTCAGACTCTGGTCGGACTGCATTTGGAATATTGTGAGCAATTTTGTAAGCTGTATGTAAGGAAGGATGCTCTGGTATTGGAGGGTGTCAAGTGGAGATTTACAAGAACGATGCTGAGGATTAAGGGATTATCATATAAGGATTAGTTGAGGATTCTGGGCCTGTACTTGATGGAGTTTAGAAGGACGAAGTGGATCTGATTGAAACTTACAGAATTCTGAGGGACCTGGATAGAATAGATGTGGAGAAGATGTTTCCACTGGTAGGAGAGACTAGGACCCAAGAGCACAGCCTCAGAGTGAAGGAACAACCCTTTAGCATTGAGATGAGGAAGAATTTCTTCAGCTAAAGGATAGTGAATCTGTGGAACTTTTGTCACAGAGGACTTTGGAGGCCAAATCATTGAATGTATTTATGGCAGAGATAGATTTGGCAGGGTTATTGATTAGTGAAAGGATCACGGGTTATGGGGAGAAGGCAGGAGAATAGGATTGAGAAACATATCAACCAGGATTGAATGATGGAGCAGACGTGATGGGCCTAATGGCCTAATTTTATCCTGGTCTTATGGAAAGACTGACATCTCATTACAGTACATCGAGTAATTACCTACTCATTCCCAAACCCTTGCCAAATTATTTTAAACCTTCCTCTAGAATTAGCAAACTGCCCACACTGAATAAGCCCCAGTTCTGTTCAGGTATAATCCATCCAGCCTTTAAAGGCTTAATTTCCTCTAGAACCTATCCCAAAGGTCCTACAAATCTACAACTATCCCACTGGCACCTCCTGCCATCTATCCATTATTCCTCCGTTTTCTATATTTACTGTGAGTAGTACTGGGAGATCTTTTTAAATTATTCATTCATAGGATGAGGGCATCGCTGGCTAAGCCAGCATTTACTGCCCATCCCTAATTGCTCAGAAGGTGGTTAAGAGTCAACCACATTGTTGTGGATCTTGTGTCACATGTTGGACAGACCAGGTGAGGATGGCAGATTTCCTTCCCTAAAGGACATAAGTGAACCAAATGGGTTTTTCGTACCCCCCCCTCCACAATTTGCAATATATTTGTGATCATTGTAGACCCTTAATTCCAAATTTTTTATTAGATTTGAATGCCACCATCTACTATGGTAGGATTTGAACCAAGCTCCCCAGAACATTAGTTGAGTTTCTGGGTTGATAGTCTAGCGATAATACCATAGGCCATTATCTCCCTTTCATCCAAAGATGACTCCCGCATGCTAGCTGTCTCCCTAAACTTTGGATGCAAGACCATGTGCTTCTTTCCATGAAGATAGTTTATCATAATATGGCCATAACCGCTAGCTGTCAACCACTAGCAGCCTTTGAGTGACCTCCTTTACCCAGGTGGTAGGGAGGTAACACACCATTCAGATTTTTGCCTGCACATGCAGAAACGCTTTTTCATCTTTACTTGGTCATGGGATTTGTTCACGGCACGATGGTTCAGTGTTTGCGCTGTTGCCTCATAGTGCCAGAGACCTGGGTTCAATTCCAGCCTCAGGTGACTGTCTGTGTGGAGTTTGCACATTCTCCCTGTGTCTGTGTGGGTTTCCTCCGGGTGCTCCAGTTTCCTCCCACAGTCCAAAGATGTGCAGGATAGGTGGATTGGCCATGCTAAATTGCCCCATAGTGTCAGGGGATGTGCAAGCTAGGTGGGTTAGCCATGGGAAACGTGGCATTACAAGGATAGAGTGGATCTGGATGGGATGCTCTTCAGAGAGTCAGTATGGCCACGATGGGCCGAATAGCCTGCTTCCACACTGTCAGCACTCTACGAACCTACAATTTTACTTGGGTGTCACTGGAGAAAAGATCAGCTTTGTTTCCCATTCCTCATTGCCCTTGAACCTAAATGGCTTGCTGAGATCATTTTGGGGGATTAGAGTCACATGTAGGACATAGCAGGGAAGAATGGCAGAATTAAGACCATAGGGCCAGAAGATACAGGAACAGGAGTAGGCCATTCAGCACCTCGACCCTGTTCCGCCATACGATAGTATCATGGCTCACATCCTGCCCTTTCCTTTCAAAACGCACATTAGTGAACCAGTGAACAGTATCTTTTCCCCTCTCAAATTTCCGATCACTCTACATCTTCCAGATTTTCCGTGACCTCCCTATGAGGCCCCTATTGCACTCCCCTCAGCAGCCCATACTTCCATTAAAAAAATTCTCTCCTGTAACTCCTGTACTACCTGCTTAGTTCTTCTAAACTCTCTGGTGGCCACCAATTCACTCAAAATAAAGAGAAAAACTTTACTGAAATAGTCTACAAGCAAACTGAAAAGGGCAAACTATTGGGCTGTTTCAACATATAAATGCCCTGGCTGAACAGTTACAGATAAGTTAGCTACACTCCTTTTTTGCCTCAAAGAAGAGCTGGCAAGGATGGTCATAACCATAACATAGAACTCCTACTCTGAGTTTTCTGGGATCCATAAGCATTCTTTAAGTTATTTTTTTTTTCTAATTCTTAAAACTATTCAAAATAGTGCCAGATCGTAGCAACATTGGAAAAGCTTTTCACTGCACTTTACTACATTTTTCATTGCAAAATGCACATAATAATAAAATCATTCATTCATTCAATTTTGGAGTCAAATGGATACAACCAAAAAATTAGTGTAATGTAAATATCGAAAAGTGCTAGAAATTTTAATGGAAAAGGAAGCAAGGTTTTGAAAACATTAAGAATTTTCAAGAAGAAGTTAGATATGGCTCTTAGGGCTAGATGGGGTCAAAGCATATGGGGAGAAAATGGGAACAAGGAACTGAACTGCATGATTGCATTACACAGGGGAGGTGATGGTGTGGTGGTATTATCACCGGGCTGTTAATCCAACAGCGCACACCGCTTAACCACTGTGCCGTGAACAAATCCCAGATAATATCCTGGGGACCAGGTTTGAATCCCGCCACGGCAGCTGATGGAATTTGAATTCAATAAAATATCTGGAATTAAGAGTCTAATGATGACCTTTGCTGATTGTCAGGAAAAAACCCACCTGGTTCACTAATGTCCTTTAGGGAAGGAAACTGCCATCCTCACCTGGTCTGGCCTACATGTGACTCCAGACCCACAGCAATGTGGTTGACTTTTAAGTGCCCTCTGCGCAATTAGTGATGGGCAATAAATGCTGCCTGGCCAGCGACGCCCTCATCCTGTGAATGAATAAATTGGCCATGATCTTATTAATGGCAGAGCAGGCTTGAGGGGCCAAATAGCCTACTCCTGCTCCTGTTTTCTACATTTTCATGAAAGCAAGTTAGCCAACATAAAACAGAATAGACTATTCCAAAATACAAGCAGATGCCTTAATTGAACAGCTAATGCATCACAGGGATAAATTATAGATCATCGGACTTCTGATTTCTTGTGCAAGGCAAACTAATAATTTTAACCTTACCTCAAGGAAGCGCTGGCAAGTGTAATCATAACCATACCAGGGAACTCCCATTATGAGTTTCTTGGAATCAATACCTAGATTGATATAAGCTGAAAGACCTAAAGGGGGATAAATTAATGACAGTTTTAGATCAACATTGACATCGGGCAGGTAGACCCTGAACCAGAAATCGATATCATACATACCTGCTAATGTCTGGTTATAGGGAGCATTTGGCTTTGCAAGACAATCACCCAGTGTTCTACGTTCTATGTCAAATGACATCACATATAAGAAGTCACAGGAATTTGCAATTGCTACATAATCATAACATCGACCAATTTCACAATGCGGAGACCAGGGTACGTTAAATGTGACCTAAAATAGAAAAATAATAAGAAATTAATTTCTTCTAAGGGTATGAGATGAAATGAAGCATAGACATCTGAGTTACTCACTGCAGGACTCCAAGAGCAGGTCAGAGGCTAGGAATGCTACAGCAAGTAACTCCCCTCCTGACTCCCCAAAGCCTGTCCACCATTGACAGGCACAAGTCAGAGTGTGATGGAATACACTCCACTTGCCCTGGATGGGTGTAGCCGCAACAACACTCAAGAAGTTCAACACCATCCAGGACAAAGCAGCCCCACTTGATTGGCACCACATCGACAAAAATCCACTCTCTCCACCACCGACGCTCAGTAGCAGCAGCGTGTACTATCTGCAAGATGCACTGCAGAAATTCACCAAAGATCCTTAGACAGCATCTTCCAAACCCATGACTACTTCCATCAAGAAGGACAAAGGGAGCAGACACATGGGAACATCACCCCCTGCCAGATAACCCTCCAATCTACTCACCATCCTGACTTGGAAATATATTGCTGTTCCTTCACTGTCACTGGGTCAAAATCCTGGAATTTCTCTCCCTCACGACATTATGAGTAGTCCTACATCACATGAGCTGCAGCAGTTCAGAAAGCAACTCACCACTGCCTTTTGAAGGAAAATTAGGAATGGGCAATAAATTCTGGCCCAGTCAGCAACATCCACATGCTGTGATTGAATAAAATATATACAGCGGCCACAAAAGCAGATCAGAGGCTGTGAAATCTGTGGTAACTTATCTCCTGGCTCTACAAAGCCTGTGACACCACCTAAGAAGCACACATCAGGGATGTGATGGATAATTTTCCTCATGCCTGATTGAGTTAGGTTCCTCAAAGCTCCCCAATATAAAGCAGCCAAATTGATTGCCACCCTACCACAGTTGTTTCTATTCACTCTCTTCACCATCGTTGTGCAGTTGCAGCAGTGTATACCATCTACAAGATGCATCCCACCAAGTGCCAAGTAACCTGCCAGCCAATAGCCATTTTCAACCACAGAGAATTGAACAGGACAGGTGGATGCTGAAAGGTTGTTTCCCATTGTGACAGAATCTAAGACCAGAGGGCATCATCTCAGAATAAGGGGTCACAAAGTTAAAACAGAGATGAGGAGGAATTTCTTCATTCAGACTGTAGTGAATCTGTAAAATTCTTTACCACAAAAGGCTGTTGAGGCTGGGCAATTCAGTATATTCAAGTCTAAGATAGACAGATTTTTTAATCAGTAAGGCAACCAAGGTTATAATGAAAAGGCAGAAAAGTGAAGTTGAGGATTATAAGATCAGCCACGAGCTCACTGAACGGCAGAGCACACTCGATGGACTGAATGGCCTGATTTTGCTCTTATGTCTTATGGCAACATCCTTTTGGGCTGAACATTCTGGATCATACCAGCTCACTTCAAAACAAATCTATTCTCTAGTTCATTTGGTAACTACCTAAGAGCTGTGTTCTTTGGTTACTAACTCACATACTTCTGGCTACACTTTCTCCTCATTGACATTATCAAAACATTTTGCACACTGAACCTTTTGTAGATATCCTCAACTCCGTTTTCCTCACAAATCTTGATGCCCTTACAGATTAAAACTGTCCATCTCAGCATGAATATATTTAATGATCCAGCCTTGACAGCCCTCTGCAGCAAAGAATTCCACAGATTCACTCCCCTCTGAGAAAAAAAAGTCCTCCTATATTGGTCCAAAATTGACAACTGCTTATTCTGAGACGATGCCCTCTGGTCCTAGACTCTCCCACAGGTGGAAACAATCTTGTCACATCTACCCTGTCAAGTCTTCCTATGAATCTTATATGTTTTAATAAGGTCACTTCTCATTCTTCTAAACTCCAATCAGTACATGCCAATTTATTCAAACTCTCCTCATAAGAGTCCCTCTATACCTGGCATCAGCCCATGAAACCTTCTCTAGACTGCCTCCAATGTCAGTATATCTTTCATTAGATATGGTAACCGAAGCTGTTCACAGTATTCCAACTGTGGTATAACTAATGACAGAGATACAAACAGAAATTGCTGGAAAAGCTCAGCAGATCTGGCAGCATCTGTGGAGAGAATCAGAGTTAACATTTCGGGTTGAGAGACCCTCACTCAGAACAGGTGGTCTAACTAATGCCTTGTATAATTTTAGCAAAGACACCCGATGTTTATACTCAATTCCCTTTGAAATAAAGGTCGACGTTCCATTTGCCTTCTCTAATAACTGCTGAACTTGGATGCTAACTTTTTGTGATTTATGCACAAGACTTCCCAGATGTCTCTGTTCTGTTGGTGGCAGCTGCAATTGTAACAGTGAATGTAGAATAAATAATCCTCAAAGAACAGATACAGGCACAGTGGACCAAATGGCCTCTTTCTGTGCTGTATCATTCTTGTGTGAAAGTTATGGTTTCACTCGTTCCATCCCAGGAAGCTGGGCTTCAATTTGTTTGTATAATTCTGAACTGCGGAGGCTAATCTGCTGAAAATTCAGTTTAAACTATTTCAGACTAAACCGTCTAATCTAAGCAGCCTTGTACTGTGACAATGCAATAACAAACAGCAGCCAGATATAATTTCACTTATCCAGAAATTAATTAGAAACCACGTCAAAGTATTGGCTCTTTTACCTGAGATCCTGGTATTTCACGATGGAAGGTGTGTGCAGTTTCCCGAACCAAGTGGGATAGTGCATGATAACTTGCAGATCCAGGTTTAAGGACTTCCCACATTTCCAAATTGATGCCATCCATAAAATGCTTTCTTGCTAGCAGCACTTTTTTTTTGATCCAAGTTGCTCGCTTCTTTTGATTTATCAAGTTCTGCTGCGATATAGTTGCTGAAGTGTAAAGAAAAAGCAGCGAGTATTTATAAGATAAAGTCAACATAGTCTAACTGGACAATAGGACTGCTCATGAATTACAGAGAGACAACCGGTGTTGGTTTAACCTGAGGGTCACCATATCTAAGGTGAGGAGTGAGGTTGTGAAGGCGAGTCCTTTATGGTAACCTCAGCCGGTGCAGGAAATCATAGAATCCCTGCTGTGTAGAAACAGGCCATTTGGCCCAGCAAGTCCACACCGACCCTCAGAGCATCCCAACCAGACCCGTCCCCCTATAACCCACCTAATCTACACATCCCTAAACACTACAGGCAATTTAGCATGGCCAATCCACCCTAGCCTGCACATCTTTGGACTGTGGGAGGAAACCGTAGCACCTAGAGGAAACCTACGCAAACACGGGGACAGCATGCTAACTCCACCAAGTCACCCAAGGGCAGAATCAAACGCAGGTCCCTGGTGCTGTGAGGCAGCAGTGCTAATCACTGAGCCACCATGCTGCCCCATGATTGAACCTACACTTTTGGTATCACTGACCAGCCATCAAAGCTAACTGACACCCTTTATTTATTTAGCATCATTTACACAACTTAAAGAACTGCAAATATCAAGTACATAGAAATTTACAAAATTATGCAAGCCATGGATAGAATGGATAATCGGGGTCTTTTTCCAGGGTAGAAATGTCAATTATTAGGGGACATAGTTTAAAGTAAAGGGAGGAATGTTTAAAAGAGATGTGAGAGGCACAGAGAGTATTAAGTGCCTGGAATGTGCTGCCCGAGGAGGTGGTAAAAGCAAATAGAATAGCAACATATAAGAGGCATTTTGACAGACACATGAATAAGCAGAGATTAGAGGGATACAGACCGTGTAGACGTAAAAGGTTTTTAGTTTAGAAAGACATGTGTCAGCACAGACTTGGAGGGCCAAGGGGCCTGTTCTTGTGCTGTACTGTCCTTTGTTCTTGTTCTTAAATAGTAGTCAAGGAAGATCTCCCTGGAAGCTGCATTTACATACTGCCTCTCACATCCTAAGAATCTCCTTCAAAACAAGAGAACTTTTTCTGAAATGTGATGACTGATGTTTTGTAAGCAGATGTGGCATCTATTTATCCCAGCAAAGGGGCACAAATAGCAAGTTAGGTAATCAAGAAGGATCAGTTTGTTGTTTTGTCGGTGCTGGTTGAAGAACGAATGTTGTCTCAGACACCCTAAGAACTTCCCATTCTTCATCAAATTGTGCCATTGGGGTCATCTACATTCACCTCAAAATGCAGTGTTCAGTGTTTCATCAGAAATGCAGCCAATTTAGCAATGCAGCACTCCCTCAATACTGCACTAAGTCCAAAGTCCCAAAGTAAACCTAATCTTCTGACCTACAATACAGTAATGTTCTGTTGCTTTCCAATGGAAATTTGCACATCATGTCACCTGTGTCTATGTATTCCACACCATGGCCATCGAGATATTCAAATGAGCTTCTCTAACAAATGGCTCAACTTATCTGACTCCATACTTTAGACTGTGGCTAATTTCTTTGTAACCTCACAACAGTTAAGAGGAAACTTTATTGTAACAGTTTGTAAAGGCCATATCTTTTTATATTTCTGCATTTTTAGTTATAACCTGAAAGGGGAAAGGAGCTTCTTTAAAAAACAAGCATTTTTATTCATTCATGGGATGAGGGTATCGCTGGCTAGGGCAGCATTTATTGCCCATCCCTGTTTGCCCAGAGGGCAGTTAAGAGTCAACCACGTTGTTGTGGATCTGAAGTCACATATAGGCCAGACAAGATAAGGATAGCAGTTTCCTTCCCTAAAGGACATGAGTGAACCAGATGGGTTTTTCCAATGACAGTGGATTCATGGTCATCATTAGACTCTTAATTCCAAATGAATATGGAATTCAAATTCCATCATGTGTTGTGGCAGGATTCAAACTCAGGTCCTCTGCATATTACCTGGGTCTCAGGATTAACAATCCAGCAGCAATACCAGTAAGCTTTCGCCTCCCCAGTAGAAAGGAGGGATTTCTGCATTTTTAAAATGCAAGTAGCCTGACACTCATTGTAAGTGTTGTTTGCACAGCTGCTTATTCAAGCACTGAGGGAAGTCTGGCTGTAGATGAGCTCGAGCCAAAGCGTATGTACAAAAGAGTTTTAGCTGGCAACGAGTCACTGACTGGTCTGGGAATGCTGACCTAATCTTGATGACAAAGGCCTTTTGCCTGCTAACAACTATGTAATTGGTTCCCAGGTAGCTGTGGGTGTGAATGTTTAGGCAGGAGCCACTGGACCTCCAGAAAAGAAGGAGCAGCAAAACACCCCAAGTCTGATAAAAAGCTATTTTACTTCCCCTCATCCATTGTTGTAAGCTATGGCTTTTAACCATTAAGTCAGAGACTTTATAAGTTGTAAACCAGTCACCTTATGCCTCTTGCAAACGAGTGAAAGCACCCAGAGTAGAGAGATTGAGGAGTAGCAAGTCCTGACAAGCCAGAAGGCCCATCTTAGTAAATCGTGGAACTGGGGCCTTAGAACTGCCTTTCTAATACTCCCCTCTGCCCATGACACTCAGACATGTCTGTGTCTGACTGTATTGGTATATAGGGGGAGTTTATAAGGGGCTTAGAATTTTAACCTGTAGAGTTAAAAGCCAGTCATTCATAATTGCTTACCTGTAGCTGAAATCTATTTGTTTGAGTAATTTGTGTTCAATATTGATCTGAAATACAGGTAACTTGGGGAATTTTGCATATTTTTATAAAATCTATAACTGTTGTTGTGACTCCAGGAGTAGAGGGCACAATCCAGGGTACAATCCCAATGAGGTGTGACAAGTTTGTAACATTTCCCATGTTTCAACATCGAGAAACTATGCAAACCATAGACCGTGATTATCCATCTATTAATTTTAATAGGTAGAGTATTTGCTCAGAATTAACCAGTATTATCTGAGCATTCAACCCTCTTCCCAATGTCTTAACTTATCCAATTATCTTTCTATTCCTTTTTATCTCATACAACTTTCCCATTAATGCATTTCTAGTATTCTCATTAGCCACAGCAATGGGGTTGATCCTTTGCGACTGCCTAGCCAATTTAATATGGACAAAAATACTGGCATAGCCAGCAATGCCCACATCCCATGAATGAATTTAAAAGCAATTATTCACATCAAACCACTCCTGTCTCTCAGTGCTCACAAACCGAGCGAAGACCAACAGGCTTGACAGGAGAAAAGCAAAAAAAAAAGTAGTGGCCAATCTCCTGGAATTATGAACAAAAGCCACTGAGGAGTCAATGTAGGTATAAAAGCAAAATCAAACATGAAGGATAGTTCATATAGATCATTCAGATGGAGTTAATTCCCATTGTGAAATTTCCTGTTTTTTGCTTAAGATTTTGATCTCATTTTACTTAATGGCAATCTAAACTGGAAGAAACAAACTAGGGAGCTGCAATACTGTTGAACAAGTTTAGAGAGACATTTTCCATTATTAACATGTACAGATGAATTGTTAAGTGGAAACATGCAGTGCAAATATGTGGAAAAATTCGACAATGGGAAGTAATGCTTTGCAGACAGAAAAGATGTGTCATTGCGGAATTTTTAATATATTGTGCAGAATAATTTGCAACTGTTGTATCAGAGTTGGGGAAGGAATTTATGGAATGTTAGGGGAAGACAAATTAGAATAACAAAGAAAAATGTGTACACTGCATGTTCCTTTATAAGACAGTCATAATGAGCCTGGTGTTAGAATCGCAGAGCCATAGAGTCAGACAACACAGAAACAAACCCTTCGGTCCAACCAGTCCAAGCTGAACAAAATCCCAAACTAAACTAATCCCACCTGCCTGCTCCTAGCCCGTATTCCTCCCAACCTTTCCTATTCATGTACTTATCTAAAAGGCAGTTCATTCTACACGCGAACCATTCTATGTGTGAAAAATTTTCCTCCATGTATTTTCTAAATCTCTCGCCTCTCACCTTAAAAATATGCCCCCAGTCTTGAAATTCATCATCCTAGGGAAGAGACACCTGCCATTAACCCTATCAATATCTGTCATGATTTTACTAACCTCTGTAAGATCATCTCTCAACTTCCTGTGCTCCAGTGAAAAAGTCCCAGCCTATCCAGCCTTTCTTTATAACTCAAATCATCTTTGTAAATACACTTTGCCCCACTCCTCGTATAAAATTTTTGAATAAATGTATTCGCCTCTAAACCATAGAGGATTTTACTTTTTCAGTTTGAAGCACTGTTAGTGTACATTTATATCATGGTCCTTTGAGCTATTGAAAATCTTTATTTTCTGAGACAACCTCCAGCAAATCTATGAATGAACAGAGGCAAAGGAGAAGATAAACAATAGCTTTTTAACAGTATCTTGACATTTATTTTAAGTATCTCCCACTTGGTCCAGCAGGTTGCAACCAGGTTTTATAGTTCAGGAGGTGACTCACATGTTTGGGGTCAACCATACTTGCAGAATAAAAACACATGTGATCATACCAGACAAACAAGGAGACATGAATGACTTGAAATGCTCTGATGTAATTTTTTGTGATAAAATTAGTTACCTTTCAGGACAACGCGAACATTATTTGCGTGAGCATGACACAATAGCTCATGGTCATACTTTCCAAAGGCAACAATAGTCGTGACCTTTGACCAGTCGTACTGTTTCCAATCCATTCCTCCACTATCAAAGACAACAACCTGGTCCAAAAACAAAACAGTCAATCAAAGAAATGACATGAAACAAAAATCAATCTATCTTCAATCAATCACATTATTACCCCCAGTAACAGATCAGGAATGGGATCACGAACAGATTGAGCCCGTAGGTCATTTGCTGAATCATTTGTGTCCATACTCTCCACTTTGCAACATTACACTGAAGTGAATACTAACCTCAGCAACTATTAAACAGTTACATTGTCATTTTACACCATGGTTTGTTCTAGGATCTGTTAAATTGTATTCACTTTAATCCACACCGGAATCTCAGTTTTACAAAGGTGAGTTGAAATCACAATTTTATTATGTGACCCCAAGATTCTTAACTGGTGTTTCATTCTGTCAATATTCTGTCAAAACAGCAATCCTGAACCATGGTATTGAGCTGTCATAGTAAGACCACGCATCATTTACAAGTTTACATCACAGAGAAACATTTTTTAAAATAGTATTTAAATGTTGTTGTATTTACATTCATGCCACATATATGCCAGACAGTGACTGTCTCCAAGAAGAGAGAACCTAACCATCATACCTTATAATTCAGTGGCATTACCATTACTGAAACCCCACTATCACCATCCTGGGAGATACCTTTGACCTGAAACTGGACAAGCCATACAAAAGCAGGTCAAAGCTATGAATTCTGTTGTTAGGAACTCACCTCCTGACTGTCCAGAAGTGTCCATCATCTACACGGCAGAAGTCAGGAGTGTGATGGAATACTCCCCACTTGAGTGCAGCTCCAACAATGCCCAAGAAGCTTGACACCATCTAGGACAAACCAGCGGGCTTGAGGGGACCTACCACATTCAATACTCCATTGCAGACGCTCAGTGGCAGCAGTGTGTACTATCTACAAGATGCACAGCACAAATTCACCAAGGCTCCTCCAACAGCACATTCCAAACCCATGACCACTTACATTTTGAACGACAAGGCCAGCAGATACATGGGAACACCACCACCTGCAAGTTCCCCTCCGAGCCACTCACTATCCTAACTTTCAAATATATCACAATTGCTTTAGAGTCGATGGGTCCAAATCCTCGAACTCCCTCCCTAAGAGCATTGTGGGTCCATCTACAGCAAATGGACTGTGGTGGTTCAAGAAGGCAGCTCAGCACCACCTTCTCAAGGGCAATGAAGTATGGGAAGTAAATGCCAGGTGATGATGCCCACACGCCACGTACGTACAAAAGTATTATTAAAAAGTCTTTGGGTCAGTCTTCAGGACTGCAATCCTGAACTATGGGATTAAACTGTCAGCGTGGAGCACACTTCATTTCAGAGGCTGTACATCAGGGGCACAGTTTAATAGAAATACTTTCCTGCTGCTGCCCTTGTTAAAGTATTTTTGCTCTGCTCAGTCTGCCGGAGGCTCCTGTTTCACACAGGCTGTAACTAGAGCAAGCTTCACACTTTCCCATCTGGATTGTAGACAACAGGATCTTCTCTGCATCTGAGCTGGCCCAGCTTCCCCTGACCCCGAGCCGGACTCAGCCTGGACCTGATCCTTGGCTCGTGTCAACGAGCCTTATCCAGCCTGGATCCCCCAGGATCCGGAGTGGGGCTGGAGCCTGGCTGGGAGGGACACTCTCTTTCCCAGCCGAAGCCAGGCCATCCCCGAGGAGGGAGGGAATGAACATCCTAAAGAGGAGAATTTCTCCCAATTCCCACAACCGAGCATGGGGTAGAGAGAGGAGCTGCAGCACATGGGGAAAGACAGGAGCTCCCACCCCAATACTCCATTCCTTCCAACCACAACTTCGAGGCAACAAGGGAACTGAATGATTTGCAAACACTCACCTCGACTTGATACTGATGGTCGGCGGGCAGGTGCATGCACAGATTCGGAGATGAGCATGGACATCTGGTCAACGCACCAGCCCCGGAGCCTGAGTGGATTCCCAAGGCCAGCACCGCCACAAGCTGCGCTGATACCAAACTCCAGCGCATCTTCTCAGCCGGAGACGAAGATCCATCAGACGCTGCGAGAAACTTCATTTATACCGAGCCTTATGTGAGTGATGATGCCACCTCCTGGCTCTCTCTATCTCTATCTCAGTTTGTGCGACAACAGGAAAATGTTGACGCAGATTCTATCCTGGCAAATGTAACTCTGTGCAGAAGTTCTCCCCCTCATTCAATCTCCTGGCTAACATTCAATCATTTATAAAGCTCTGGAGCTCTGATCATCTTTTAAGCAGCATTGCTCCTGGGAAAAATAAAATCCCCTTACATCTGTCTGCCGTTTAAGTTTCACTTCTTAATGTGAACAACTTTCATCCCTCAACGTCTATTCAGTAATTCCTGTTTTCCTTTATACTGCACTATATTAATTATCTCAGAGCCTATCCACCATCTACAAGGCACAAGTCAGGAGTGTGATGGAATACTCCCCACTTGCCTGTATGGGAGTAGCTCCAACAACACTCAAGAAGCTTGACACCATCCAGGACAAAGCAGCCCGCTTGATTGGCACTATATCCACAAAAGCCCACTCACTCCACCACCGATGCTCAGCAGTAGAAATTTCTCCAAGATGCACTGCAGAAATTTACCAAAGTTCCTTAGAGAGTACCTTCCAAAGCCATGGTCATTTCCATCTAGAAGGACAAGGGCAGCAGATACATGGGAACATCACCACCTGCAAGTTCCCCTCCAAACTGATAGACTATAATGCCAGTCACCGTCCTGACTTGGAAATATATCATCATTCCTCCAATGTTGCTGGGTCAAAATCCTGGAATTCCTCCCTAACAGCATTGCATCTGCACCAAATAGACTATAGCAGTTCAAGATGGCACCTCACCATCACCTTCTCAAGGGCAAATGGGGATGGGCAAGAAATACTGGCCCAGCCAGCAATGACAACACAAACTGAGATAGAGAGAGCCAGGAGGTGGCATCATCACTCACATGGGACTCGGTATAAATGAAGCATCTTGCTGCGTCTGATGGATCTTCGACTCCGGCTGAGAGGATGCGCTGGAGTTTGGTATTGGCACAGCTTGTGGCGGTGCTGGCCCTCAGAATCCGCCCAGGCTCTGGGGCTAGTTCCTAGACCAGGTATCCATGCTCATCTATGATTATGAAACAAAATAATTTTGTGTTCCACAGATCTGTTTGTAGGATTTTTTTCTCTGATTTCTGCTGGCTGCTGTTTCGTTTTCCCTAATTCCTTTACTTGCTAATTGTGATCCCATGGTAACATTGGCTATTAAGATTTGTGCACTCATTTTTCCAGTGTCCTTTGTTTGAAATGATGAGACAGCCCAAAAACCAAACTGATAGACTATAATGCCTGATAGTTCAATGATTTCACTCAAACCCAAGCCAAATCACAACAGACTGCTTATGATGTGTGAGATGTCATATTCATGCTCAATTTGAATTGTACTTGGCAACACAGTAAGCATGATTTATCTGACAATAGTTCAAAGTTAAAACCAGAACAGTGAAATAAATAACTTGACTAACAGTAGTTTATTGTGCCTTTCTGTTGTTAAATCTTGTACTCTTCCTTCAGAAATCAAGTTGATCACAATAACTTTTGCAAGCTGCAAGGAAGTTGTACAATAACATAACAAACATAAAAACTGAAAGAACTGTGGATGCTGTAAATCAGAAAAAGATACAGAAATTGCTGGAAAACCTCAGCAGGTCTGGCAGCATCTGTGGAGAGAAATCAGAGTTAATGTTTCAGATCTGAAGAAAGGTCACTTGACCCAAAATGTTAACTCTGATTTCTCTCCACAAATGCAGCCAGACCTGCTGTGTTTCTCCAGCAATTTCTATGAAAATATCAAGTGTGGTTTGCCAACATTGTGCACATCTCTTTCTCAGTGTCCAAGAATTGTCCTGCATTTTATCCCTTCTTGGTCCTCAACCTCCTTGTCCTTTTCAAAATCATATTATTCTTCTTCTCCTTCTGCGGGTTTGTCTGTGGGATGTGCAACCTGACAGATTTTTCTTCAAAGGAGGATATTGACATCGCATACTTTACAGTTGTACTTATATCTTCTCACTTGTTTACCAGCTTTGTATCCCTTTGATACGGCTGATTGCATATTGAGCACTCCTCAGAGCAGTTTCTCCAGAGGAGACCTCCATTATGAGGTTGTCAGTGGTTTGAGTCTTGAGACTGGCACACTAGTTGAGCCTGATTCTTTACCTGGAGAAGAATGAGTTCTCCACAGTGGCTGTGGCCAACTGTACTATCTGTGTGATCCTTTACACAAAGAAAACTCTTGGTGCCTTTTTTTTGGAGCGCCTACTTCATGCTGTGGTATTGCTCAAAAATACTTTTGGACAAGTCATTCCTACTTGGCTATAGCTCCACCTACCATCCATGGGATGTGAAATTATCTTTGAGGTGCATCAACAGTATTTTCATTTGGTATCTCAATAGCCTTTCAGGTTCTGAGGCCAGCTTTTCAGATAATGTTTGATCATGACTCGAAGGTTTTTTGTTAGTTGACAATGAATCAAATCACTCTTGAAAGCGGTGGCCCAATGGTTCAAAATGGTTTCTGCTAGATTGGAAGAAGTCAGCTTCTGGGACCCTTTGCAATTCACGGCCCTCACAGCATCCTTCTTTGCTGGATCAGTGCTTGGCACCATCACATTCCTTTCTCATGTCGCACAAAGCGTTTTGGCCACAATCGCACTGTAAACTACCTCAGTTACACTTACCCTGTCATAGAGTCATACAGTCAAAGAACAAAGAGCAAAGAAGATTAAGCACAGGGACAGGCCCTTCGGCCCTCATAGAGATAGAGATGTATCTCTTTTGTCATAGAGTCATAGAGATGTATAGCATGGAAACAGATCCTTCAGTCCAACTCATCCATGCCGACCAGATATTCTATATGAATCCAGTCCCATTTTCCAAATGGGCCCATACCCCTCTTGGCTGACCCTTAGAAAACAAAGGGTGGTAGTGGATGGAAAATATTCAACATGGTGCTCAGTTACGAGTGGTGTACCACAAGGATCTGTCCTGGGTCCTCTTCTGTTTGTGATTTTTGTAAATGATTTGGATGAAGGAGTGGAAAGGTGGATTAGCAAGTTTGTGGATCATACGAAGGTGGGTCGCATTGTGGACAGTACAGAGGGCTGTTCTAGGTTACAAAGGGACATTGATAGGATGCAGAGCTGGGCTGAGAAGTGGCAGATGGAGGTTAACCCTGAAAAGTGTGAGGTGATTCATTTTGGAAGGACAAACTTGAAAGCAGAATACTGGGTTAACGGAAAGATTCTTGGCAGTGTGGAGGAGCAGAGGGATCTTGGGGTTCATGTCCACAGTTCCCTGAAAGCTGCCACCCAGGTGGATAGAGTTGTTAAGAAGGCGAATGATGTGTTAGCTTTCATTAATAGAGGGATTGATTCAAGAGTCGTGAAGTTATGTTCCAGCTATACAAAAGCCTAGTTCAGCCATGCCTGAAGAATTGTGTCCAGTTCTGGTCGCCTAATTACAGGAAAGATGTGGAAGTGTTGGAAAAGGTGCAGAGGAGATTTACCAGGATGTTGCCTGGAATGGAGGGAAGGTCTTATGAGGAAAGGTTGAGAGAGCTAGGGCTTTTCTCTTTAGAATGACGAAGGATGAGAGGTGACTTGATAGAGGTGTACAAAATGATTGGAGGTATAGATAGAGTAGACAGCCAGAGACTTTTTCCTACGGTGGAGGTAGCTATTATGAGGGGACATAGTTTTGAAGTGAGTGGAGGTAGAAATAGGGGAGACGTCAGAGGTAGGTTCTTTACTCGGAGAGTGGTAGGGGCGTGGAATGCATTCCTGGAGAGGGTAGTGGAGTCGGCCTCATTAGGGGCATTTAACGGCTATTAGGTAGGCATATGGATGATAGTATAAGGTAGGGGTGGAGGTTAGATAGACCTTAGGATTAGGGTAAAAGTTTGGCACAACACCGTGGGCCGAAGGGCCTGTACTGTTCTCTGTTCTATGTTCTGTGTTCTAAACCCGTCCTATTCATACACCCATCCAGATGCCTTTTAAATGTTGTAATTGTACCAGCCTCCACGTGCTTGTGCAGTCAGTTTTCACAAACCCCAACTGCTTTTTAACATTTTTATTTAGCCAGGCCTCATAAACTGCTTTGTGACTTAAATTCTGTCGATGTCATTGTGTTGAAAGTGTCCTCCTGTTAGTCATCCCTGAGATTGATGAGTCAGAGCTGATCAAGCCCTCAGTGCCTGCTTGAATCTGTACACAGTGGGTGACGCTGTTTTATTTCAATCCAACCTAGTTTTCAGGAATTTATGCTGCTCTCATTAGAAACAGGTTTTCTGCTCCTCTTCGTCACCAGAGATAGTGGAAGTGACTGTCTTCATTTTCTTTTTTCATGAACGGGATGAGGGCATCGCTGCCTGGGCCAGCATTTATTGTCCATCCCTAATTGCCCAGAGGGCAGTTAAGAGTCAACCACATTGCTGTGTGTCTGGAGTCACATGTAGGCCAGACCAGGTAAGGTTGGCAGTTTCCTTTCCTAAAGGGCATTAGTGAACCAGACAGGTTTTTCCCTGACAGTCGACAATGGATTCATCATTAGATTCTTAATTCCAGATATTTATTGAATTCACATTCCACCATCTGCTGTGGTAGGATTCGAACTCGGGTCCCCAGAACATTATCTGGGTCTCTTAACAGCCCAGCGATAATGCCACTAGGCCATCACCTCCCCAGTAGATGAACTTGAAGACATTTCTAAAGTTTATATTGTTCTTGTGAGTTATTCTGCAGATTTGGTCAAGTCAGAAAGTGTCCAGTACTGGTTCTAAGATATAGACTTCGAGTCATAGAGTCATGCAGCACAGAAATGGAGCCTTCAATCCAACTCATCCGCGCCAACAGCATTTCGCCCATATCCCTAAAAACCCTTCCTATTCATATACCCTTCTAGATGCCTTTTAAATGTTGTAACTGTACCAGCCTCACCACCTCCTCTGGCAGCTCATTCCATACACGCACCACCCTCTGCGTGAAAAAGTTGCCCCTCAGGGCTTTTTAAAAACTACCCATTCTCACCTTAAACCTATGCCCTGTAGTTTTGATCTCCCCCATTTTAGGAAAAAGACCTTGGGTATTCATCCTATCCATTCCCCTAATGATTTTATAAATTTTATCTTCTTGAATGTTGTTGGAGTTGCATTAAACCAGTCAAGTGGGGAGTATTCCATCACACTCCTGACATATGCCTTATACATGGCGGACAGGTTTTGGGAAGTCAGAAGATAAGTTATTCAGTGCAGAATTCCTAGCCTCTGATCTGCTGTTGTACCCATTCTATTTACATGGCTAGTCCAGTTCAGATTCCGGTCAATGGTAACCCACAAAGGGAGGAGGCGATGGCCTAGTGGTATCGTTGGACTGTTAATCCAGAGACCCAGATAATGTTCTGGGGACTCAGGTTTGAATCCTGCCATGGCAGATGGTGGAATTTGAATTCAATAAAAATATCTGGAATTAAGAACTGAATGATGACCATGAATCCATTGTCAATTGTCGGAAAAACCCATCTGGTTCACTGTGTCCTTTAGGGAAGGAAACTGCCATCCTTACCTGGTCTGGCCTACATGTGACTCCAGACCCACAGCAATATGGATGACTCTTAACTGCCCTCTGGACAATTAGGGATGAGCAATAAATGCTGCCTGGCCAGCGACACCCTCATCCTGTGAATGAATAAAGAAGAAAAAACAAACTGTGGATTAGTGGGCGACTCAGCCAAGATAATGTGAGATCTAACAGTTTATATTTCGGTCAATGTTGATCTATAACTATAATTACAAAAATATACCATCTTGTAATCTATCAGGTTGCTGTGTGTGAGACTTTTTTGTGAGTGTATTAACTGCTGCATACTCCTACACCACAATATTGAGCATGTCACAAAAGCAACATAGAGCCCCTATGCTGGGAAAACAGGCCATTCAGCCCATCAAGTCACACTGACCCTTTGAAGGGCATTCCACCCAGGCCCACCCCTCTACCTTAACTCTATAATGCTGCATGTCCCATAGCTAATCCATCACGCCTGCACACCGTGGGCAATTTAGCACAGCCAACTCACCTAACGTGCACATCTTTGGACTGTGGGAGGAAACCGGAGCACCCAAGGAAACCCACACAGACACGAGGAGGACATGCAAACACCATTCCTGAAGCTGGAACTGAACCCAAGTCCCGAGCACTGTGAGGCATCAATGCTAACCACTGAGCCACCAAGCCACGCCTAATCATTTATGTGGTGATAGTAAGAACTGCCGATGCTCGAGTCTGAGAAAACACAGTATGAAGCTGAAGCAACACATCAGGCCAGGCAGCATAAGAGGAGCAGGAAAGCTGACATTTCGGATTGGGACCCTTCTTCAGAAAAAGAGATAAGAGAGTATGACTGACCCAGGATCGACAGGAAGGGGATGGAGGAGAGAGACAAGTGAGACGGAAGGAGGGAAAGAGAAGGGGAATTGGCAGCATAGGGGTGAGGTGGGTCTTGCAAGTGGGATCAATGAGATCGTGGGGGGGAAGTGGGTGAAAGAGATAAGCAGGATTGATAGCCACTGGAATCAGGTGGAAGGAGAAAGAGACAAACGAGATCCACAGGATCGGGTGTGTGGAACCAGGGGAGAGGGCAGTTGGAGAGACAGGTAAGTGGGATTGACAACCTCAGGATCAGGTGAAAGGCTCAGGTTGTGGGGATCCACTCAGTCAATGTTCTCTGTGTCAGTCAATGTCTCTTTCCCACCACCCCCCTTGAACTAAGGAGCAGCAGCAGCCAGTAATTCCACTGTTCATTTGGATCATGGATGGTGTAATTTTCTCAATGCCCTTTTCCTGTGCTGTCTTCAGATTCTTTTATGCTTTAGTTTCTTCAAACCCATCAATCTCTGCCTTGAATATACTGGATGGCTGAGCTTCCATGGTCCCTTGGTGTAAACAATTACAAACATTCCCCACCCTGTCAAAAAATTCCTCCTCCTTTCTGTCTTAATGGCCTGCCCTATCCAAAGAATATGACCCTGTTAAAACAGCAAATCTTTATTTCTGTACTCAAATCCTTCACTTTTAGTGACTCCTGAAAATGGACACCGAGGTCTCTTTGGACATCTGCAATTCCCAGCCTTTTAGCTTG
This sequence comes from Ginglymostoma cirratum, assembly GCA_024137785.1. Classification (NCBI taxonomy): domain Eukaryota; kingdom Metazoa; phylum Chordata; class Chondrichthyes; order Orectolobiformes; family Ginglymostomatidae; genus Ginglymostoma; species Ginglymostoma cirratum. Next base: position 17,556,208 of record JAHRHZ010000273.1, on the reverse strand, counting down.
GGGCTTCCCAAACCAATTTGGTGGTTTTAGCTCTGAAACATCAATGGCTGCCATGGAATTCGGTTCATTTGTGACAACTGTGAGGCTCCCTTCAAAAGCTTCTCCTGGGCCTGGTTTAACTGACCACTTTGTGAGACATGATTCCCCGTGCCTGAAAAGGACTACGTTCATTCCAGCCACTTTTCATCAGTGGGCAGTGAGAGTGGGGGAAGATGCAGACTGTGCCGTTGATGTCACAGAAATGCCACAAACTAATCCCAATGTCCCAGAAATGAAAAGCCCACCCTCATGTGCCAGTTTTGAGCCACACACTCAGTTTCCTTATTCTTCTGTATCTACTTCTGTTAAGGTGAGGTAAAGGAAGTAATACATGAAACGCAGAAGAGTGGTATTGAACATGAATGAAGCCGGGGGGCGGGTTGGGAGAGGTTTGAAAAGCAGGTGGCATTGCAACCACTTAGGTAATGATCCTCAGAGTGGGCAAGGAAGAGACAGAATGTACTGACATAGGAAAACAGCAAATATGGTCAAAGTGGCTGAAAAAAAAAGTTAAGTTAAAATTTATTTTCTTAAATGTATGTGGTATTCAGAACCAAATAAATGGATTAACCATTGGAGATGAAAGATAATTATTGACTCACACTTTGGAGTGTGGGCATCACTAGATGGGCCAATATTTATTATCCATCCTTATTTGCCCTTGAAATGGCGATGGTGACCTGCCTTCTTGAACCGCTCTAGTCAATTTGGCACACACGCAACACCATTAGGGAGGAGATTCCAGAATTTTACCCAGCGACGTTGAAGGAACGGCAATATATTTCTTATGTCAGAATGGTGAGTGGCTTGGAGGTGAACTTCCAGGTGATGATGATCCCATATATCTGCTGCCCTTGTCCTTCCAAATGGAAGACAAGAACAAACCCCCATCTACATCAACAGAACTGAGGTTGAGAGAGGGAAGAGCATCAAGTTTGTTAGAGTGATGATAACCAACGACCTGTCCTGGACTTCTCACGTAGATGCAACAGTCAAGTAGGCACAACAATGCCTCTTCTTCCTCTGGCAGCTTAGGAAATTTGGCATGTCCATAAGGACCCTCACCAACTTCTACAGATGCCCCATTGAAAGCACACTGTCCACGTACATAATGGCCTGGTATAGCAACTGTTCTGCCCAGAACCATAAGAAACTACAGAAGGTGGTATGCACAGCCCAGACCATCACGGAAGCCAACCTTCCATCCATGGACTCTATTTACATGGCTTGCTGCCACAGAAAGGTGGCCAACATCATCAAAGACCCATCACACCCCAGTAATGACCTCCGACAACCTCTTCCATCTGGCAGAAGATACAGAAGCCTGAACACACACGCAAGCAGGTTCAGGATCAGCTTCTTTCTGGCTGTTATCAGACTGTTGAATGGACTGTAGCCTCAAATAATGTAACCTGCAATGTTACCTGTATGCCTCTAAATTTTTTTGATCTGTACACCCTATACTTGCTGTGATCTGCCTGTACCACTCGTAAACAAAGCTTTTCACTATATTTCGGTACATGTGACAATAAAAATCAATCCCAATCTTTTCGGCAATGGTCATACCTGGCATTTTTGTGGTGCAAATATTACTTGCTGCTAGTCAGCCCAAGCCTGGATATTGTCCAGATCTTGTTGCATTTGTACATGGCCTGCCACAGTCACTGAGGAGTCCTGAATGGTGCTGAACATTGTGCAATCATCAGCAAACGTCCCCATTTCTGACCTTATGATGGAGGGAAGGTTATTGATGAAGCAGCTGAAGATGATTGGGCCTGGGGATGATCTTATCATTATCACAGAGATGTGGTTACAAAAAGTTTTAGCGAACACAACAACATGTTTTAACTCTGTTAGGGAAATGGAGAATGGTGGTCATCAAAAGAGGGTTTTTTTTATTGGAGTAAGGTAGATTTCATTAAAACAAGACATTATTTGGCCAAAATAGATGGGGAACAGCTAACAGAAGGTAAATGTACGGCAGAACAGTGGGAGATGTTCAAAGAAGTACTGGGGAGAGTACGTGTGTGATATGTTCTCTTGGGGGTGAAATGTAGAAACAAACAAATCCAGAGAACCCTAGATATCTAGGAATATTCAGGATTGGACAAGAGGGAAAAGAGAGCTATATCACAGGTAGAAAGGATGCAGAATAACTTAGACCCTAGAGAAGAATTGAAAGTGCAAGGGGAGCTCAAGAAAGCAACTTGGAAAGGAAGAGGGGGCATGAAGAAACTACTGATAGATAAGATTAAGGAGGATGCCATTACATTCCCCAAATATATCAAGAGGAAGAGAATAACCAGCAAAAGAGTAGGGCTCATTACGGATCAAGGGGCAATATGTGTAAAGCTAGGGAACATTGCTAAAGTGTTAAATGATTATGTCACATCTGTCTTTACTCAGGAGAAAGAGAATGCAAGTACAGAACTGGAGAAAATGGACCATGGAGTTCTTAAGCACATTGATATAAGATGTGAGAAGTTTTCAAGGTTTGGTAGGTTGAAAAGTGAACCAATCACCAGGTCTGGATGGTGTGGGCCGCAATGGAGGAGACTACAGGGACCTTGACCCAAAGTTTTAAATTGTCTCTGGCCAGAGGGAAGATGCCAGAGAACTGGACAATAAATGTGGTTCCACTTTACAAGATGGATTGCAGAGCTAGACCAGGGACATATGGACTAGTGAGTCTCTTGCCTGTGATAAGAAAACTATCGAAGAAAATAGGGAAGGAGAAAATTTAAATTCACTTGGAGAGGCAAGGATTCATCAGGAATATTCAGCATGGCTTTATCTGAGCGAGGGCATACCTAATGAGTTTGATTGGATTTTTCAAGGAGGTGACCAGGTGTGTAGATGTGGGCAGTGCGATTGATGTAGTTAATATGGATTTCAGCAAGGCTTTTGACAAGGTTCCACATGGGTGATTGATAAAGAAGGTGAAAGCCCATGGGATCCAGGGTAACTTGGAATTTAGATCCAAAATTGGCTTAGTGGCAGGAAACAGAGGGATGTGATAGACAGCTGTTTGTATGACTGGAGCTTAGTGTGCAGTAGTCTACCACAGGGATTATAAATGATGTAGATGAGAATGTAGGGGGATGATAAGTAAGTTTGCGGATGACACAGTGTGTACTATCTACAAGATGCACTGCAGAAGTTCACCAAAGATCCTTTGACAGCACCTTGCAAATACACGACCACTTTCATCTAGAAGGACAAGGGCACCAGATACATGGGAACACCACCACCCTCATGTTTCTCTCCAAGCCACTCACCATCCCAACTTGGAAATATATTGCTGTACCTTCACTGTCGCTGGGTCAAAATCCTGGAATTCCCTCCCTAATGGCATTGTGGGTCAACCACAGCAGGTGGACTGCGGCGGTTCAAGAAGGCAGCACATCACCACCTTCTCAAGGGCAACTAGGGACAGGCAATAAATGCTGGTCACCCAGTGATGGCCACATCCCACAAATGAATAAGTAAAGGAGGTTGGCCAGGCTGTTGACAGTGAGGAGGAAGGTGTTAGATTCCAGGAAGACATAGATGGTTTGGTAGATGAGCAGATCAGTGGCAGATGGAATTTAACCCTGATAAGTGTGAGGGAGCACTGTGGAAGAAGGAGCAAGACAAGAGAATACTTGGAACTGAGGGATCTTGGAGTGTTTTTCCACAGATCCCTGAAGATGGCAGGGCAGATTAATTGGGTAAAAAAGTAGACAGGATGCTTGCTTTTATCTGTTGAAGCATCGATTATCAGAGCAGGAAATTTATGTTGGAGGTGTACAGGACTTTGGTTAGGCCACAGCTGGAGTACTGTGTGTGGTTCTGGTCACCACACTATAGGAAGGATGTGATTGCAGTGCAGAAGGGATTCACTAACAGATTCAGATTCCTAACAAACGGTCTTTATAACTCCAACATTACCTCATTGCTCTTATACTTTCTGCCATGACAGATGAAAGCAAGTGTCCCATATAACTTCTTAACCTCCGATTCACTGGCTCTGCCAATTTCAGTGATCTATGAATAAATACCACAAGATCCTTCTGCTCCATTAAGCTACCCTGTGTCCTGCCATTCATTAAATACTCCCTCACCTTGTTTCTTCTTCAAAAGTGCATCACCTTGCACCTATCAGGGTTAAATACAATCTGCCACTTGTCTGCCCATATGACCAACCCATCTAAGATAAAAGGTACTGCAGATGCTGGAGAATCCGAGATAACAAGCGTGGGGCTGGATGAACACAGCAGGTCAAGCAGCTCCTATGATGCTGCTTGACCTGCTG